>CM049413.1:122500-125000 GCA_026929865.2 Hyperoplus lanceolatus | reverse complement strand
TAATCTGAGCGAACGTTTGAGAGTCTGAGCTCCAGCCCCAGAGAAAGGTGGGTTATATACTCACACACTCCTCCCTGCCTCCCTCCGTCCCTCCCTCCCTCCCTCCCTCCCTCACACACACACACACACACACACACACACACACACACACACACACACACACACACACACACACACACACACACACACACACACACACACACACACACACACACACACACACACACACACACCCTCCCTCCTCCTCCTCCTTTGAAACATTCAAGTGTCCAATGTTTTACAGAACAGATTCTAGACTCAGCCTTTTTACATTTTATAAAAGAAAACCCAACAACTGTGTACAGGTCTTAAAATACATTTTCAGCCTGTTGTTTTTAAGAAGAAAATGTCTCATAAATCAGACAGTGAACAACATATGAACAAATCCTTCTGTAATAACCTTCAGAATAGTGCTAAGAATGATTATGGAAAGTTTAGTTGATGTAAGTGCTTTAGAAGTTGAGATTATTGGTTCGGAGTATTGAGAAAAAAAACTAATGTTGAGATAATGTCTGTTAAAGATGGTTGTATAGGAGAAATATACAGACGCAAACAGACAAGGTTTAGTCAAATAATGACCTATTTCTTTTACTTCAGTAAAAACAGAAATAACTGACTGAGACACATTTGACTAAAGTAAAAGAATAAAAGTATTTGACATGATTCAGACGGAGAATGATGTGCTTTTTAACTCAGTGCACTCAGCTAAACATGACGTGGAAAGCCAAACGTTTCCCTGTGAGAAATATGAAGTTATGCAAGGTGTGTGTGTGTGTGTGTGTGTGTGTGTGTGTGCTGTAACAGACAGTGTTTCCCTCAAACTCACATTACAGGAAGTCAGAACAGCTCTTATATAATCTGTAATAATTCTGTTTATTTGCAGCTCAAACTGAAGTGGATGAATCAATGAAACAACGACAAAACTGACGTGCCAAAAACAATAACAATTTTTTTTTTTTTTTTTTTATTTAACCTTTATTTTTCCAGGAATATACTCATTGAGATTCAAAATCTCTTTTTCAAGAGAGTCCTGGCCAAGAAGGAGAAGCATAAAAACATAAAAGTTTCACATTAAAAAAACAAAATTTCACACTTAAAACAAGACACAAAACACAATAAAAAATAAAAATAAAATAAAAAGTCACAAAGCATCAATCTCATTGGCAGTGAGTCAGTGTTCAGTAACCGGGCATGTACAGTTTGCGGTTAAATAGTCCTTAATCCTGCTTTTGTAATTGTTCATGGTGATAAAGGATTCAAGTTTAAGGTCTTCCTGTAGCTTACACCATGATGAGGGGGCAAAAGATTTAAAGGCACTTTCACCAAACGCAGTGTGAGTCCGAGGAACGTTATACATAATCAAACTGCTAGACCGAGTGATATGAGCACTGTTTTTAGGAACCATTAGAGAACACAAATAAGGAGGCAGATCGTGCAAAATTGCCTTATAAAGGAACATATACCAGTGTTCCATCCTACAGGTGTATAAGGAAGACAGACCAACTTTCTCATACAATTTACAATGGTGCGTTCGGAATCCAGAGTTTGAGACAAACCGTAATGCTGCATGGTACACAGAGTCTAGCATTTTCAGAGATGATGAGTTTGCGTGCAGATATAAAATATCACCGTAATCAATAACAGATAAAAAAATGGCTCGGACAATTTTCTTCCTGGCACAAAAAGAAAAACAACATTTATTTCTGTACAAGAAACCCAGTTTCATTCTTAGCTTTTTAGTAAGACACTCAATGTGATGTTTGAAAGAGAGATCTTCTTCTAGAAAGAAGCCCAGGTATTTGTAAGTTGCGACTCTCTCGATCACTTTGTTGTTTAGAGTAACAATCTGGTTGTCCTCCATATCAGATGTTTTCTTACTTCTTGTAAAGCAGATCATTTTGGTTTTGTCAATATTTAGTACAAGTCTTAATCTATGTAGGTTTTCCTGAACAACATTAAAAGTCAGCGCAGTGCTTAAATCTGTTATGATAGAAACCACACACCAAGCCAGAAATCTGTTGTCATAGACTCAGACTTGAATTTCAAGAAACACATAAAATCAACTAATAAGTCAGCCTACTACCACCTAAAAAACATATCAAGAATTAAAGGGCTTATGTCTCAGCAGGATTTAGAAAAACTTGTCCAAGCATTTCTAAATGCCATTCTTTTAATTTTTAACAATTTATCTTCCCTTGTTTTGGCACTTTTTATCTGTTTTACAAAACTCTAACTCACAGAAACGTCCTGATGAAAACATGAGCTTTGAATGGAGATATAAAGAACATAAAATAAAATACAAAACATTTCATAAAAACAGTCAGAAGGGAGGAAGTTCACTACTGAACAGATTTTGGCCTTTTTTCATCATGTACGGGTCTTAAAAATGCATTATCAGCATGTTGTTAACCCTCTGTTGTGTTCATTTGTCAGGAACAGCGATGGTGTTCCGGGTCAATTT
>CM049413.1:112500-117500 GCA_026929865.2 Hyperoplus lanceolatus | reverse complement strand
CTCTATTATTCAGTCACTTATTTAGAACAAACAAATAGAGCTGTGAACAATATAACAGGACATTTTGTAACTGAACATATATAGGTAAAACAATGCGGATTCCGTCCTGGCCGTGGAACAACGGACCAGCTCTTCACTCTCGCAAGGATCCTAGAGGGAGCTTGGGAGTTTGCTCATCCAGTCTACATGTGTTTTGTAGATCTGGAGAAGGCTTATGACCGGGTTCCCCGGGAGATACTGTGGGGGGTGCTGCGGGAGTATGGGGTGAGGGTGTCTCTTCTGAGGGCCATCCAATCTCTGTACACTCAAAGCGAGAGCTGTGTACGGGTTCTCGGTAGTAAGTCAGACCTGTTTCCGGTGGGGGTTGGCCTCCGCCAGGGCTGCGCTTTATCACCAATCCTGTTTGTGATATTCATGGACAGGATATCAAGGCGTAGTCGTGGTGGGGAGGGGTTGCAGTTTGGTGGGCTGAAGATCTCATCTCTGCTGTTTGCGGATGATGTGGTTCTGATGGCATCATCGGCCTGTGACCTTCAGCTCTCATTGGATCGGTTTGCAGCCGAGTGTGAAGCGGTTGGGATGAGGATCAGTACCTCTAAATCTGAGGCCATGGTGCTCAGCAGGAAACCGATGGATTGTCTACTACAGGTAGGGAATGAGTCCTTACCCCAAGTGAAGGAGTTTAAGTACCTCGGGGTCTTGTTTGCGAGTGAGGGAACAATGGAGCGTGAGATTGGCCGTAGAATCGGAGCAGCAGGGGCGGTTTTGCACTCGCTTTACCGCACTGTTGTGACGAAAAGAGGCTGAGTCGTAAGGCAAAGCTTTCGATCTACCGGGCGATCTTGTTCCTACCCTCACCTATGGTCATGAAGGCTGGGTAATGACCGAAAGAACGAGATCGCGGGTACAAGCGGCCGAAATGGGCTTTCTCAGGAGAGTGGCTGGCGTCTCCCTTAGAGATAGGGTGAGAAGCTCAGTCATTCGTGAGGAACTCGGGGCAGAGCCGCTACTCCTTTGCGTTGAAAGGAGCCAGTTGAGGTGGTTCGGGCATCTGGTAAGGATGCCCCCAGGGCGCCTCCCTAGGGAGGTGTTCCAGGAGCGTCCAGCTGGAAGGAGGCCTCGGGGAAGACCCAGGACTAGGTGGAGAGATTATATCTCCACACTGGCCTGGGAACGCCTCGGGATCCCCCAGTCAGAGCTGGTTGATGTGGCCCGGGAAAGAGAAGTTTGGGGTTCCCTGCTCAAGCTGCTGCCCCCGCGACCCGATTTCGGATAAGCGGTTGATGATGATGATGATGATGATATAGGTAAATCATTCTGGCACATCCAGACGTTCCTGTCTGTCTGGCCACATATTTTCATCTACATCACAACGGATATTACCCCTTGCAATGCAGCGAGGAAAGTCATTGGTTACAACTAATACTTCACACACCTCCTCGTGAGTGAAAGCTGAAGTCCACCTGAGAGCAATTGTTCAATTTAGGAGACATTTCCAGGAAAACATTATAAAGAAAGGTATAACATTTGCTTGACAGAATTTGATAACTAGTTCAACACTTTGTATGTAATGACTCAAGCAATGAAATGAAGACTATTAGTTTTATTGGGAACGACTATTCAGCATCCATAAGTATAGTTCATTTTGACTGACATGACATAAGCAAATGACAATGTTATAAAACAGCAGAGAATTGTATGAAAGCAACTGATACATGTCCAAAAGCATTTGCAATTTGTTCAGAGGAAGGAGAAATTGCTACTATGATGTGCTCAAATGACTAAATGTTGCGGAGGTTGAACTGATAGTTCTGAGAATTTTCATTCTGATCTGAGAAAAGCACCAAAGCAACAGAGAAAAACTGTAACACTGGATTGTTTTTTCAGCGCACACACAGATCATGAGGAGATATTCACACAGTACAGACAGGTAGACAGACAGACAGGTAGTGGATCGTGAGGAGATATTCACACAGTACAGACAGGTAGACAGACAGACAGGTAGACAGACAGACAGGGAGTGGATCATGAGGAGATATTCACTGATTTTGACCACAAGCGTTCTCCAGAATCACTGACTCCACCTTAACCTTTAGTTGTTTCTGCAGAAAGTTTAATCTGTTGTGACCGTGTGAACGTCCCAAACAGCTGACAGCTAACCCTAACCCTAACCCTAACCCTCCCAAACAGCTGACAGCTAACCCTAACCCTAACCCTAACCCTCCCAAACAGCTGACTGCTAACCCTAACCCTAACCCTAACCCTAACCCTAACCCTCCCAAACAGCTGACTGCTAACCCTAACCCTAACCCTAACCCTAACCCCTAACCCCTAACCCTAACCCTAACCCTAACCCTAACCCTAACCCTTTAATATAGGTCATAGTACATTATAAAAACAGTTTAATCACACGCATAGATATTAGATAAAAACTAGGATCAAATGAAACGCAGCATCATTCTGTGGAACCTTGAACTAAACCTTCACCCCTGTCCCACAGGGTTAACCCTGACACCTGTTTCCAGTCATTACCTGCCTAATCCTAAAGCTAACCCTAACCCTGTTTCCAGTCATTACCTGCCTAACCCTAAAGCTAACACTAACTCTAAAGCTAACACTAACCCTAAAGCTAACCCTAAAGCTAACACTAAACCTAAAGCTAACACTAACCCTAAAGCTAACACTAACTCTAAAGCTAACACTAACCCTAAAGCTAACCCTAAAGCTAACACTAACCCTAAAGCTAACCCTAAAGCTAACACTAACCCTAAAGCTAACACTAACCCTAACCCTAACCCTAACCCTAAAGCTAACCCTAACCCTAAAGCTAACCCTAAAGCTAACCCTAAAGCTAACACTAACCCTAAAGCTAACCTTAAAGCTAACACTAACCCTAAAGCTAACCTTAAAGCTAACACTAACCCTAACACCTGTTTAATGAGCTCGTCGGGACACATTCCTTCTTCTGATGACGTTCAAGTTCGTACTGGATCGGCCGCATTCCAAACACACACACACACACACATACTGACTGTAAATGCTTCATCGCTGCCCAGAGGCTACATGCTCACGGCTCAGTGCTGTGTGTGTGTGTGTGTGTGTGTGTGTGTTTGTGTGTGTGGTTTCCTTAACATTATTTCCTTGTTCGTCTCAGTTTCTGGTAAATCTAATTTTCCAAAGACACGTCAAAAAACACGTCAGCTGATCCATGTCCTGCTTCACAGCTGCAGCAGCTTTGGGATTATATATATATATATATATATATATATATATATATATATATATATATATATATATATATACTACATATATCATACATATAGTCTTATTAGGCTATTTATTTAACATACATATAGTCTTATTTATTTTTTAAGAGCATCAACAATTATTTTTCTCAAGTCTAAACTGATTTCTTTAGTTTTTAGTCTCAACTGTAGCTCAATGTGCAAAACTCTAACTACAGTCTGCACTACCAACAGTCACTGGAGCTGAACAGTTCACTTCCCCTGCAAAATAGGCTCAGAGCAGCAAACACTATGAACCAGCCTCACTGAGATAACACACACTGTCACTCAGAACCTGCTCAGAGCAGCAAACACTATGAACCAGCCTCATTGAGACAACACACACTGTCACTCAGAACCTGCTCAGAGTACAAACACTAGCATCAAACCCCAATACATAAATTACAAGCGTTTAATCTTTACAGTTTGAATAATTAGAGTTATTTCACACAAATTGTTTATTTTTTAACACACCAGATTTTATCGGGAAAATAAAAATAAAATAAAATCAGAAATTTGCTTCAATATTATTTTTATTTTATATTTTATTGAAAACATTTCCAAATGTAGAATTTATCTGTGTAAATATTCTATCATTAAAATGCTGTAATGTTGTCATTCACTGTAAGGATGCAACTCTCTGTTTGTTTGCTGGAAAATTCGTATTACTGATGCAACTTTAGATCTTTGCAGATTGGGTTGCACGCTCAACCCTGCCTCTCTCAATGAGAGACCATGATTCACAACAGGGTCTATCAGTGTTGCCCTTACTGTATTTCATCAGACATTACAGCTCTATGTCTTAAATACACAAGGCACTTTCGTAGTGTTTCAGTTGAAATTGCAATCTGCAGTGTTTGAAATGCACTATGCTGAAATCCATTCTGTTTTGAATGTGTGGTTTATAGTTGTGACAGCAGTGTGTTAGCGTTTGAACAAAGTGCTGGAAATACACAGTGTTGTGCAGGCTGTAGTTAAGCCATGAGATACGTGTGTAGAGTTTTGAAAATTGTGTTTAAACAATGAAAAACGAGATAGTGTTTGGTCCACATGAACCTCTGCTGTGCATAGTGCAGTTAGAGCTTTGAACATGTCGCTCCAGTTGTGCCCACTGTGTGTAAAGCAAATGATTGCACAGCAGTGGTTTGTGCTATGGCTCTCTAACCCTAACCCTAACCCTCTACCCCAACCCTAACCCTAACCCTAACCCTAACTCTCTACCCCTAACCCTAACCCTCTACCCCTAACCTCTAACCCTAACCACCCCTCCCCTCACACCTGAACCTAAGTTTAGCACCGGAAAAAACAATCCCCATCTACCACATAACCCACCTTCCCATATTTCCCCTCCCCCCCACCCATCCCCGCCACTCACCATATATTTTAATACTAGCACCATGATTATGGAATTTTATAATAGGTACACATATTTATTTTTCTATTATTGTAATTGTGTATGTGTGTATTGATATATGTCCATTTTTATGGTTTTTTATTTTATTTTATTTTATTTTATCTTATTGTTTTAATCCCACAAAAGTACCACATTTTACTGACCATTGTGCTGCTGCCTCTTTCTCTGCTCAATAGTCTGGGTCCTGGTCTCCCACACCGATGGGAGCCACCACCCCTGGGCTGGAACTGGCTCCCTGGATAGCACCAGCCACAGACTATACCACTCAACCATCCTATCATTTCACTTTCACATAACACAAC
>CM049413.1:0-95000 GCA_026929865.2 Hyperoplus lanceolatus | reverse complement strand
TCTTGCTTGATAGATAGATAGATATATGGATGGATGGATGGATGGATAGATGGATGGATGGATGGATAGATCGATAGATCGATAAATAGATAGATAACAAACACCTATCCCTTCTCTCTGGGTCGTGGACAGACCATAAACTAAAGGTTTAGATCGACAGAGGGAGGGAACCCATTCAATGAGCTTTAGAATCCTAAAATGATTCATTGAAAAACTGTCTGTGTGTGTGTGCGTGTGTCTGTCTGTCTGTCTGTCTATCTCTCCGTCTGTCTGTGTGTCTGTCTGTCCATCTATCCGTCTATCTGTCTCTGTCCATCTATCTATCCGTCTGTGTCTGTGTCTGCCTGTCTGCCTGTCTGTCTGTCTATCTGCCTGTCTGTCTGCCTGTCTGTCTGTCTGTCTGTCTGTCTGTCTGTGTGTCTGTCGCTCTCTCTGTCTGTCTGTCTGTCTGTAGTTAGCGATGGAGCAAAAGGAGAAAGTGGCGATGAAGAGGAAACACGAGGAGGAAGAGGAGACGACGCCGTCCAAGAGACAGGTCGGTGATGTCACAGGGTTCCAGTCCCCATAGTAACTACTATCCAGTCCCCATAGTAACCACTATCTATTATATTTATATATATATATACACACACACACACACACACTCTCTCTCTCTCTCTCTCTCTCTCTCTCTCTCTCTCTCTCTCTCGGCCACTTTATTAGGTACAGCGGTTCAATTTGTTGTTTACACATATAACTAATCAGCCAATCACATGGCAGAAACTCAATGCATTTAGGCCCTTCTGGCACCCTCAACCATGCCATGTTCAAAGTCACCTAAACCCCCTTTCTTCCCCATTCTGATGCTCGCTTTGACTTCAGCACATTGTCGTGACCACGTCTACATGCATTAAATTGCTGCCCTGTGATTGGCTGATTAGCTTTTTGTTTTTATAAGCCATTGAATAGGTGTACCTAACAAAGTGGCCGGTGAGTGAATACTATCTCTAACCTTAACCATACTATCTACTATTTAGTTTGGTAGAAAAAAGTTTTAGGATGTCCTGATTCTTGAAGTCAGATTAAGTATGGTTAGAAATACCCACATGTCTACTAGATCTGGCTGAGATTTTTAGTGTTGTAAACTGCATCCTATTTGGGACTATCTGACCCACAATCCAGTGCGCACCTGAAGTGACGTCACATCGACGGAGCCTCCGTATGAAAGCGATCGGGGATGAGACGGATATAAAAGCAAGAGGCAAGATCAAGGAGCCATGTTAGGATGAAATAAATAAGTTAAAGTATGTCCCAGTTGTAGCATACTGCATCCTAACTAGATTATTGTGTCATGGTCAGATGTAGTATGGAGGAGAGGAGAGAGAAAGAGGAGATTTGGAAGGCAGGGACTGTCAGACTGTGTTTATATGTTTATACTGTGTGAAGGCTACATCAATATTTATCAGTTTGTAAATGCATAAATAGTGTGTAGGTTTCCATCCGTTAAATATGTGATTCACACTGTGGTGTGTGTGTGTGTGTGTTAGGCTACAGACGCTACAGACCAGAAGGCTACAGACCAGAAGGCTACAGACCACGGGCTGAAGGCTACAGACGCTACAGACCAGAAGGCTACAGACCTACAGACCAAAGCTACAGACCACGGGCTGAAGGTTGCCAGTCACTATAACAGTTTGCAGGAAGTGGGTCTGGCCGTTCGCAGTCGCAGCAGAATCTTCTTCATGAGAAACTTCAACAACTGGCTGAAGAGCGTGTTGATCGGTAAGAACTAACTCTAACCCTAACCCCCTACTCACTAACCCCCTACACCCTAACCTCCTACACATAACCCTAACCTCCTACACACTAACCCCCTACACCCTAACCCTAACCTCCTACACACTAACCCTAACCCCCTAACCCCCTAACCCCCTACACCCTAACCCTAACCCCCTACACCCTAACCCCCTACACCCTAACCCCCTACACCCTAACCCCCTACACACTAACCCCCTACACCCTAACCCCCTACACCCTAACCCCCTACACACTAACCCCCCTAACCCCCTTACACCCTAACCCTAACCCCCTACACCCTAACCCCCTACACCCTAACCCCCCTACACCCCTAACCCCCTAACCCCCTACACCCTAACCCCCTACACCCTAACCCCCTACACACTAACCCCCTACACCCTAACCCCCTACACCCTAACCCCCTACACCCTAACCCCCTACACCCTAACCCCCACACCCTAACCCCCTACACCCTAACCCCTACACCCTAACCCCCTACACCCTAACCCCCTACACCCCTAACCCCCTACACCCTAACCCCCTACACACTAACCCCCTACACCCTAACCCCCCTAACCCCCTACACCCTAACCCCCTAACCCCCTACACCCTAACCCTAACCCCCTACACCCTAACCCCCTACACCCTAACCCCCTAACCCCCTAACCCTAACCCTAACCCCCCTAACCCCCTACACACTAACACCCTAACCTCCTACACCCTAACCTCCTACACCCTAACCCCCTACACACTAACCCCCTACACCCTAACCCCCTACACCCCTAACCCCCTAACCCCCCTACACACTAACCCCCTACACCCTAACCCCCTACACCCCTAACCTCCTACACCCTAACCCCCCTAACCCCCCCCTACACCCTAACCTCCTACACCCTAACCCCCTAACCCCCTACACCCTAACCCCCACACCCTAACCTCCTACACCCTAACCCCCTACACACTGACCCAACAGACAGACAGACAGTACACACAGGTAGCGGATCATGAGGAGATATTCACTGATTTTGACAACAAGCGTTCTCCAGAACCACTGACTGCACCTTTAACCCCAAAGCCTTTCCTCTCAGATTGACATGAATATTGAACTTGTTTAACATGTGAAGGTGCAGCTTCAGTCCAGGTCCACACATACAGGGCTCGTCAGTAACTGTGTGATCTCTCCTTTCATGCTGGGACACTAAAGCCTTTGTGTGTCTGTGGGGCTTATAGTGGGGTCCTGTTGGAAGACTAAGAAGAAGAAGGACTATAGAATAAATAACTAAATACATCTTTAGTAACTAGCTTCTTGACCTTGAAGGCCACCTTAGCCTCTGTAAATTCTCCCCTACAGGAGCGTTGACATCTACAATCTCACCACTAGATGAAGTTTAACACTCTGATATTACACACTGTGGCTTTAAAGGTGTGTGATTGACTCTACATTATGTATATGGGATGATGCCATCTTTAGTAACCAGGTTAGGAAAAATACGCTGAAGATTTCTATATATAATATTCATCAGTATGTTTTAACTAGTGTATAATCTCGCGTCTGTCTGTCTGCTTGTCTGTATGTCTCTCCCTGTCTGTCTGTCTGTCTGTCTGTCTGTCTGTCTGTGTAACCCTAACCCACTGTGTGTGTGTTTCAGGGGAGATCCTGGACCAGGTCCGGGGGGGCGAGCGGCCGCACCGTGCCCAGCTGTCGGTGCTCGATCTGGGCTGTGGGAAGGGAGGAGACCTGCTGAAGTGGAGGAGAGGGGGGATAGACCACCTGGTCTGTGCAGGTCAGACACTACAACACTTATAACTGTCTACTGTATCCTGTATCCTAACCCTGAATACTGTGTGTTGGAAAAGCCCTACTGACGTCCAACTCATACTAAAAGCCCTACCAACGTCCTACTCATACTAAAAGCCCACCAACGTCCTACTCATACTAAAAGCCCTACCAACGTCCTACTCATACTAAAGCCCTACTAACGTCCTACTCATACTAAAAGCTCTACTAACGTCCTACTCATACTAAAAGCTCTTCTAACGTCCTACTCATACTAAAAGCCCTACTAACGTCCTACTCATACTAAAAGCCCTACTAACGCCCTACTCATACTAAAAGCTCTACTGACGTCCTGCTCTACTGACGTCCTACTCATACTAAAAGCCCTACTAACGTCCTACTCATACTAAAAGCCCTACTAACGTCCTACTCGTACTAAAAGCCCTACTAACGTCCTACTCATACTAAAAGCCCTACTAACGTCCTACTCATACTAAAAGCCCTACTAACGTCCTACTCATACTAAAAGCCCTACTAACGTCCTACTCATACTAAAAGCCCTACTAACGTCCTACTCGTACTAAAAACCCTAACTAACCGTTTTGACTGTAGATACAGTAGAATACAGGTTTAACCCTACGTTATGTTCATCCCCAGACATAGATATAGATACAGTAGAATACAGGTTTAACCCTACGTTATGTTCATCCCCAGACATTTATTTATTCATTATTATTCTTCCGGACAATTACACACAATACACAGTTTTCTCTTGGGTGACAGGAGAAGACAAAGGCTTATCAGGTCCCGCCCCCCCACTGTCTTCAGATTCAGATACACAGCACAGCTACTGATACAGATAAAACAGTTTTTTTGCATTCCAATACACAGACAGTTTTAGGTCTCCTCATTCATAGCCAGTGTACACCAGACATGCTTTCCATTTTCCTCTCTGCCTGTGACAATGCAGATAGTGATGTGGCCTTGTCCATTTCTTCTCTGGTAGTCTAAACACATCTGCAAAAGTATTCAAAACAGTCAGTCTGTCTGCTGACCTCGGCTGCAGGCCCATAACATGCAGCTGACCTCGGCTGCAGGCCCATAACATACATTTACAAATTCATTCAGTGAATGAGTTTTTTTTTAAGTAAATCAATGTTTGTCCCCAACAGATAAATATCTTCTTTTGATTTTATTACTTTGAAAGTACTTCTCCCACGTATTCTATAAAGTCTTCCACTTTTGAATCGGGTGTTCTGAACACACAGCTGATAATTAACATGTATCTTTCATTTGGATTTCAATAGTCACACATTCCATTAGGTGATCAATAGCAGAGCACATTGTATTTACGATCTCAAACCTTATATTTTGACACAAACCAGTTTAAATCCCTTTAGTTCAAAGTCCATGCTTTTGCCTTCTTTAATCCATGTTTCTGACACTGCAATGATGTTAAACTGGTTGGAGAATTTCTGTAGATATTCCTTAATATGTGAAAAGTTAGTGACGAGACTTCTGCTATTAAAAATGAAAGATAAGACATTAGATATAGTAGAATACAGGTTTAACCCTACGTTATGTTCATCCCCAGACATCGCTGAAGTGTCCGTGGATCAATGTCGCAGTCGCTACGACGATATGAAGAGGAAAAACTTCAACGAGAAACTCTTCAGCGCAGAATTCATCACGTTAGACTGTGCCAAGGTGTCTGTCTGTCTGTCTGTCTGTCTGTGTGTCTCACTCTCTGTCTGTCTGGCTGTCTGTGTGTCTCACTCTCTGTCTGTCTGGCTGTCTGTCACGTTTTAAAAAAAAATATTTTTATCAAGCGCTTGCCTTTACTACAACAGGCCTACAAATTAATAGAAGGGCAATATGCTCCTACAAGTCACAAGCGAGTGATTTCCCTTTTGGCCAACGAATAATGGATGTGCTCTTATTGATGATTTAGCTACTTTTACATTGCATGACATCAATTACAAATTTAGCTTTAAGTTAAATTGGTGTGTTTAAAATTCACAAGGGTAAACTGACTCCACCTTCAGATGCTCGGAGCAGGTCAGTTACTCTTCGCCGGGCTGCATGTCACAGCAGCGCGCTGATGATGCAGGGCCATATATATATATATATATATATATATATATATTATATGAAGTGTATGTATATATATATATATATATATATATATATATATATAAATGTATATGTATATATAAATGTATATATATATATATATATAAATGTATATATATATATATATATATACACTCAACAAAAATATAAACGCAACACTTTTGTTTTTGCTCCCATTTTTCATGAGATGGACTTAAAGATCTAAAATTCATTCCAGATACACAATTGTACCATTTCTCTCAAACATTGTTCACAAATCTGTCTAAATGTGTGATAGTGAGCACTTCTGCTTTGCTGAGATAATCCATCCCACCTCACAGGTGTGCCACGTCAAGATGCTGATCTGACATCATGATTAGTGCACAGGTGTGCCTTAGACTGTCCACAATAAAAGGCCACCCTGAAATGTGCAGTTTTGTCTCACAGCAAAATGCCACAGATGCCACAAGCATTGAGGGAGCGTGCAATTGGCATGCTGACAGCAGGAATGTCAACCAGATCTGTTGCTCGTGCATTGAATGTTCATTTCTCCACCATAAGCCGTCTCCAGCAACTTCGCACAGCCATTGAAGAGGAGTGGACCAACATTCCACAGGCTACAATTGACAATCTGATACACTCTATGCAAAGAAGATGTGTTGCACTGCATGAGGCAAATGGTGGTCACACCAGATACTGACTGGTTCTGAGTCCCCAGACCCCCAATAAAGCAAAAAAATGCACATTTCAGGGTGGCCTTTTATTGTGGACAGTCTAAGGCACCCTGTGCACTAATCATGATGTCAGATCAGCATCTTGATGTGGCACACCTGTAAGGTGGGATGGATTATCTCAGCAAAGCAGAAGTGCTCACTATCACACATTTAGACAGATTTGTGAACAATATTTGAGAGAAATGGTACAATTGTGTATCTGGAATGAATTTTAGATCTTTAAGTCCATCTCATGAAAAATGGGAGCAAAAACAAAAGTGTTGCGTTTATATTTTTGTTGAGTGTATATATATACATACACTTCATATAAATATATATATATATATATACATATATACATATATATATACATATATATATATATATATATATATATATATGTATATATATATATATTATATATATATATATATATATATATATATATATATATATATATATATATATATATATATATATATATATATATATATATATATATATATATATATATATATATATATATATATATATATATATATATATATATATATATATATATATATATATATATATATATATATATATATATATATATATATATGTATATATATATATATATATGTATATATATATATACATTTATATATACATATACATTTATATATATATATATATATAAATGTATATGTATATATAAATGTATATGTATATATATACATAAATGAAGTATATCGGATAAAGGTGTTTACATGTGTTTTACAAGTCCTGTTGAAGTCTCATTCGTTTATTTACCAGATTATGATTTTCCATGTAAAAGCACTGACTCTCCTGTATGTCTGTCTCACTCTCTCTCCCTGTCTCTCTGCCTCCCTACCTGTCTCTCTGCCTGCCTGCCTGTCTCACTCACTCCGTCTCTCTGCCTCGCTACCTGTCTCTCTGCCTGCCTACCTGTCTCCCTCTCCCTACCTGTCTCCCTGTCTCACTCTCTCTCCCTGTCTCTCTGCCTCCCTACCTGTCTCTCTGCCTGCCTGCCTGTCTCCCTGTCTCACTCACTCCCTGTCTCTCTGCCTCGCTACCTGTCTCTCTGCCTGCCTACCTGTCTCCCTCTCCCTACCTGTCTCCCTCTCCCTATCTGTCTCTCTGCCTGCCTACCTGTCTCCCTCTCCCTACCTGTCTCTCTGCCTGCCTACCTGTCTCCCTCTCCCTACCTGTCCCCTCCTCCCTACCCGTCTCTCTGCCTCCCTACCTGTCTCCCTCTCCCTTCCTGTCTCTCTGCCTGCCTGCCTGTCTCCCTGTCTCACTCACTCCCTGTCTTTCTGCCTCGCTACCTGTCTCTCTGCCTGCCTACCTGTCTCCCTCTCCCTACCTGTCTCTCTGCCTCCCTACCTGTCCCCCCCTCCCTACCTGTCTCCCTCTCCCTACCTGTCTCTCTGCCTCCCTACCTGTCCCCCCCTCCCTACCTGTATCCCTCTCCCTACCTGTCTCTCTGCCTCCCTACCTGTCTCCCTCTCCCTACCTGTCTCTCTGCCTGCCTGCCTGTCTCCCTGTCTCACTCACTCCCTGTCTCTCTGCCTCGCTACCTGTCTCTCTACCTGCCTACCTGTCTCCCTCTCCCTACCTGTCTCTCTGCCTCCCTACCTGTCTCCCTCTCCCTACCTGTCTCCCCCTCCCTACCTGTCTCCCCCTCCAGGACTGTCTGTCAGAGAAGATGGCCGACCCCGCCCTGCTCTTCGACATCACCAGCTGTCAGTTTGTGTTTCATTATTCCTTTGAGTCTGAGCTGAAGGCCGAAGCCATGCTGAGAAACGCCTGTGAGAGTCTGAAGCCAGGAGGCTTCTTCATTGGGACCACGCCGGACGCTTATGAGCTAGTGTAAGATATATATTATATACTCTATACTAATATACCCTATAACTCTATACCCTTTAACCCTTTAACCCTATAACCATATATATACTAATATAACCTTAATACACTAGTCTAACACTAACCCTGTGAGAGTCTGAAGCCAGGAGGCTTCTTCATCGGGACCACGCCGGACGCTTATGAGCTAGTGTAAGATATATACTAATATAACCTATAACCCTTTAACCATATATATATATACTAATATAACCTATAACCCTTTATACCATATATATATATATATATATATATATATATACTAATATAACCTATAACCCTTTATACCATATATATATATATATATATATATATATATATACTAATATAACCTATAACCCTTTAACCATATATATATATACTAATATAACCTATAACCCTTTAACCATATATATATATATACTAATATAACCTATAACCCTTTAACCATATAGGGGAAGGTGGGGTGATTTGTGCGTTTTGGAAGTTGCAAAACCCCTTGTTTCTAGAAAACCGTGGAAGAAATTGGAAATGTGACCACATATTTAAGAAGAGCCATCCATTTGACTCATCCTGTAAAGAAGGGAGACACAAGGAATAAGATATAAGCACATTTAAGCTCAAAAAACTGTGTTTTGCCTTTCAAAGTAAAATTTCCATGATCAAGGTTTTTTGATTATTGTGTCTGAACAATTATTGACACGTTTGAAAACATTTGACACATGTTTTAGTGCTTTGGTATGCTACACTTTGAGTCTATATAGTTAGCACAATGTCAACCCTAAATTGCTGCATCATGCCTATTATCCAAAATTCTGGGGATGGGGTGATTTGTGCGCAAGGGCCTGGGTGAGTTATAAGTAAGTAAGTAAGTAAAATGTATTTAGAAAAGCACATTTATGACAGTTTGCACTGTCCAAAGTGCTGTACATAGTGCATTCAGTAGGTAAACAATGAAGGTACAATAACAATAACCAAAATAAAAGACGTAAAGCCCATACATCCACATAAACACAGATAATAGTGCAGAGGTAAGATAGTTAATGGGGAGGAAAAGCCAGGGTGTACATATGGGTTTTGAGCCTTGATTTAAAGGCAGAAATGTAGGGGGAATCACATTTGTCAGGTGGCAGTTGGTTCCACAAGCACGGAGCAACTAGTGCAAAGTACATTTCTGAGAGTTGTGCCAGTGGCATGGCTGTATACGCTGGTCACCAAAAGAAAGTGATTGTCTACAGTAGCTCAGAAGAGAGTGACATCTCAACTCCACTCAACGACACCACTGATGAGAGTTCAGATGGCCAGAAAGATGATGATGGTGACTTTGTCATTGTGACACAATGACGCACAAATCACCCCACTACGTGGGGTGATTTGTGCGACAAGACAACTTTTTTTCCGAAAGCTATATTTCTTAAACAGTTTATTCCAGATGCAAAGTTTTTATTGCCAGGGATGCACAACATCCTGAAATATATGTACATATTTGAGTTGGAGACATAACTGTCAAGGCCTCACTTTAAAATCACTTTGAGTAAAAAGTTGCACAAATCACCCCACCTTCCCCTATATATATACTAATATAACCTATAACCCTTTAACCATTTATATATACTAATATAACACTAGCCTAACACTAACCCAGATACAAATGTGATATACCCTCATCTATATACCCTATAACCCTTAAACCCTTTAACCCTATGTTTACTAATATAACCTCAATACATTAGTCTAACCCTGTGAGAGGCTTATGGCATATGAGCTAGTGTAAGATATAAATGTTAATAAAATGACGCCTCTTGTCCATCGTCTTATTATCGTCTGGGAGAAGCCTGAGTCATTTTCAGTCAAGAGAAAGCTGGTTTTATAAAAGTAACTTTAAGTCAGAATTTGCCAGGGGTATGAATAACTTCGGTTTTGACTGTATTAACTGGTCACCTCCCAAAATGCACTACCATGTTGCACCACTAGGAGTCACACTTGCACCGCCAATGACACAGAGCAGCCTGGCAAAGCAGAGCCAGAATAGTTAACATTTATCCAGCCCCGTCTGGCGTAATGAATATTATGTTAAAGGGACACTGTGTAACATTTTAAGTAATTTATTAGCTAAAATCAATATCCTCATTCATA
The DNA here is from genome assembly GCA_026929865.2 of Hyperoplus lanceolatus. NCBI lineage: Eukaryota > Metazoa > Chordata > Actinopteri > Uranoscopiformes > Ammodytidae > Hyperoplus > Hyperoplus lanceolatus. The sequence goes on along the minus strand of CM049413.1, from coordinate 84,602 downwards.
AATATGTCCTCATTGGTGTAAAATCGCCTCTGCCAATAATCTGAATTATCCTCCTGAGCGGAGAATTACAAATATTAATATACATTTTGTACATTAAGAGGGTAAGTCTTATGGAGGCATTCATGTTGGTTGGAATGTCATGTTGGTTGATGATGTCATATTACACAGTGCTCCTAACCCTGGCCCAAACATGAGTCCAACGCTGGGGCCTTCTTCACCTGGTTAAAGGGCCAGTGTGAAGAATGCATTGGTATCAGAACAGACTTGTGTATTATCTCTTTTCTTATGAGTTTAGAATGAGCCTTTTATATCTACATTATGTGTATGGGATGATGCCATCTTTAGTAACCAGCTTCTTGTCCTTGCAGGCCACCGTAGCTTCTGTAAATAACATGCGTAGCTTCTGTAAATATTGCATTAGACCCTGTAAATAACATATTAGATCCTGTAAATAACATATTAAACTGTAAATAACATATTAAACTGTAAATAACATATTAAACTGTAAATAACATATTAGACTGTAAATAACATATTAAACCCTGTAAATAACATATTAGACTGTAAATAACATATTAAACTGTAAATAACATATTAAACCCTGTAAATAACATATTAAACTGTAAATAACATATTAAACTGTAAATAACATATTAAACTGTAAATAACATATTAAACTGTAAATAACATATTAAACCCTGTAAATAACATATTAAACTGTAAATAACATATTAGACTGTAAATAACATATTAAACTGTAAATAACATATTAAACTGTAAATAACATATTAGACTGTAAATAACATATTAAACTGTAAATAACATATTAAACTGTAAATAACATATTAGACCCTAACATATTAAACTGTAAATAACATATTAAACTGTAAATAACATATTAGACCCTGTAAATAACATATTAAACTGTAAATAACATATTAAACTGTAAATAACATATTAAACTGTAAATAACATATTCAACTGTAAATAACATATTAAACTGTAAATAACATATTAAACTGTAAATAACATATTAAACTGTAAATAACATATTAAACCCTGTAAATAACATATTAAACTGTAAATAACATATTAGACTGTAAATAACATATTAAACCCTGTAAATAACATATTAGACTGTAAATAACATATTAAACTGTAAATAACATATTAAACTGTAAATAACATATTAAACTGTAAATAACATATTAAACTGTAAATAACATATTAGATCCTGTAAATAACATATTAAACTGTAAATAACATATTAGACTCTAAATAACATATTAAACCCTGTAAATAACATATTAGACTGTAAATAACATATTAAACTGTAAATAACATATTAAACTGTACATAACATATTAAACTGTAAATAACATATTAAACTGTAAATAACATATTAGACCCTGTAAATAACATATTAAACTGTAAATAACATATTAGACCCTGTAAATAACATATTAAACTGTAAATAACATATTAAACTGTAAATAACATATTAAACTGTAAATAACATATTAAACTGTAAATAACATATTAAACTGTAAATAACATATTAAACTGTAAATAACATATTAGACCCTGTAAATAACATATTAAACTGTAAATAACATATTAAACTGTAAATAACATATTAAACTGTAAATAACATTAAACTGTAAATAACATATTAAACTGTAAATAACATATTAAACCCTGTAAATAACATATTAAACTGTAAATAACATATTAAACTGTAAATAACATATTAAACTGTAAATAACATATTAAACTGTAAATAACATATTAAACCCTGTAAATAACATATTAAACTGTAAATAACATATTAAACTGTAAATAACATATTAAACTGTAAATAACATATAACATATTAAACTGTAAATAACATATTAGACCCTGTAAATAACATATTAAACTGTAAATAACATATTAAACTGTAAATAACATATTAAACTGTAAATAACATATTAGACTGTAAATAACATATTAAACCCTGTAAATAACATATTAAACTGTAAATAACATATTAAACTGTAAATAACATATTAAACTGTAAATAACATATTAAACTGTAAATAACATATTAGACCCTGTAAATAACATATTAAACTCTGTAAATAACATATTAGACTGTAAATAACATATTAAACTGTAAATAACATATTAAACTGTAAATAACATATTAAACCCTGTAAATAACATATTAAACTGTAAATAACATATTAAACTGTAAATAACATATTAAACTGTAAATAACATATTAAACTGTAAATAACATATTAAACTGTAAATAACATATTAAACCCTGTAAATAACATATTAAACTGTAAATAACATATTAGACTGTAAATAACATATTAAACTGTAAATAACATATTAAACCCTGTAAATAACATATTAAACTGTAAATAACATATTAAACTTTGTAAATAACATATTAAACTGTAAATAACATATTAAACTGTAAATAACATATTAAACTGTAAATAACATATTAAACTGTAAATAACATATTAAACTGTAAATAACATATAAGACCCTGTAAATAACATATTAAACTCTGTAAATAACATATTAGACTGTAAATAACATATTAAACCCTGTAAATAACATATTAAACTGTAAATAACATATTAAACTGTAAATAACATATTAAACTGTAAATAACATATTAAACTGTAAATAACATATTAAACCCTGTAAATAACATATTAAACCCTGTAAATAACATATTAAACTGTAAATAACATATTAAACTGTAAATAACATATTAGACTGTAAATAACATATTAAACTGTAAATAACATATTAAACTGTAAATAACATATTAAACTGTAAATAACATATTAGACCCTGTAAATAACATATTAAACTGTAAATAACATATTAAACTGTAAATAACATATTAAACTGTAAATAACATATTAAACTGTAAATAACATATTAAACTGTAAATAACATATTAGACCCTGTAAATAACATATTAAACTGTAAATAACATATTAAACTGTAAATAACATATTAAACTGTAAATAACATATTAGACCCTGTAAATAACATATTAAACTGTAAATAACATATTAGACCCTGTAAATAACATATTAGACCCTGTAAATAACATATTAAACTGTAAATAACATATTAAACTGTAAATAACATATTAAACCCTGTAAATAACATATTAAACTGTAAATAACATATTAAACTGTAAATAACATATTAAACTGTAAATAACATATTAAACTGTAAATAACATATTAAACCCTCTGTCTCCTGCAGGAAGCGTGTGGAGGCGTCCGACTCGCTGTCGTTTGGTAACGACGTGTTTAAAGTCTCGTTCGGCTCTAAAGCTCCTGAAGGTTCCAAAGGTAAACGATAGTGGATCTAACCTGTCTGTCTGTCTGTCTGTCTGGATCTAACCCGTCTGTCCGTCTGTCTGTCTGTCTGTCTGGATCTAACCCGTCTGTCTGTCTGTCTGGATCTAACCCGTCTGTCTGTCTGTCTGGATCTAACCCTAACCCGTCTGTCTGTCTGTCTGGATCTAACCCTAACCCGTCTGTCTGTCTGTCTGGATCTAACCCGTCTGTCCGTCTGTCTAGTTTTAAGTTTACATATATATTTATAATACTCTGCATTTCATATATAACTCAACTATAACTTCCTCTAAAACTTTAGAAGCTGCTGTCACTCGAACGTTTCCCTGTGCATCCTGTATGAGAACGTGACAGACAGAAACCTGTGAATGTTGAAGGTTCTAACGGTTCTACCGGTTCCACAGGTTCCTACCCGCTGTTTGGATGTCAGTACCACTTCAGTCTGGAGGACGTCGTCAACGTGCCGGAGTTCCTGGTTTACTTCCCTCTGTTTGAACAGTGAGTCTATGTCTGTCTGTCTGTTTACCTGTCTGTCTGTCTCTGGGTCTGTGTCTGTCTGTCTGTCTGTCTCTGTGTCTGTCTGTCTCACTCTCTGCCTGCCTACATACAGTGGAGGAAATAAGTATTTGATCCCTCACTGATTTTGTAAGTTTGCCCACTTACAATGAAATGAGCGGTCTATCATTTTAAAGCTAGGTTTACTGTAACAGTGATAGACAGAATATCAAAAAGAAAATCCAGAAAATCACATAAAAAAAAGATAGAAATTATTTTGTATTTCATTGAGTGAAATAAGTATTTGATCCCCTATCAAAACATTGCTTAGTACTTGGTGGAGAAACCCTTGTTGGCAAGTACAGACGTGTCTTGTAGTTGATGACCAGGTTTGCACACATCTCAGGAGTATATTTGGACCACTCCTCTTTGCAGATCCTCTCCTAATCTTTAAGGTTTCGAGGCTGTCACTTGAGCTTCAGCTCCCTCCACAGATCTATTGGATTAAGGTCTGGAGACTGGCTAGGCCACTCCATGACCTTCATGTGCTTCTTCTTGAGCCACTCCTTTGATGCCTTTGCTGTGTTTTTAGGGTCATTGACGTGCTGGAAGACCCATCCAAGACCCATTTTTAAGGACCTGGCTGAGAGAAAGAGGTTTTCACCTAGTATTTCATGGTACATGGAGCCACCCATAGTTCCCTCGATGCAGTGAAGTCCACCTGTCCCCTTAGAAGAGAAACACCCCCAAAGCATAATGCTTCAACCTCCATGCTTGACTGTGGGGATGGTGTTCTTGGGGTCCTAGTCAGAATTCCTCTTCCTCCAAACTTGGCGAGTGACTAAGAACTTGATTTGGTTCTAATCTGACCACATCACCTTCTCCCAAGCATTCTCTGAGTCGTTCAGGTGTTCACTGGCAAACTTCAGACGGTTTCTTGGTGACTGTGGTCCCAGCTGCCTTGGGATCATAAACAAGCTCCTCCTGTGTAGATCTGGGCTGATCCCTCACCTTTCTCATGAGCATTGATACCCCACAAGGTAAGATCTTGCATGGAGCCCCAGACCGAGGGAGATTGAGGGTCATTTTGTGTTTCTTTCATTTTCTAATAATCGCACCAACAGTTGTCTCCTTCTCACCCAGCTTCTCGCCAATGGTCTTGTAGTCCATTCCGGCCTTGTGCAGATCTACAATCTTGTCCCTGATGTCCTTAGACAGCTCTTTGGTCTTGCCCATGATGGAGATGTTGGAGTTTGATTTATTGACTCTGTGGACAGGTGTCTTCTATACAGGTCACAAGTTGAGACAGGTGTGTTTTATATAACTAGTTGAGATTAGAATACTTTTTTAAAGCACGAGGATTAATCTTTCGGAGCCAGAATTCTTTATGGTTGGTAGGGGATCAAATATTTATTTCACTCAATAAAATGCAAAATAATTTATATATATTTTTTTAATGTGATTTTCTGGATTTTCTTTTTGATATTCTGTCTATCACTGTTACAGTAAACCTAGCTTTAAAATGATAGACCGCTCATTTCTTTGTAAGTGGGCAAACTTACAAAATCAGTGAGGGATCAAATACTTATTTCCTCCACTGTATATAATGCAGTCTGTTCATCCACTCACCAATACTGACCAGTAGTATACTATACTGTCTGTCTGTCTGTCTACCTACCTGTCTGTCTGTCTATTTACCTGTCTGTCTGTCTGTCTATTTACCTGTCTGTCTGTCTCACTCTCTGCCTGCCAACAAATATAATACAGTCTGTTTCCACTCACCAATACTGACCAGTAGTAAACTATATATTATGAGAGAGAGAGAGAGAGAGAGAGAGAGAGAGAGAGAGAGAGAGAGAGAGAGAGAGAGAGAGAGAGAGAGAGAGAGAGAGAGAGAGAGAGAGAGAGAGAGAGAGAGAGAGAGAGAGAGAGAGAGAGAGAGAGAGAGAGAGAGAGAGAGAGAGAGAGAGAGAGAGAGAGAGAGAGAGAGAGAGAGAGAGAGAGAGAGAGAGAGAGAGAGAGAGAGAGAGAGAGAGAGAGAGAGGAGACCTGCAGTAAAGGTCCACGGGTCGGACTCGAACCCGCGACCACTGCAACGAAGGCCGGAGCCAATATGGTACACGCTCTAGCCACTGCGCCACCGGAGCGCCTCGAGGGTGGCTTTCTTTCTTAAACTTGTTTGTTATTTTAACATGTTCATAATAAGCAGCTGATCAGTGACAGTCCAGCCTATAGAAAGAGCTGTATATTTACGTGTGTGTGTGTGCAGCATGGCGAAGCGTTACAACATGCGTCTGGTGCTGAAGCAGAGGTTCTCTGAATTCTTTGAGGAGAAAGTGAAGAAGGAGAATCACCGCAGCCTCATGATGAAGATGTCAGCTCTGGAGGTAAACGCTATAAAGAGCTGTCTGGCTGTCCGTTAAACCCTTTCCTTTACAGATAGAGATATTCATTATATATTATAAATATCTATCTATCTATCTACATTTTTGACTTGATCTGAGTCCCTGTGTTTTGTGCTCCAGCCGTTCAGTGGCTCAGATGAGGGACAGACGGACGGAGAGTTCGGCCCCGCTGCAGCGCACTGCAAGAGGGAGGGAGTCAGGCTACCACTGGTAAGAATAAGAACAATGGATCTATTTAGCGCTTTTCTAGGCGCTCAAAGCGCTTTACAGGGTTCCAGGTTCATATATATATATATATATATATATATATATATATATATATATATATATATATATATATATATATATATATATATATATATATATATGGTGGTATATATATATATATATATATATATATATATATATATATATATATATATATATATATATATATATATATATATATATATATATATATATATATATATATATATATATATATATATATATATATATATATATATATGTGTGTATATATATATATATACACTACCGTTCAAAAGTTTAGGGTCACATTGAAATGTCCTTATTTTTTAAGGAAAAGCACTGTACTTTTCAATGAAGATAACTTTAAACTAGTCTTAACTTTAAAGAAATACACTCTATACATTGCTAATGTGGTAAATTACTATTCTAGCTGCAAATGTCTGGTTTTTGGTGCAATATCTACATAGGTGTATAGAGGCCCATTTCCTGCAACTATCACTCCAGTGTTCTAATGGTACAATGTGTTTGCTCATTGGCTCAGAAGGCTAATTGATGATTAGAAAACCCTTGTGCAATCATGTTCACACATCTGAAAACAGTTTAGCTCCTTACAGAAGCTACAAAACTGACCTTCCTTTGAGCAGATTGAGTTTCTGGAGCATCATTTGTGGGGTCAATTAAACGCTCAAAATGGCCAGAAAAAGAGAACTTTTATCTGAAACTCGACAGTCTATTCTTGTTCTTAGAAATGAAGGCTATTCCATGCGAGAAATTGCTAAGAAATTGAAGATTTCCTACAACGGTGTGTACTACTCCCTTCAGAGGACAGCACAAACAGGCTCTAACCAGAGTAGAAAAAGAAGTGGGAGGCCGCGTTGCACAACTAAACAAGAAGATAAGTACATTAGAGTCTCTAGTTTGAGAAACAGACGCCTCACAGGTCCCCAACTGGCATCTTCATTAAATAGTACCCGCAAAACACCAGTGTCAACATCTACAGTGAAGAGGCGGCTGCGGGATTCTGGGCTTCAGGGCAGAGTGGCAAAGAAAAAGCCATATCTGAGACTGGCCAATAAAAGAAAAAGATTAAGATGGGCAAAAGAACACAGACATTGGACAGAGGAAGACTGGAAAAAAGTGTTGTGGACGGATGAATCCAAGTTTGAGGTGTTTGGATCACAAAGAAGAACGTTTGTGAGACGCAGAACAAATGAAAAGATGCTGGAAGAATGCCTGACGCCATCTGTTAAGCATGGCGGAGGTAATGTGATGGTCTGGGGTTGCTTTGGTGCTGGTAAGGTGGGAGATTTGTACAGGGTAAAAGGGATTCTGAATAAGGAAGGCTATCACTCCATTTTGCAACGCCATGCCATACCCAGTGGACAGCGCATGATTGGAGCCAATTTCATCCTACAATAGGACAATGACCCTAAACACACCTCCAAATTGTGCAAGAACTATTTAGAGCAGAAGCAGGCAGCTGGTATTCTATCGGTAATGGAGTGGCCAGCGCAGTCACCAGATCTGAACCCCATTGAGCTGTTGTGGGAGCAGCTTGACCGTATGGTACGCAAGAAGTGCCCATCCAACCAATCCAACTTGTGGGAGCTGCTTCTGGAAGCGTGGGGTGCAATTTCTCCAGATTACCTCAACAAATTAACAGCTAGAATGCCAAAGGTCTGCAATGCTGTAATTGCTGCAAATGGAGGATTCTTTGACGAAAGCAAAGTTTGATGTAAAAAAAATCTTATTTCAAATACAAATCATTATTTCTAACCTTGTCAATGTCTTGACTCTATTTTCTATTCATTTCACAACATATGGTTGTGAATAAGTGTGACTTTTCATGGAAAACACAAAATTGTTTGGGTGACCCCAAACTTTTGAACGGTAGTGTATATATATATATATATATATATATATATATATATATATATATATATATATATATATATCTATATCTATATCTATATATATATATAGATATAGATATAGATATAGATATAGATATAGATATAGATATAGATATATAGATATAGATATAGATATATATACAGATATAGATATATATAGATATGGACATAGATATATCTAGATCTAACATGTTGTTTCTGTTGCAGGGAACGCTCAGCAGATCGGAGTGGGAAGCAACCAGTAAGTTTCATCATCTATGACATCACACATCTATGACATCACAATACATATCAAGATTGAAAAACCATTTCTGAGCTGAATATGAATATTAAGTCATTTACCTCTGCTGTTGCTATGGTGAGGCCACGCCAACAGACATGTTGCTATGGTGAGGCCACGCCCCCTACATGTTGCTATGGTGAGGCCACGCCCCCTACATGTTGCTATGGTGAGGCCACGCCTCCAACATGTTGCTATGGTGAAGCTACGCCCCCAACATGTTGCTATTGTGAGGCCACGCCCCCAGACATGATTCCCTCGGTGTTTAAGGGTGTATTCACACTGGGAAAGTCCGATAGTTCACTTGCTTTGGTCCAGACCAATCAGATTTGTTGTTGTTTACTTCCATATTGCCCCTTCTGCATTAAGAAGCAAACCCACACGTGATCTGAGGCCATTCATTCGTTGGACAGACATTCTGAGGCGGAGAGAAGCAGGAAGAACGAAGTGAAAACTGCAAAATATATAACTGAGACGATATGGGGTTAAAAATAATAAATAAAATAATAAAATAATAAATAAATAAATAAATGGGCCTACATCTAGCCTATAAAAAAAACCATAAAATTATTGCTGTTTCATAGGGTTATAATATGTAGGCCTGTGTCAATGTGTGGCTTGTAGCCTACGATATGAAACATAATATTTACTGTATTTTTGCTGCTGGACGCGCGGCTCGCGAGGAATAGGCTCAAGCTGACACAGCTGATTTGGCTCTGTATCAGCTGGGAGTCAGTTCGGCGCGGCTCAGCTCCAAACTGACACGGGGACAGTATTGACGGTGCGGTTCATGGGAAGCAAAATAAAAACACACACTTCATACAAAGCGCAGCGTGAACCTGTTGGCACTGTGATGGAGACGCTCCCCTCTCCTTCATCTGATCGCTGAACACATTCAGCATGTTTACACGTCTCTATCAAATGTAATATATTCGCTCGGGGCTCCCAGTCAAACCACAACTAATCTTCCTAACAATGGCGACAACAACACTTTCCCATAATGTGAAACTGATGGCAATTTATTAAAAAAGAAAAGGCACAGTGCTTCCTGCAATTGGGTCAGATCGAGTCCAGCCAAATTCACACCACAAACGAACTGCAGCAGAGTGCGTTTGGAAACGCACCGAGACCACCTCTTCAGCTGGGTCTCGGAGCGTTTGTTTGGTCCGCCCCCGAGTGCGATTGCTGTATTCACACCTGTCTGAAAGATGCGCACCGAAGGCGGAAGTGCATCTGAGTTTGTTTCAACCGAACTAAACACGGCAGGTGTGAATACACCCTTAGTGTTTCTGTTTTGTCCATTGTTTTGTTCTGTTATTATGTTAAAACTTAAGTCAAACTGTAATAACTGTGTGTCTGCAGGGAGGGATGGTAAGACAGACAGACAGACAGACAGACAGACAGACAGACACAGACACACAGACCTGTAATAACTGCTTTGTGTCTCTACAGGTATCTACCTGGTGTTCGTGTTCCAGAAGAATTCCTGATCCAGTTTTTTCACTTTTTCTTTTTCTTGTTTTTGATAAAATGTGTCTGAGATTAAACTAGTTCAAACTCTGACTCTGTCTTCTTCTTCTTGGTTGATAGTTAATAGGCGAAACAATGTCAATGGTGGCAGACAGACAGGTTATGACTGCAGACAGACAGACAGACAGACAGACAGGTTATGACTGCAGACAGACAGACAGCCAGACAGACAGACAGACAGACAGGTTATGACTGCAGACAGACAGACAGCCAGACAGACAGACAGACAGACAGGTTATGACTGCACACTAGTGATGGGTAGATACTGTGTCACTGTGCTGCTCAATACTGACACCTGCTGCATCTTAAACATCATTACCGGCAGACTCAACTGATTTAATGACCTAGAGGCTATGCAATAATATGATTGAACTTACTGTATTTTATATTGTAATATTTCATATCTTAATTAAAGGTTGAATATCTTTGATATTGTGGTGAACGTTGGGGTGTTATCAGAGAGTGAAGGTTTATTACAATATGTGAAAATCAAAATGAAAGTGTTGTGAATGTGAGGATGCTTATGTACTTGTCCTTGAGGCAGGGAGGGGATTTGTTTTTTAATACATTTAAATGCATGAGAAATGCCTCCATCTGGTGGTGACCAGTGGTAGTGACGCAAAGCCTTGTAATCAGGTCAGTGATTGTAGGCAAATTTGGTGTGGTGATTTTAATGCTCACAATAACCTTTGGGGACGTAAACAGACTGATAGAAATGGAGAAACAGTAGAAGAATTAATGGATGTAAGACAGCTAGTTTGCCTAAACAATGGAAATGGTTGATATTCAGACTAACACAATGTCCTGTTTAGACCTTACGCTAGTATCTAATAATATTGCAACATCTGCTGAATGGAGCATTAAAAGTAGCACAAGTATTGTACATTAGATATGGAGCTGGATCTACAAAAAAGACCAAGTCACAAAAAATGGTGGTTTGAAAAAGCTGATTGGAACAAGTTTAAAGAAATATGTTGCAAAGAAGCAGAGTCAGTATCAATGGAGGGAAATATTGAGGAAAATACAACTGCTATCAAAAATGTAATAATTAATGCAGCAGAAAGTAGCATACCAGTTAAGTTGGTGGGGGGAAAGCGGAAAAGGGTTCCATGGTGGAATGACAAATGCACAGAAGCAATTAAAGAACAAAATAGTGCAGTGAGAATATTACGTAATAATCTAAATCAAGTGAATATAATAAACGATCAGAGGAAAAAGGCTTTAGCACGTAAAGTGATCAAACATAGTAAAAGGAGCGCTTGGAGGGACTACTGTTAAAATAGGAGATGTTTGGAAAGTTGAAAAAAATGAGTCGAAAAAAATATTTACTAAAATATCTGTGTTGGAGGACGGTGAAGTTCTGGCAATTACAGATAAAGAAAAAGCAGATTTGTTAGGAAAGGCATTTGCTAGTGTGCATAGTGGTGATCACTTAGATGATAAACACAAACAAAGGAAAAAGGAAATCTCAAAGGAAAATAGAGATGTGTATATAAAGAAAGATAGGGAGGAAAGTGTCGTTCCAATTGTCTGGAAACTGAAGTGAACTTCGTGAGATAGACCCTCGGAGGGCTGAGTGATCAAGTGAACATCCATGGTCACTTCGAGGTGGATATCACCCACAGTGCATTGCAGTTCGTCTTCTTCTTCTTCTCCTTTTATTTTCCGGTAGACTGTATGCTTTTAGGGACATCGCGGCCACCCGCAGGACAAATATAAATATATACAAATATGTATATATATATATATATATATATATATATATATATATATATAAATATTCCAAAACGCCTCAATCAGGCTATCCTATTTCCATAGGAACAATCCAGTGAATGTATTGCAGTTTACACATTGCTGCTATAACACAGATGGCTGCCAATTAGAGGACTATTTAAAACAAATGTTTTTGGTTGAAACTAACATAAATAAGAAAATACGTCGGAGCAAACAATTTACATGTGTAAGTAACAATATCTTGATAATCTGAGTCACCGTGTCGAAATTCAATGTTTGTTATGCTATGGAAATGGCTTTCTGCAATATAGACTACCTTAGCAGAATGTTATAATTCTGTATTATTTGCATTCAGAACTACAACTACCTATGTAACTGACGGTCCATTGCGACTACAAGGGCAAGTGAGCAAGTGGGTTCCATTTAAATCCCCCGCTCCTCCCCCGCCCAGTCTCCCTCCGCACTCCAAGTTCCCTCCGTGCAACGTGCTGCTACGTCATACCAAGGGCTGAGGGTAAATGAACGAGGGGAAGTGCAACTACTAATGGAACGCAGGGAGTGTCTTTACTGCTCCTGACACACTTTGATAATGACAGAGTATAACAAATCTTACAGTGATATTAATGTAAGTTTAGTTTATTTGTACTATTCAGTTTATTTAGCTGCATGTTAGAGCTGAGAGCCAACACATGCACACGCTCACACACAACCTACCGGACAGACTACAATCAACTTCAACAAACCAAGTAAGTGCTAAAGGCTTTAGCTAGGCATCAAACTAAGAAAGATTTTGACCTAACATCACTGAGAGACAGACTTATAGGAATAAGTTTACAAGCGGCTGGGTTAAGGTAACCCTGACCCACCACTGCAAGGTTTCAATCACTTACACAGAATATAATGCTCTTCAAAGATGAGCTGGGGATGCTCATGTTTCAACAATCTACATTTAACTGTATGGAATATTCAATAAAAAGTCAGATTTTAACATGAATTAGTGATGTATGTGCTTTTAAATAAGTTAAATCGGTGATGCTCATCAACTTTCAATAATCTAACTGTAGCACATACTGAACCCCATTCTGTCATGAACCGTCACTTCTCCTCCGTCCATAACAGAGGAACTAATGGGATAACTGGGGAGGGTGACTGGGTGTTACTCTTCCACATGCCCACTGTATAATGGGATAACTGGGGAGGGTGACTGGGTGTTACTCTTCCACATGCCCACTGTATAATGGGATAACTGGGGAGGGTGATTGGGTGTTACTCTTCCACATGCCCACTGTATAATGGGAGGACACCCTTCAAAATAACCACAGTACACGTGTGTTTAAATGGTTCTTTATTGATTGGTCAAACATGTTTTTCTTTTGCCTTCCATAGATGTTTGGGTTTGGGGTCAAACACAGATTTTGTTTTCAGTCAAATCAATCATCAAGCTTCTGTTAAAAAGCTTTGCTCATGAAAGAGAATGTGCTCTGGGCGCTACTGCTCATTTTACTGCCAGAACCCAAAACATTGCTCAATTGAATTTTGATGAAGAAGCAGCTGAATCGTAAGCTTTGGAAATGGTGCAAAGGGTTCTAAATATGTTATTTAAACTGTCTTTGATTGCTATTTTGAATAATATAAATAGAGAAAGAGAGAGAGACATAGAGAGAGTGTCTGTTGGATGACAATCTTCTAATAAAGAATATTTTCTATTTCTTACTTTTTTTCTTCACATTTACAATAGCCATTTATCCCAGCATTTGTAAAATCAGTCTTCCATAGTGTTTAATCTAAATGTGAGTTCTCCATCATGAGACTATCACTGATAATGTTGAGCCATTGTCTGTAGTCAGGTGCAACAGACAATGGCTAAACATAACCCTCTAACCCCAGCCAGTATTGGTCTCATTTTTGCACAGTTCCTTCCTGTCCCAGGGATGAAACAAGTTTGGGGGATTTTTGATCCTAGTACCTCGCACAGCTCAGTGTTATGATACCAGAAAAGTTGTATTCTCCTGCAGCTCAAAAATATGTGTGTATGATTAGGATCCTTACTTTGCATAGTGTCATGCAGGGTTTATTGTTCATTTGTTGCTATTGTTAAGTATTCAGTACCAGGCGGATACGACTGTTACTCTAACCACGTTTCTTAATTATCTGAAATGTGTGTATCTACATTATGTCACCAACCTTGTGATGTCATGGGGTTGTGAACTATGACCCTGGAGTGGAATGACTCTGGAATAACAGGGCGTTTTTTTAATTATTTAATCCAAAATCATATCTAATTTCTCTCATATTTTCAATATCTAGTGGGCTTTTATTCTGAAACTACACATCAGAATGTCCTGAAACTTTTTGTGTGGCCTCATGGGGTCGTGAACTATGACGCTGGAATGGAATGACTCTGGAATAACAGGGCGTTTTTTAAAAAATTTAATCCAAAATCATATCTAATTTCTCTCATATTTTCAATATCTAGTGGGCTTTTATTTTGGAACTACACATCAGAATGTCCTGAAAGTTCTTTGGGGACCTCATGGGGTTGTGAACTATGACCCTGGAGTGGAATGACTCTGGAATAACAGGGCGTTTTTTTTTAATTGAATCCAAAATCATATCTAATTTTGAAAATATGAGACAAATTAGATATGATTTCGGATTCAATTAAAAAAAAACGCCCTGTTATTCCAGAGAAATTCCACTCCAGGGTCATAGTTCACAACCCCATGAGATCACCCAAGAAGTTTCAGGACATTCTGATGTGTAGTTTCAGAATAAAAGCCCACTAGATATTGAAAATATGACAGAAATTAGATATGATTTTGGATTCAATTTAAAAAAAAACCCTGTTATTCCAGAGTCATTTAACTCCAGGGTCATAGTTCACAACCCCATGAGGTCACCCCATGAGGTCACCCTGAAAGTACACATCAGAATGTCCTGAATCTTCTTGTGTGACCTCATGGGGTTGTGAATTATGACCCTGCAGTGGAATGACTCTGGAATAACAGGGTGTTTTTTTTTTAAATTGAATCCAAAATCATATCTAATTTCTCTGATATTTTCAATATCAAGTGGGCTTTTATTTTGAAAGTACACATCAGAATGTCCTGAAACTTCTTGGGTGACCTCATGGGGTTGTGAACTATGACCCTGGAGTGGAATGACTCTGGAATAACAGGGCGTTTTTTTTTAATTGAATCCAAAATCATATCTAATTTTGAAAATATGAGACAAATTAGATATGATTTCGGATTCAATTAAAAAAAAAACGCCCTGTTATTCCAGAGAAATTCCATTCCAGGGTCATAGTTCACGACCCCATGAGGCCACACACAAAGTTTCAGGACATTCTGATGTGTAGTTTCAGAATAAAAGCCCACTAGATATTGAAAATATGACAGAAATTAGATATGATTTTGGATTCAATTTAAAAAAAAACCCTGTTATTCCAGAGTCATTTAACTCCAGGGTCATAGTTCACAACCCCATGAGGTCACCCCATGAAGTCACCCTGAAAGTACACATCAGAATGTCCTGAATCTTCTTGTGTGACCTCATGGGGTTGTGAATTATGACCCTGCAGTGGAATGAGTCTGGAATAACAGGGTGTTTTTTTTTTAAATTGAATCCAAAATCATATCTAATTTCTCTGATATTTTCAATATCAAGTGGGCTTTTATTTTGAAAGTACACATCAGAATGTCCTGAAACTTCTTGGGTGACCTCATGGGGTTGTGAACTATGACCCTGGAGTGGAATGACTCTGGAATAACAGGGCGTTTTTTTTTAATTGAATCCAAAATCATATCCAATTTAATCATATACTAATTTCTCTCATATTTTCAATATCTAGTGGGCTTTTATTTTGGAAACTACACATCAGAATGTCCTGAAACTTCTTGGGTGACCTCATGGGGTTGTGAACTATGACCCTGGAGTGGAATGACTCTGGAATAACAGGGAGTTTTTTTTTAAATTGAATCCAAAATCATATCTAATTTCTCAGGGTCATATTTCCAATCTCATGAGGTGGGCCCATGAAGTCACCCTGAAAGTACACATCAGAATGTCCTGAAACTTCTTGTGTGACCTCATGGGGTTGTGAACTATGACCCTGGAGTGGAATGACTCTGGAATAACAGGGCGTTTTTTTTAAAATTGAATCCAAAATCATATCTAATTTCTCTGATATTTTCAATATCAAGTGGGCTTTTATTTTGAAAGTACACATCAGAATGTCCAGAAACTTCTTGGGTGACCTCATGGGGTTGTGAACTATGACCCTGGAGTGGAATGACTCTGGAATAACAGGGAGTTTTTTTTAAAATTGAATCCATAATCATATCTAATTTCTCTCATATTTTCAATATCTAGTGGGCGTTTATTTTGAAACTACACATCAGAATGTCCTGAAACTTTTTGGGTGACCTCATGGGGTTGTGAACTATGACCCTGGAGTGGAATGACTCTGGAATAACAGGGAGTTTTTTTTTAAATTGAATCCAAAATCATATCTAATTTCTCTCATATTTTCAATATCTAGTGGGCTTTTATTTTGAAACTACACATCAGAATGTCCTGAAACTTCTTGGGTGACCACATGGGGTTGTGAACTATGACCATGGAGTGGAATGACTCTGGAATAACAGGGCGTTTTTTTTAAATTGAATTCAAAATCATATCTAATTTCTCTCATATTTTCAATATCCAGTGGGCTTTTATTCTGAAACTACACATCAGAATGTCCTGAAACCTTTTGTGTGGCCTCATGGGGTCGTGAACTATGACCCTGGAGTGGAATGACTCTGGAATAACAGGGCGTTTTTTTAAAAATTTAATCCAAAATCATATCTAATTTCTCTCATATTTTCAATATCTAGTGGGCTTTTATTCTGAAACTACACATCAGAATGTCCTGAAACTTTTTGCGTGGCCTCATGGGGTCGTGAACTATGACCCTGGAGTGGAATGACACTGGAATAACAGGGCGTTTTTTTAAAAATTGAATCCAAAATCATATCTAATTTCTCTCATATTTTTAATATCTAGTGGGCGTTTATTTTGAAACTACACATCAGAATGTCCTGAAACTTCTTGGGTGACCTCATGGGGTTGTGAACTATGACCCTGGAGTGGAATAACTCTGGAATAACAGGGCGTTTTTTTTTAAATTGAATCCAAAATCATATCTAATTTCTCTCATATTTTCAATATCTAGTGGGCTTTTATTCTGAAACTACACATCAGAATGTCCTGAAACTTTTTGTGTGGCCTCATGGGGTCGTGAACTATGACCCTGGAGTGGAATGACTCTTGAATAACAGGGCGTTTTTTTTAAATTGAATCCAAAATCACATCTAATTTCTCTCATATTTTCAATATCTAGTGGGGTTTTATTCTGAAACTACACATCAGAATGTCCTGAAACTGTTTGTGTGGCCTCATGGGGTCGTGAACTATGACCCTGGATTGGAATGACTCTGGAATAACAGGGCGTTTTTTTAAAAATTGAATCCAAAATCATATCTAATTTCTCTCAAATTTCAATATCTAGTGGGCTTTTATTTTGAAACTACACATCAGAATGTCCTGAAACTTCTTGGGTGACCACATGGTGTTGTGAACTATGACCCTGGAGTGGAATGACTCTGGAATAACAGGGCGTTTTTTTTTTAATTTAATCCAAAATCATATCTAATTTCTCTCATATTTTCAATATCCAGTGGGCTTTTATTCTGAAACTACACATCAGAATGTCCTGCAACTTTTTGTGTGGCTTCATGGGGTCGTGAACTATGACCCTGGAGTGAAATGACTCTGGAATAACAGGGCATTTTTTTTTAAATTGAATCCAAAAACATATCTAATTTCTCTCATATTTTCAATATCCAGTGGGCTTTTATTCTGAAACCACACATCAGAATGTCCTGAAACTTCTTGTGTGGCCTCATGGGGTTGTGAACTATGACCCTGGAGTGGAATGACTCTGGAATAACAGGGCGTTTTTTTTTAATAATTGAATCCAAAATCATATCTAATTTCTCTCATATTTTCAATATCCAGTGGGCTTTTATTCTGAAACTACACATCAGAATGTCCTGAAACTTCTTGTGTGACCTCATGGGGTTGTGAACTATGACCCTGGAGTGGAATGACTCTGGAATAACAGGGTGTTTTTTTTAAAAGTTGAATCCAAAATCATATCTAATTTCTCTGATATTTTCAATATCAAGTGGGCTTTTATTTTGAATTTACACATCAGAATGTCCTGAAACTTCTTGGGTGACCTCATGGGGTTGTGAACTATGACCCTGGAGTGGAATAACTCTGGAATAACAGGGCGTTTTTTTTTTAATTGAATCCAAAGTCATATCTAATTTCTCTCATATTTTCAATATCTAGTGTGCTTTTATTCTGAAACAAAACATCAGAATGTCCTGAAACTTTTTGTGTGGCCTCATGGGGTCGTAAACTATGACCCTGGAGTGGAATGACTCTGGAATAACAGGGTGTTTTTTTTAAATTGAATCCAAAATCATATCTAATTTCTCTCATATTTTCAATATCTAGTGGGCTTTTATTCTGAAACTACACATCAGAATCTCTTGAAACTTTTTGTGTGGCCTCATGGGGTCGTGAACTATGACCCTGGAGTGGAATGACTCTTGAATAACAGGGCGTTTTTTTAAAAATTGAATCCAAAATCACATCTAATTTCTCTCATATTTTCAATATCTAGTGGGCTTTTATTTTGAAACTACACATCAGAATGTCCTGAAACTTCTTGGGTGACCACATGGGGTTGTGAACTATGACCCTGGAGTGGAATGACTCTGGAATAACAGGGCGTTTTTTTTTTAATTGAATCCAAAATCATATCCAATTTTGTAAATATGAGACAAATTAGATATGATTTCGGATTCAATTAAAAAAAAAAACGCCCTGTTATTCCAGAGAAATTTCACTCCAGGGTCATAGTTCACGACCCCATGAGGCCACACACAAAGTTCCAGGACATTCTGATGTGTAGTTTCAGAATAAAAGCCCACTAGATATTGAAAATATGACAGAAATTAGATATGATTTTGGATTCAATTAAAAAAAAAAACCCTGTTATTCCAGAGTCATTTAACTCCAGGGTCATAGTTCACAACCCCATGAGGTCACCCCATGAGGTCACCCTGAAAGTACACATCAGAATGTCCTGAATCTTCTTGTGTGACCTCATGGGGTTGTGAATTATGACCCTGCAGTGGAATGACTCTGGAATAACAGGGTGTTTTTTTTAAAAAATTGAATCCAAAATCATATCTAATTTCTCTCATATTTTAAATATCTAGTGGGCTTTTTCTTCTGAAACTACACATCAGAATGTCCTGAAACTTTTTGTGTGGCCTCATGGGGTCGCGAACTATGACCCTGGAGTGGAATGACTCTGGAATAACAGGGCGTTTTTTTAAAAATTTAATCCAAATTCATATCTAATTTCTCTCATATTTTCAATATCTAGTGGGCTTTTATTTTGAAACTACACATCAGAATGTCCTGAAACTTCTTGGGTGACCTCATGGGGTTGTGAACTATGACCCTGGAGTGGAATGACTCTGGAATAACAGGGCGTTTTTTTTAAAATTGAATCCAAAAACATATCTAATTTCTCTCATATTTTCAATATCTAGTGGGCTTTTATTCTGAAACTACACATCAGAATGTCCTGAAACTGTTTGTGTGGCCTCATGGGGTCGTGAACTATAACCCTGGAGTGGAATGACTCTGGAATAACAGGACGTTTTTTAAAAAATTGAATCCAAAATCATATCTAATTGCTCTCATATTTTCAATATCTAGTGGGATTTTATTTTGAAACTACACATCAGAATGTCCTGAAACTTCTTGGGTGACCTCATGGGGTTGTGAACTATGACCCTGGAGTGGAATGACTCTGGAATAACAGGGTGTTTTTTTTAAAAATTGAATCCAAAATCATATCTAATTTCTCTCATATTTTCAATATCTAGTGGGCTTTTATTCTGAAACTACACATCAGAATGTCCTGAAACTTTTTGTTTGGCTTCATGGGGTCGTGAACTATGACCCTGGAGTGGAATGACTCTGGAATAACAGGGCGTTTTTTTAAAAATTTAATCCAAAATCATATCTAATTTCTCTCAAATTTTCAATATCTAGTGGGCTTTTATTTTGAAACTACACATCAGAATGTCCTGAAACTTCTTGGCTGACCTCATGGGGTTTTGAACTATGACCCTGGAGTGGAATGACTCTGGAATAACAGGGCTTTTTTTTTTTAATTGAATCCAAAAACATATCTAATTTCTCTCATATTTTCAATATCTAGTGGGCTTTTATTCTGAAACTACACATCAGAATGTCCTGAAACTTTTTGTGTGGCCTCATGGGGTCGTGAACTATGACCCTGGAGTGGAATGACTCTGGAATAACAGGACGTTTTTTTAAAAATTGAATCCAAAATCATATCTAATTTCTCTCATATTTTCAATATCTAGTGGGCTTTTATTTTGAAACTACACATCAGAATGTCCTGAAACTTCTTGGGTGACCTCATGGGGTTGTGAACTATGACCCTGGAGTGGAATGACTCTGGAATAACAGGGTGTTTTTTTTTAAATTGAATCCAAAATCATATCTAATTTCTCTCATATTTTCAATATCTAGTGGGCTTTTATTCTGAAACTACACATCAGAATGTCCTGAAACTTTTTGTTTGGCTCCATGGGGTCGTGAACTATGACCCTGGAGTGGAATGACTCTGGAATAACAGGGCGTTTTTTTAAAAATTTAATCCAAAATCATATCTAATTTCTCTCAAATTTTCAATATCTAGTGGGCTTTTATTTTGAAACTACACATCAGAATGTCCTGAAACTTCTTGGCTGACCTCATGGGGTTGTGAACTATGACCCTGGAGTGGAATGACTCTGGAATAAAAGGGCGTTTTTTTTTTAATTGAATCCAAAAACACATCTAATTTCTCTCATATTTTCAATATCTAGTGGGCTTTTATTCTGAAACTACACATCAGAATGTCCTGAAACTTTTTGTGTGGCCTCATGGGGTCGTGAACTATGACCCTGGAGTGGAATGACTCTGGAATAACAGGGCGTTTTTTTAAAAATTGAATCCAAAATCATATCTAATTTCTCTCATATTTTCAATATCTAGTGGGCTTTTATTTTGAAACTACACATCAGAATGTCCTGAAACTTCTTGGGTGACCTCATGGGGTTGTGAACTATGACCCTGGAGTGGAATGACTCTGGAATAACAGGGTGTTTTTTTTAAATTGAATCCAAAATCATATCTAATTTCTCTCATATTTTCAATATCTAGTGGGCTTTTATTCTGAAACTACACATCAGAATGTCCTGAAACTTTTTGTTTGGCTTCATGGGGTCGTGAACTATGACCCTGGAGTGGAATGACTCTGGAATAACAGGGCGTTTTTTTAAAAATTTAATCCAAAATCATATCTAATTTCTCTCAAATTTTCAATATCTAGTGGGCTTTTATTTTGAAACTACACATCAGAATGTCCTGAAACTTCTTGGCTGACCTCATGGGGTTGTGAACTATGACCCTGGAGTGGAATGACTCTGGAATAACAGGGCGTTTTTTTAAAAATTGAATCCAAAATCTTATCTAATTTCTCTCATATTTTCAATATCCAGTGGGCTTTTATTCTGAAACCACACATCAGAATGTCCTGAAACTTCTTGGGTGACCTCATGGGGTTGTGAACTATGACCCTGGAGTGGAATGACTCTGGAATAACAGGGCGTTTCTTTTTAAAATTGAATCCAAAATCATATCTAATTTCTCTCATATTTTCAATATCTAGTGGGCTTTTATTTTGAAAGTACACATCAGAATCTCCTGAAACTTCTTGGGTGAACTCATGGGGTTTTGAACTATGACCCTGGAGTTGAATGACTCTGGAATAATAGGGCGTTTTTTTTTAATTGAATCCAAAATCACATCTAATTTTGAAAATATGAGACAAATTAGATATGATTTCGATTCAATAAAAAAACGCCCTGTTATTCCAGAAATTATTCCAGGGTCATAGTTCACAACCCCATGAGGCCCACACAATGTTCACGACATTCTGATGTGTAGTTTCAGAATAAAACCCACTAGATATTGAAAATATGACAGAATTTAGTTTTGATTTTGGATTCAATTTAAAAAAAAACCCTGTTATTCCAGAGTCATTTAACTCCAGGGTCATAGTTCACAACCCCATGAGGTCACCCCATGAGGTCACCCTGAAAGTACACATCAGAATTTCCTGAATCTTCTTGTGTGACCTAATGGGGTTGTGAATTATGACCCTGCAGTGGAATGCCTCTGGAATAACAGGGTGTTTTTTTAAAAAGTTGAATCCAAAATCATATCTAAGTTCTCTGATATTTTCAATATCTAGTGGGCTTTTATTTTGAAAGTACACATCAGAATGTCCTGAAACTTCTTGGGTGACCTCATGGGATTGTGAACTATGACCCTGGAGTGGAATGACTCTGGAATAACAGGGCGTTTTTTTTTAATTGAATCCAAAATCATATCTTATTTTGAAAATATGAGACAAATTAGATATGATTTCATTCTGATTCAAAAAACTCCCTTTATTCCAGAGAATTCCACTCCAGGGTCATAGTTCACAACCCCTGGTCACCCCATGAGGTCACCCTGAAAATACACATCAGAATGTCCTGAATCTTCTTGTGTGACCTCATGGGGTTGTGAACTATGACCCTGGAGTGAAAAGACTCCGGAATAACAGGGTGTTTTTTTAAAAATTTAATCCAAAATCTTATCTAATTTCTCATATATTTTCAATATCTAGTGGGCTTTTATTTTGAAACTACACATCAGAATGTCCTGAAACTTCTTGGGTGACCTCATGGGGTTGTGAACTACGACCCTGGAGTGGAATGACTCTGGAATAACAGGGCGTTTTTTTTAAATTGAATCCAAAATCATATCTAATTTCTCTCATATTTTCAATATCTAGTGGGCTTTTATTCTGAAACAGAACATCAGAATGTCCTGAAACGTTTTGTGTGGCCTCATGGGGTCGTGAACTATGACCCTGGAGTGGAATGACTCTGGAATAACAGGGCGTTTTTTTTTTATTGAATCCAAAATCATATCTAATTTTGAAAATATGAGACAAATTAGATATGATTTTGATTCAATTTAAAAAACGCCCTGTTATTCCAGAGTCATTCAACTCCAGGGTCATAGTTCACAACCCCATGAGGTCACACCCCATGAGGTCACCCTGAAAGTACACATCAGAATGTCCTGAAACTTCTTGGGTGACCTCATGGGGTTGTGAACTATGACCCTGGAGTAGAATGACTCTGGAATAACAGGGCGTTTTTTTTTTAAAATTGAATCCAAAATCATATCTAATTTCTCTCATATTTTCAATATCTAGTGGGCTTTTATTCTGAAACAGAACATCAGAGTGTCCTGAAACTTTTTGTGTGGCCTCATGGGGTCGTGAACTATGACCCTGGAGTGGAATGACTCTGGAATAACAGGGCGTTTTTTTTTAATTGAATCCAAAATCATATCTAATTTCTGAAAATATGAGACAAATTAGATATGATTTTGAAACAATAAAAAAAAACGCCCTGTTATTCTAGGGTGACCTCATGGGGTCGTGAACTATGACCCCGAGAATGACTCTAATAACAGGGCACACAAAGTTTCCAGGACATATCTAATTTCTCTCATATTTTCAGATATCTAGTGGGCTAGTATTTTGAAAATACACATCAGAATGTCCTGAAACTGTTTGATGCATGATTTGTGCCCGGAGTCAATGTCTGGAAAAACGGCCTGTTATTCCAGAGTCATTCAACTCCAGGGTCATAGCTTTCCCCATGAGTTCACCCCATGAGGTCACCCTGAAAGTACACATCAGAATGTCCTGAATATTCTTGTGTGACCTCATGGGGTTGTGAACTATGACCCTGGAGTGGAATGACTCTGGAATAACAGGGCGTTTTCTTTTAAATTGAATCCAAAATCATATCTAATTTCTCTCATATTTTCAATATCTAGTGGGCTTTTCTTCTGAAACTACACATCAGAATGTCCTGAAACTTTTTGTGCGGCTTCATGGGGTCGTGAACTATGACCCTGGAGTGGAATGACTCTGGAATAACAGGGCGTTTTTTTAAAAATTGAATCCAAAATCATATCTAATGTCTCTCATATTTTCAATATCTAGTGGGCTTTAATTTTGAAACTACACATCAGAATGTCCTGAAAGTTCTTGGGGGATCTCATGGGGTTGTAAACTATGACCCTGGAGTGGAATGACTCTGGAATAACAGGGTGTTTTTTTTTAATTGAATCCAAAATCATATCTAATTTTGAAAATATGAGACAAATTAGATATGATTTCGAAACTAATATAAAAATGCCCTGCGTTATTCCAGAGAACTTCCACCCAGGGTCATAGTCTCACAACCCCATGAGGCCACAAACAAAGTTTCAGGACATTCTGATGTTTAGTTTCAGATATATAAGGCCACTAGATATTGAAAATATGAGAGAGAATTAGATATGATTTTGGATTCAATTAAAAAAAATCCCCTAGTATTCCAGAGTCATTCAACTCCAGGGTCATAGTTCACAACCCCATGAGGTCACCCCATGAGGTCACCCTGAAAGTACACATCAGAATGTCCTGAATCTTCTTGTGTGACCTCATGGGGTTGTGAATTATGACCCTGCAGTGGAATGACTCTGGAATAACAGGGTGTTTTTTTAAAAATTGAATCCAAAGTCATATCTAATTTCTCTCATATTTTCAATATCTAGTGGGCTTTTAGTCTGAAACTACAAATCAGAATGTCCTGAAACTTCTTGGGGGACCTCATGGGGTCGTGAGCTATGACCCTGGTGTGGAATGACTCTGGAATAACAGGGCGTTTTTTTTTAAATTGAATCCAAAATCATATCTAATTTCTCTCATATTTTCAATATCTAGTGTGCTTTTATTCTGAAACTACACATCAGAATGTCCTGAAAGTTCTTGGGGGACCTCATGCGGTTGTGAACTATGACCCTGCAGTGGAATGACTCTGGAATAACAGGGTGTTTTTTTAAAAATTGAATCCAAAATCATATCTAATTTCTCTCATATTTTCAATATCTAGTGGGCTTTTATTTTGAAACTACACATCAGAATGTCCTGAAACTTCTTGGGTGACTTCATGGGGTTGTGAACTATGACCCTGGAGTGGAATGACTCTGGAATAACAGGGTGTTTTTTTTAAATTGAATCCAAAATCATATCTAATTTCTCTCATATTTTCAATATCTAGTGGGCTTTTATTCTGAAACTACACATCAGAATGTCCTGAAACTTTTTGTTTGGCTTCATGGGGTCGTGAACTATGACCCTGGAGTGGAATGACTCTGGAATAACAGGGCGTTTTTTTAAAAATTTAATCCAAAATCATATCTAATTCCTCTCAAATTTTCAATATCTAGTGGGCTTTTATTTTGAAACTACACATCAGAATGTCCTGAAACTTCTTGGCTGACCTCATGGGGTTGTGAACTATGACCCTGGAGTGGAATGACTCTGGAATAACAGGGCGTTTTTTTAAAAATTGAATCCAAAATCTTATCTAATTTCTCTCATATTTTCAATATCCAGTGGGCTTTTATTCTGAAACCACACATCAGAATGTCCTGAAACTTCTTGGGTGACCTCATGGGGTTGTGAACTATGACCCTGGAGTGGAATGACTCTGGAATAACAGGGCGTTTTTTTAAAAATTGAATCCAAAATCATATCTAATTTCTCTCATATTTTCAATATCTAGTGGGCTTTTATTTTGAAAGTACACATCAGAATGTCCTGAAACTTCTTGGGTGAACTCATGGGGTTTTGAACTATGACCCTGGAGTTGAATGACTCTGGAATAATAGGGCGTTTTTTTTTAATTGAATCCAAAATCACATCTAATTTTGAAAATATGAGACAAATTAGATATGATTTCGGATTCAATTAAAAAAAAAACGCCCTGTTATTCCAGAGAAATTCCACTCCAGGGTCATAGTTCACAACCCCATGAGGCCACACACAAAGTTTCACGACATTCTGATGTGTAGTTTCAGAATAAAAGCCCACTAGATATTGAAAATATGACAGAATTTAGTTTTGATTTTGGATTCAATTTAAAAAAAAAAACCCTGTTATTCCAGAGTCATTTAACTCCAGGGTCATAGTTCACAACCCCATGAGGTCACCCCATGAGGTCACCCTGAAAGTACACATCAGAATTTCCTGAATCTTCTTGTGTGACCTAATGGGGTTGTGAATTATGACCCTGCAGTGGAATGCCTCTGGAATAACAGGGTGTTTTTTTTAAAAGTTGAATCCAAAATCATATCTAAGTTCTCTGATATTTTCAATATCTAGTGGGCTTTTATTTTGAAAGTACACATCAGAATGTCCTGAAACTTCTTGGGTGACCTCATGGGATTGTGAACTATGACCCTGGAGTGGAATGACTCTGGAATAACAGGGCGTTTTTTTTTAATTGAATCCAAAATCATATCTTATTTTGAAAATATGAGACAAATTAGATATGATTTCGGATTCGATTAAAAAAAAACTCCCTGTTATTCCAGAGAAATTCCACTCCAGGGTCATAGTTCACAACCCCTTGAGGTCACCCCATGAGGTCACCCTGAAAATACACATCAGAATGTCCTGAATCTTCTTGTGTGACCTCATGGGGTTGTGAACTATGACCCTGGAGTGAAATGACTCCGGAATAACAGGGTGTTTTTTTAAAAATTTAATCCAAAATCTTATCTAATTTCTCAAATATTTTCAATATCTAGTGGGCTTTTATTTTGAAACTACACATCAGAATGTCCTGAAACTTCTTGGGTGACCTCATGGGGTTGTGAACTACGACCCTGGAGTGGAATGACTCTGGAATAACAGGGCGTTTTTTTTTAAATTGAATCCAAAATCATATCTAATTTCTCTCATATTTTCAATATCTAGTGGGCTTTTATTCTGAAACAGAACATCAGAATGTCCTGAAACGTTTTGTGTGGCCTCATGGGGTCGTGAACTATGACCCTGGAGTGGAATGACTCTGGAATAACAGGGCGTTTTTTTTTTATTGAATCCAAAATCATATCTAATTTTGAAAATATGAGACAAATTAGATATGATTTTGGATTCAATTTAAAAAAAACGCCCTGTTATTCCAGAGTCATTCAACTCCAGGGTCATAGTTCACAACCCCATGAGGTCACCCCATGAGGTCACCCTGAAAGTACACATCAGAATGTCCTGAAACTTCTTGGGTGACCTCATGGGGTTGTGAACTATGACCCTGGAGTAGAATGACTCTGGAATAACAGGGCGTTTTTTTTTAAATTGAATCCAAAATCATATCTAATTTCTCTCATATTTTCAATATCTATTGGGCTTTTATTCTGAAACTACACATCAGAATGTCCTGAAACTTTTTGTGTGGCCTCATGGGGTCGCGAACTATGACCCTGGAGTGGAATGACTCTGGAATAACAGGGTGTTTTTTTTAAAAATTGAATCCAAAATCATATCTAATTTCTCTCATATTTTCAATATCTATTGGGCTTTTATTCTGAAACAGAACATCAGAGTGTCCTGAAACTTTTTGTGTGGCCTCATGGGGTCGTGAACTATGACCCTGGAGTGGAATGACTCTGGAATAACAGGGCGTTTTTTTTTAATTGAATCCAAAATCATATCTAATTTTGAAAATATGAGACAAATTAGATATGATTTCGGATTCAATAAAAAAAAACGCCCTGTTATTCCAGAGAAATTTCACTCCAGGGTCATCTTTCACGACCCCATGAGGCCACACACAAAGTTTCAGGACATTCTGATGTGTAGTTTCAGAATAAAAGCCCACTAGATATTGAAAATATGAGAGAAATTAGATATGATTTTGGATTCAATTTAAAAAAAACGCCCTGTTATTCCAGAGTCATTCAACTCCAGGGTCATAGTTCCCCATGAGTTCAC
The DNA here is from genome assembly GCA_026929865.2 of Hyperoplus lanceolatus. Classification (NCBI taxonomy): domain Eukaryota; kingdom Metazoa; phylum Chordata; class Actinopteri; order Uranoscopiformes; family Ammodytidae; genus Hyperoplus; species Hyperoplus lanceolatus. Next base: position 56,517 of record CM049413.1, on the reverse strand, counting down.
CCCATGAGGTCACCCTGAAAGTACACATCAGAATGTCCTGAATATTCTTGTGTGACCTCATGGGGTTGTGAACTATGACCCTGGAGTGGAATGACTCTGGAATAACAGGGCGTTTTCTTTTAAATTGAATCCAAAATCATATCTAATTTCTCTCATATTTTCAATATCTAGTGGGCTTTTCTTCTGAAACTACACATCAGAATGTCCTGAAACTTTTTGTGCGGCTTCATGGGGTCGTGAACTATGACCCTGGAGTGGAATGACTCTGGAATAACAGGGCGTTTTTTTAAAAATTGAATCCAAAATCATATCTAATTTCTCTCATATTTTCAATATCTAGTGGGCTTTAATTTTGAAACTACACATCAGAATGTCCTGAAAGTTCTTGGGGGATCTCATGGGGTTGTAAACTATGACCCTGGAGTGGAATGACTCTGGAATAACAGGGTGTTTTTTTTTAATTGAATCCAAAATCATATCTAATTTTGAAAATATGAGACAAATTAGATATGATTTCGAATCAATTAAAAAAAATGCCCTGTTATTCCAGAGAAATTCCACTCCAGGGTCATAGTTCACGACCCCATGAGGCCACAAACAAAGTTTCAGGACATTCTGATGTTTAGTTTCAGAATAAAAGCCCACTAGATATTGAAAATATGAGAGAAATTAGATATGATTTTGGATTCAATTAAAAAACCCCCTAATATTCCAGAGTCATTCAACTCCAGGGTCATAGTTCACAACCCCATGAGGTCACCCCATGAGGTCACCCTGAAAGTACACATCAGAATGTCCTGAATCTTCTTGTGTGACCTCATGGGGTTGTGAATTATGACCCTGCAGTGGAATGACTCTGGAATAACAGGGTGTTTTTTTTAAAAATTGAATCCAAATCATATCTAATTTCTCTCATATTTTCAATATCTAGTGGGCTTTTAGTCTGAAACTACAAATCAGAATGTCCTGAAACTTCTTGGGGGACCTCATGGGGTCGTGAGCTATGACCCTGGTGTGGAATGACTCTGGAATAACAGGGCGTTTTTTTTTAAATTGAATCCAAAATCATATCTAATTTCTCTCATATTTTCAATATCTAGTGTGCTTTTATTCTGAAACTACACATCAGAATGTCCTGAAAGTTCTTGGGGGACCTCATGCGGTTGTGAACTATGACCCTGCAGTGGAATGACTCTGGAATAACAGGGTGTTTTTTTAAAAATTGAATCCAAAATCATATCTAATTTCTCTCATATTTTCAATATCTAGTGGGCTTTTATTTTGAAACTACACATCAGAATGTCCTGAAACTTCTTGGGTGACTTCATGGGGTTGTGAACTATGACCCTGGAGTGGAATGACTCTGGAATAACAGGGTGTTTTTTTTAAATTGAATCCAAAATCATATCTAATTTCTCTCATATTTTCAATATCTAGTGGGCTTTTATTCTGAAACTACACATCAGAATGTCCTGAAACTTTTTGTTTGGCTTCATGGGGTCGTGAACTATGACCCTGGAGTGGAATGACTCTGGAATAACAGGGCGTTTTTTTAAAAATTTAATCCAAAATCATATCTAATTCCTCTCAAATTTTCAATATCTAGTGGGCTTTTATTTTGAAACTACACATCAGAATGTCCTGAAACTTCTTGGCTGACCTCATGGGGTTGTGAACTATGACCCTGGAGTGGAATGACTCTGGAATAACAGGGCGTTTTTTTAAAAATTGAATCCAAAATCTTATCTAATTTCTCTCATATTTTCAATATCCAGTGGGCTTTTATTCTGAAACCACACATCAGAATGTCCTGAAACTTCTTGGGTGACCTCATGGGGTTGTGAACTATGACCCTGGAGTGGAATGACTCTGGAATAACAGGGCGTTTTTTTAAAAATTGAATCCAAAATCATATCTAATTTCTCTCATATTTTCAATATCTAGTGGGCTTTTATTTTGAAAGTACACATCAGAATGTCCTGAAACTTCTTGGGTGAACTCATGGGGTTTTGAACTATGACCCTGGAGTTGAATGACTCTGGAATAATAGGGCGTTTTTTTTTAATTGAATCCAAAATCACATCTAATTTTGAAAATATGAGACAAATTAGATATGATTTCGAATTCAATTAAAAAAACGCCCTGTTATTCCAGAGAAATTCCACTCCAGGGTCATAGTTCACAACCCCATGAGGCCACACACAAAGTTTCACGACATTCTGATGTGTAGTTTCAGAATAAAAGCCCACTAGATATTGAAAATATGACAGAATTTAGTTTTGATTTTGGATTCAATTTAAAAAAAACCCTGTTATTCCAGAGTCATTTAACTCCAGGGTCATAGTTCACAACCCCATGAGGTCACCCCATGAGGTCACCCTGAAAGTACACATCAGAATTTCCTGAATCTTCTTGTGTGACCTAATGGGGTTGTGAATTATGACCCTGCAGTGGAATGCCTCTGGAATAACAGGGTGTTTTTTTTAAAAGTTGAATCCAAAATCATATCTAAGTTCTCTGATATTTTCAATATCTAGTGGGCTTTTATTTTGAAAGTACACATCAGAATGTCCTGAAACTTCTTGGGTGACCTCATGGGATTGTGAACTATGACCCTGGAGTGGAATGACTCTGGAATAACAGGGCGTTTTTTTTTAATTGAATCCAAAATCATATCTTATTTTGAAAATATGAGACAAATTAGATATGATTTCGGATTCGATTAAAAAACTCCCTGTTATTCCAGAGAAATTCCACTCCAGGGTCATAGTTCACAACCCCTTAGGTCACCCCATGAGGTCACCCTGAAAATACACATCAGAATGTCCTGAATCTTCTTGTGTGACCTCATGGGGTTGTGAACTATGACCCTGGAGTGAAATGACTCCGGAATAACAGGGTGTTTTTTTAAAAATTTAATCCAAAATCTTATCTAATTTCTCAAATATTTTCAATATCTAGTGGGCTTTTATTTTGAAACTACACATCAGAATGTCCTGAAACTTCTTGGGTGACCTCATGGGGTTGTGAACTACGACCCTGGAGTGGAATGACTCTGGAATAACAGGGCGTTTTTTTTTAAATTGAATCCAAAATCATATCTAATTTCTCTCATATTTTCAATATCTAGTGGGCTTTTATTCTGAAACAGAACATCAGAATGTCCTGAAACGTTTTGTGTGGCCTCATGGGGTCGTGAACTATGACCCTGGAGTGGAATGACTCTGGAATAACAGGGCGTTTTTTTTTTATTGAATCCAAAATCATATCTAATTTTGAAAATATGAGACAAATTAGATATGATTTTGATTTCAATTTAAAAAAACGCCCTGTTATTCCAGAGTCATTCAACTCCAGGGTCATAGTTCACAACCCCATGAGGTCACCCCATGAGGTCACCCTGAAAGTACACATCAGAATGTCCTGAAACTTCTTGGGTGACCTCATGGGGTTGTGAACTATGACCCTGGAGTAGAATGACTCTGGAATAACAGGGCGTTTTTTTTTAAATTGAATCCAAAATCATATCTAATTTCTCTCATATTTTCAATATCTAGTGGGCTTTTATTCTGAAACTACACATCAGAATGTCCTGAAACTTTTTGTGTGGCCTCATGGGGTCGCGAACTATGACCCTGGAGTGGAATGACTCTGGAATAACAGGGTGTTTTTTTTAAAAATTGAATCCAAAATCATATCTAATTTCTCTCATATTTTCAATATCTATTGGGCTTTTATTCTGAAACAGAACATCAGAGTGTCCTGAAACTTTTTGTGTGGCCTCATGGGGTCGTGAACTATGACCCTGGAGTGGAATGACTCTGGAATAACAGGGCGTTTTTTTTTAATTGAATCCAAAATCATATCTAATTTTGAAAATATGAGACAAATTAGATATGATTTCGATTCTATAAAAAAAAACGCCCTGTTATTCCAGAGAAATTTCACTCCAGGGTCATCTTTCACGACCCCATGAGGCCACACACAAAGTTTCAGGACATTCTGATGTGTAGTTTCAGAATAAAAGCCCACTAGATATTGAAAATATGAGAGAAATTAGATATGATTTTGGATTCAATTTAAAAAAAACGCCCTGTTATTCCAGAGTCATTCAACTCCAGGGTCATAGTTCCCCATGAGTTCACCCCATGAGGTCACCCTGAAAGTACACATCAGAATGTCCTGAATATTCTTGTGTGACCTCATGGGGTTGTGAACTATGACCCTGGAGTGGAATGACTCTGGAATAACAGGGCGTTTTCTTTTAAATTGAATCCAAAATCATATCTAATTTCTCTCATATTTTCAATATCTAGTGGGCTTTTCTTCTGAAACTACACATCAGAATGTCCTGAAACTTTTTGTGCGGCTTCATGGGGTCGTGAACTATGACCCTGGAGTGGAATGACTCTGGAATAACAGGGCGTTTTTTTAAAAATTGAATCCAAAATCATATCTAATTTCTCTCATATTTTCAATATCTAGTGGGCTTTAATTTTGAAACTACACATCAGAATGTCCTGAAAGTTCTTGGGGGATCTCATGGGGTTGTAAACTATGACCCTGGAGTGGAATGACTCTGGAATAACAGGGTGTTTTTTTTTAATTGAATCCAAAATCATATCTAATTTTGAAAATATGAGACAAATTAGATATGATTTCGGAATCAATTAAAAAAAATGCCCTGTTATTCCAGAGAAATTCCACTCCAGGGTCATAGTTCACGACCCCATGAGGCCACAAACAAAGTTTCAGGACATTCTGATGTTTAGTTTCAGAATAAAAGCCCACTAGATATTGAAAATATGAGAGAAATTAGATATGATTTTGGATTCAATTAAAAAAAACCCCCCCTAATATTCCAGAGTCATTCAACTCCAGGGTCATAGTTCACAACCCCATGAGGTCACCCCATGAGGTCACCCTGAAAGTACACATCAGAATGTCCTGAATCTTCTTGTGTGACCTCATGGGGTTGTGAATTATGACCCTGCAGTGGAATGACTCTGGAATAACAGGGTGTTTTTTTTAAAAATTGAATCCAAAGTCATATCTAATTTCTCTCATATTTTCAATATCTAGTGGGCTTTTAGTCTGAAACTACAAATCAGAATGTCCTGAAACTTCTTGGGGGACCTCATGGGGTCGTGAGCTATGACCCTGGTGTGGAATGACTCTGGAATAACAGGGCGTTTTTTTTTAAATTGAATCCAAAATCATATCTAATTTCTCTCATATTTTCAATATCTAGTGTGCTTTTATTCTGAAACTACACATCAGAATGTCCTGAAAGTTCTTGGGGGACCTCATGCGGTTGTGAACTATGACCCTGCAGTGGAATGACTCTGGAATAACAGGGTGTTTTTTTAAAAATTGAATCCAAAATCATATCTAATTTCACTGATATTTTCAATATCAAGTGGGCTTTTATTTTGAAAGTAGACATCAGAATGTCCCGAAACTTTTTGTGTGGCTTCATGGGGTCGTGAACTATGACCCTGGAGTGGAATGACTCTGGAATAACAGGGCGGTTTTTTAAAAATTGAGTCCAAAATCATATCTAATTTCTCTCATATTTTCAATATCTAGTGGGCTTTTATTCTGAAACTACACATCAGAATGTCCTGAAACTTCTTGGGTGACCTCATGGGGTTGTGAACTATGACCCTGGAGTGGAATGACTCTGGAATAACAGGGCGTTTTTTAAAAAATTGAATCCAAAATCATATCTAATTTCTCTCATATTTTCAATATCTAGTGGGCTTTTATTTTGAAACTACACATCAGAATGTCCTGAAACTTCTTGGGGGACCTCATGGGGTTGTGAACTATGACCCTGGAGTGGAATGACTCTGGAATAACAGGGCGTTTTTTTTTTAATTGAATCCAAAATCATATCTAATTTTAAAAAAAATGAGACAAATTAGATATGATTTCGGATTCAATTAAAAAAAACCGCCCTGTTATTCCAGAAAAATTCCACTCCAGGGTCATAGTTCACGACCCCATGAGGCCAAACACAAAGTTTCAGGACATTCTGATGTTTAGTTTCAGAATAAAAGCCCACTAGATATTGAAAATATGAGAGAAATTAGATATGATTTTGGATTCAATTTAAAAAAACGCCCTGTTATTCCAGAGTCATTCAACTCCAGGGTCATAGTTCACAACCCCATGAGGTCACCCCATGAGGTCACCCTGAAAGTACACATCAGAATGTCCTGAATCTTCTTGTGTGACCTCATGGGGTTGTGAATTATGACCCTGCAGTGGAATTACTCTGGAATAACAGGGCGTTTTTTTAAAAATTGAATCCAAAATCATATCTAATTTCTCTCATATTTTCAATATCTAGTGGGCTTTTATTTTGAAAGTACACATCAGAATATCCTGAAACTTTTTGTGTGGCTTCATGGGGTCGTGAACTATGACCCTGGAGTGGAATGACTCTGGAATAACAGGGCGTTTTTTTAAAAATTGAATCCAAAATCATATCTAATTTCTCTCATATTTTCAATATCTAGTGAACTTTTATTTTGAAACTACACATCAGAAAGTCCTGAAAGTTCTTGGGGGACCACATGGGGTCGTGAACTATGACCCTGGAGTGGAATGACTCTGGAATAACAGGGCGTTTTTTTTTTAAATTGAATCCAAAATCATATCTAATTTCTCTCATATTTTCAATATCTAGTTGGCTTTTATTTTGAAACTACACATCAGAATGTCTTGAAACTTCTTGGGTGACCTCATGGGGTTGTGAACTATGACCCTGGAGTGGAATGACTCTGGAATAACAGGGCGTTTTTAAAAAAAATGTAATCCAAAATCATATCTAATTTCTCTCATATTTTCAATATCTAGTGGGCTTTTATTCTGAAACTACACATCAGAATGTCCTGAAACTTTTTGTGTGGCCTCATGGGGTCGTGAACTATGACGCTGGAGTGGAATGACTCTGGAAGAACAGGGCGTTTTTTAAAAAATGGAATCCAAAATCATATCTAATTTCTCTCATATTTTCAATATCTAGTGGGCTTTTATTTTGAAACTACACATCAGAATGTCCTGAAACTTCTTGGGGGACCTCATGGGGTTGTGAACGATGACCCTGGAGTGGAATGACTCTGGAATAACAGGGCGTTTTTTTTTTAATTGAATCCAAAATCATATCAAATTTTGAAAATATGAGACAAATTAGATATGATTTCGGATTCAATTAAAAACAAAACGCCCTGTTATTCCAGAAAAATTCCACTCCAGGGTCATAGTTCACGACCCCATGAGGCCACACACAAAGTTTCAGGACATTCTGATGTGTAGTTTCAGAATAAAAGCCCACTAGATATTGAAAATATGAGAGAATTATGGGTGGAATGATTTTGGATTCAATTTAAAAACGCCCTGTTATTCCAGAGTCATTCAACTCCAGGGTCATAGTTTACAACCCCATGAGGTCACCCCAAGAGGTCACCCTGAAAGTACACATCAGAATGTCCTGAATCTTCTTGTGCGACCTCATGGGGTTGTGAATTATGACCCTGCAGTGGAATGACTCTGGAATAACAGGGCGTTTTTTTAAAAATTGAATCCAAAATCATATCTAATTTCTCTCATATTTTCAATATCTAGTGGGCTTTTATTCTGAAACTACACATCAGAATGTCCTGAAAGTTCTTGGGGGACCTCATGGGGTTGTGAACTATGACCCTGGAGTGGAATGACTCTGGAATAACAGGGCGTTTTTTTAAAAATTTAATCCAAAATCATATCTAATTTCTATCATATTTTCAATATCTAGTGGGCTTTTATTCTGAAACTACACATCAGAATGTCCTGAAACTTCTTGGGGGACCTCATGGGGTCGTGAACTATGACCCTGGAGTGGAATGACTCTGGAATAACAGGGCGTTTTTTTTTAAATTGAATCCAAAATCATATCTAATTTCTCTCATATTTTCAATATCTAGTGGGCTTTTATTCTGAAACTACACATCAGAATGTCCTGAAACTTTTTGTTTGGCCTCATGGGGTCGTGAACTATGACCCTGGAGTGGAATGACTCTGGAATAACAGGGCGTTTTTCAAAAAATTGAATCCAAAATCATATGTAATTTCTCTCATATTTTCAATATCTAGTGCGCTTTAATTTTGAAACTACACATCAGAATGTCCTGAAACTTTTTGTGTGGCCTCGAGGGGTCGTGGACTATGACGCTGGAGTGGAATGACTCTGGAATAACAGGGCGTTTTTTTAAAAATTGAATCCAAAATCATATCTAATTTCTCTCATATTTTCAATATCTAGTGGGCTTTTATTTTGAAACTACACATCAGAATGTCCTGAAACGTCTTGGGGGACCTCATGGGGTTGTGAACTATGACCCTGGAGTGGAATGACTCTGGATAAACGGGGCTTTTTTTTTTAATTGAATCCAAAATCATATCTAATTTTAAAAAAAATGAGACAAATTAGATATGATTTCGGATTCAATAAAAAAAAAAACGCCCTGTTATTCCAGAAAAATTCCACTCCAGGGTCATAGTTCACGACCCCATGAGGCCAACACAAAGTTTCAGGACATTCTGATGTGTAGTTTCAGAATAAAAGCCCACTAGATATTGAAAATATGAGAGAAATTAGATATGATTTTGGATTCAATTTAAAAAAAACGCCCTGTTATTCCAGAGTCATTCAACTCCAGGGTCATAGTTCACAACCCCATGAGGTCACCCCATGAGGTCACCCTGAAAGTACACATCAGAATGTCCTGAATCTTCTTGTATGACCTCATGGGGTTTTGAATTATGACCCTGCAGTGGAATGACTCTGGAATAACAGGGTGTTTTTTAAAAAATTTAATCCAAAATCATATCTAATTTCTCTGATATTTTCAATATCAAGTGGGCTTTTATTTTGAAAGTACACATCAGAATATCCTGAAAATTTTTGTTTGGCTTCATGGGGTCGTGAACTATGACCCTGGAGTGGAATGACTCTGGAATAACAGGGCGTTTTTTAAAAAATTTAATCCAAAATCATATCTAATTTCTCTCATATTTTCAATATCTAGTGGGCTTTTATTTTGAAACTAAACATCAGAATGTCCTGAAACTTCTTGGGTGACCTCATGGGGTTGTGAACTATGACCCTGGAGTGGAATGAGTCTGGAATAACAGGGCATTTTTTAAAAAATTGAATCCAAAATCATATCTAATTTCTCTCATATTTTCAATATCTAGTGAACTTTTATTTTGAAACTACACATCAGAATGTCCTGAAAGTTCTTGGGGGACCTCATGGGGTCGTGAACTATGACCCTGGAGTGGAATGAATCTGGAATAACAGGGCGTTTTTTTAAAAATTTAATCCAAAATCATATCTAATTTCTCTCATATTTTCAATATCTAGTGGGCTTTTATTCTGAAACTACACATCAGAATGTCCTGAAACTTCTTGGGGGACCTCATGGGGTCGTGAACTATGACCCTGGAGTGGAATGACTCTGGAATAACAGGGCGTTTTTTTTTTAAATTGAATCCAAAATCATATCTAATTTCTCTCATATTTTCAATATCTAGTGGGCTTTTATTTTGAAACTACACATCAGAATGTCTTGAAACTTCTTGGGTGACCTCATGGGGTTGTGAACTATGACCCTGGAGTGGAATGACTCTGGAATAACGGGGCGTTTTTAAAAAAAATTTAATCCAAAATCATATTTTCAATATCTAGTGGGCTTTTATTCTGAAACTACACATCAGAATGTCCTGAAACTTTTTGTGTGGCCTCGAGGGGGCGTGGACTATGACGCTGGAGTGGAATGACTCTGGAATAACAGGGCGTTTTTTTAAAAATTGAATCCAAAATCATATCTAATTTCTCTCATATTTTCAATATCTAGTGGGCTTTTATTTTGAAACTACACATCAGAATGTCCTGAAACTTCTTGGGGGACCTCATGGGGTTGTGAACTATGACCCTGGAGTGGAATGACTCTGGAATAACAGGGCGTTTTTTTTTTAAATTGAATCCAAAATCATATCTAATTTTGAAAATATGAGACAAATTAGATATGATTTCGGAATCTCCTAAAACTTCCTGTTGGCCACTCCACTGGGGTCGTGAACTCATGACCCCAAGGCAGTTTCAGGACATTCTGATGTGTAGTTTCAGGATAAAAGCCCACAGTTAATGAAAATGTGAGAGAATGAGATATGATTTTGGATTCAATTTAAGAGGGCCCTGTTATTCCAGAGTCATTCAACTCCAGGGTCATAGTTCACAACCCCATGAGGTCACCCCATGAGGTCACCCTGAAAGTACACATCAGAATGTCCTGAATCTTCTTGTATGACCTCATGGGGTTGTGAATTATGACCCTGCAGTGGAATGACTCTGGAATAACAGGGTGTTTTTTTAAAATTGAATCCAAAATCATATCTAATTTCTCTCATATTTTCAATATCTAGTGGGCTTTTATTTTGAAACTACACATCAGAATGTCCTGAAACTTCTTGGGTGACCTCATGGGGTTGTGAACTATGACCCTGGAGTGGAATGACTCTGGAATAACAGGGCGTTTTTTAAAAAATTTAATCCAAAATCATATCTAATTTCTCTCATATTTTCAATATCTAGTGGGCTTTTATTTTGAAACTACACATCAGAATGTCCTGAAACTTCTTGGGGGACCTCATGGGGTTGTGAACTATGACCCTGGAGTGGAATGACTCTGGAATAACAGGGCGTTTTTTTTTTAATTGAATCCAAAATCATATCTAATTTTAAAAAAATTTACACAAATCTAGATGTGATTTCAATTCTTGAAACTACACATCAGAATGTCCTGAAACATTCCCTCCAGGGTGACCACGACCCCATGGGGCCAAACACAAACTATCAGGACATTCTGATGTGAGAATGCCACTCTGGAATAACAGGGCAATTAGATTTTTTGGATTCAAAACCCCTGATATTCCAAAATCATATCTAATTTCTCGGGTCATATTTTACAATATCTAGTGGGCCCTTTTATTTCCCTGAAAGTACACATCAGAATGTCCTGAAACTTCTTGTGTGACCTCATGGGGTTGTGAACTATGACCCTGGAGTGGAATGACTCTGGAATAACAGGGCGTTTTTTTTTAAAAAATTTAATCCAAAATCATATCTAATTTCTCTCATATTTTCAATATCAAGTGGGCTTTTATTTTGAAAGTACACATCAGAATGTCCTGAAACTTTTTGTTTGGCTTCATGGGGTCGTGAACTATGACCCTGGAGTGGAATGACTCTGGAATAACAGGGCGTTTTTTTAAAAATTGAATCCAAAATCATATCTAATTTCTCTCATATTTTCAATATCTAGTGGGCTTTTATTTTGAAACTACACATCAGAATGTCCTGAAACTTCTTGGGTGACCTCATGGGGTTGTGAACTATGACCCTGGAGTGGAATGACTCTGGAATAACAGGGCGTTTTTAAAAAAATTGAATCCAAAATCATATCTAATTTCTCTCATATTTTCAATATCTAGTGGGCTTTTATTCTGAAACTACACATCAGAATGTCCTGAAACTTCTTGGGTGGCCTCATGGGGTCGTGCACTATGACCCTGGAGTGGAATGACTCTGGAATAACAGGGCGTTTTTTTAAAAATTTAATCCAAAATCATATCTAATTTCTCTCATATTTTCAATATCTAGTGGGCTTTTATTCTGAAACTACACATCAGAATGTCCTGAAACTTCTTGGGGGACCTCATGGGGTCGTGAACTATGACCCTGGAGTGGAATGACTCTGGAATAACAGGGCGTTTTTTTTTTAAATTGAATCCAAAATCATATCTAATTTCTCTCATATTTTCAATATCTAGTGGGCTTTTATTCTGAAACTACACATCAGAATGTCCTGAAACTTTTTGGGTGGCCTCATGGGGTCGTGAACTATGACCCTGGAGTGGAATGACTCTGGAATAACAGGGCGTTTTTTAAAAAATTTAATCCAAAATCATATGTAATTTCTCTCATATTTTCAATATCTAGTGGGCTTTTATTTTGAAACTACACATCAGAATGTCCTGAAACTTTTTGTGTGGCTTCATGGGGTCGTGAACTATGACCCTGGAGTGGAATGACTCTGGAATAACAGGGCGTTTTTTTAAAAATTGAATCCAAAATCATATCTAATTTCTCTCATATTTTCAATATCTAGTGGGCTTTTATTTTGAAACTACACATCAGAATGTCCTGAAACTTCTTGGGGGACCTCATGGGGTTGTGAACTATGACCCTGGAGTGGAATGACTCTGGAATAAAAGGGCGTTTTTTTTAAAAATTTAATCCAAAATCATATCTAATTTCTCTCATATTTTCAATATCTAGTGAACTTTTATTTTGAAACTACACATCAGAATGTCCTGAAAGTTCTTGGGGGACCTCATGGGGTCGTGAACTATGACCCTGGAGTGGAATGACTCTGGAATAATAGGGCGTTTTTTTAAAAATTTAATCCAAAATCATATCTAATTTCTCTCAGATTTTCAATATCTAGTGGGCTTTTATTCTGAAACTACAAATCAGAATGTCCTGAAACTTCTTGGGTGACCTCATGGGGTTGTGAACTATGACCCTGGAGTGGAATGACTCTGGAATAACAGGGCGTTTTTTTTTAAATTGAATCCAAAATCATATCTAATTTCTCTCATATTTTCAATATCTAGTGGGCTTTTATTTTGAAACTACACATCAGAATGTCCTGAAACTTCTTGGGTGACCTCATGGGGTTGTGAACTATGACCCTGGAGTGGAATGACTCTGGAATAACAGGGCGTTTTTAAAAAAAATTTAATCCAAAATCATATTTTCAATATCTAGTGGGCTTTTATTCTGAAACTACACATCAGAATGTCCTGAAACTTTTTGTGTGGCCTCATGGGGTCGTGAACTATGACGCTGGAGTGGAATGACTCTGGAATAACAGGGCGTTTTTTTAAAAATTGAATCCAAAATCATATCTAATTTCTCTCATATTTTCAATATCTAGTGGGCTTTTATTTTGAAACTACACATCAGAATGTCCTGAAACTTCTTGGGGGACCTCATGGGGTTGTGAACGATGACCCTGGAGTGGAATGACTCTGGAATAACAGGGCGTTTTTTTTTTTAATTGAATCCAAAATCATATCTAATTTATCTCATATTTTCAATATCTAGTGGGCTTTTATTCTGAAACTACACATCAGAATGTCCTGAAACTTTTTGTGTGGCCTCATGGGGTCGTGAACTATGACCCTGGAGTGGAATGACTCTGGAATAACAGGGCGTTTTTTAAAAAATTGAATCCAAAATCATATGTAATTTCTCTCATATTTTCAATATCTAGTGCGCTTTAATTTTGAAACTACACATCAGAATGTCCTGAAACTTTTTGTGTGGCCTCGAGGGGTCGTGGACTATGACGCTGGAGTGGAATGACTCTGGAATAACAGGGCGTTTTTTTAAAAATTGAATCCAAAATCATATCTAATTTCTCTCATATTTTCAATATCTAGTGGGCTTTTATTTTGAAACTACACATCAGAATGTCCTGAAACTTCTTGGGGGACCTCATGGGGATGTGAACTATGACCCTGGAGTGGAATAACTCTGGAATAACAGGGCGTTTTTTTTTTAATTGAATCCAAAATCATATCTAATTTTCTAAAAAATTTGACAATATCTAGTGTGCTTTCGGATTCTGAAACTACACATCAGAATGTCCTGAAACTTCTTGGGTCCGACCTCATGGGGTTCGTGACACTATGACCCTGGAGTGGAATGACTCTGGAATAACAGGGCGTTTTTTTGGATTCAATTGAATCCAAAATCCCTATTATCCAATTTCTCCCAGGGTCATATTTTCAATATCTAGTGGGCCCCTTTATTCACCCTGAAAGTACACATCAGAATGTCCTGAATCTTCTTGTATGACCTCATGGGGTTGTGAATTATGACCCTGCAGTGGAATGACTCTGGAATAACAGGGTGTTTTTTTAAAATTGAATCCAAAATCATATCTAATTTCTCTGATATTTTCAATATCAAGTGGGCTTTTATTTTGAAGGTACACATCAGAATGTCCTGAAACTTTTTGTGTGGCCTTCATGGGGTCGTGAACTATGACCCTGGAGTGGAATGACTCTGGAATAACAGGGCGTTTTTTTAAAAATTGAATCCAAAATCATATCTAATTTCTCTGATATTTTCAATATCAAGTGGGCTTTTATTTTGAAAGTACACATCAGAATGTCCTGAAACTTTTTGTGTGGCTTCATGGGGTCGTGAACTATGACCCTGGAGTGGAATGACTCTGGAATAAAAGGGCGTTTTTTAAAAAATTGAATCCAAAATTATATCTAATTTCTCTCATATTTTCAATATCTAGTGGGCTTTTATTTTGAAACTACACATCAGAATGTCCTGAAACTTCTTTGGTGACCTCATGGGGTTGTGAACTATGACCCTGGAGTGGAATGACTCTGGAATAACAGGGCGTTTTTTAAAAAATTGAATCCAAAATCATATGTAATTTCTCTCATATTTTCAATATCTAGTGGGCTTTTATTTTGAAACTACACATTAGAATGTCCTGAAACTTCTTGGGTGACCTCATGGGGTTGTGAACTATGACCCTGGAGTGGAATGACTCTGGAATAACAGGGCGTTTTTTTTAAAATTGAATAAAAATCATATCTAATTTCTCTCATATTTTCAATATCTAGTGGGCTTTTATTCTGAAACTACACATCAGAATGTCCTGAAACTTCTTGGGGGACCTCATGGGGTCGTGAACTATGACCCTGGAGTGCAATGACTCTGGAATAACAGGGCATTTTTTTTTAAATTGAATCCAAAATCATATCTAATTTCTCTCATATTTTCAATATCTAGTGGGCTTTTATTCTGAAACTACACATCAGAATGTCCTGAAACTGTTTGTGTGGCCTCATGGGGTCGTGAACTATGACCCTGGAGTGGAATGACTCTGGAATAACAGGGCGTTTTTTTAAAAATTGAATCCAAAATCATATGTAATTTCTTTCATATTTTCAATATCTAGTGGGCTTTTATTTTGAAACTACACATCAGAATGTCCTGAAACTTTTTGTGTGGCCTCATGGGGTCGTGAACTATGACCCTGGAGTGGAATGACTCTGGAATAACAGGGCGTTTTTTTTTAAAAATTTAATCCAAAATCATATGTAATTTCTCTCATATTTTCAATATCTAGTGCGCTTTTATTTTGAAACTACACATCAGAATGTCCTGAAACTTTTTGTGTGACCTCATGGGGTCGTGGACTATGACGCTGGAGTGGAATGACTCTGGAATAACAGGGCGTTTTTTTAAAAATTTAATCCAAAATCATATCTAATTTCTCTCATATTTTCAATATCGAGTGGGCTCTAATCATGAAACTACACATCAGAATGTCCTGAAACTTTTTGTGTGACCTCATGGGGTCGTGGACTATGACCCTGGAGTGGAATGACTCTGGAATAACAGGGCGTTTTTTTTAAAAAATTGAATCCAAAATCATATCTAATTTCTCTCATATTTTCAATATCTAGTGGGCTTTTATTTTGAAACTACACATCAGAATGTCCTGAAACTTTTTGGGGGGCCTCATGGGGTTGTGAACTATGACCCTGGAGTGGAATGACTCTGGAATAACAGGGCGTTTTTTTAAAAATTGAATCCAAAATCATATCTAATTTCTCTCATATTTTCAATATCTAGTGGGCTTTTATTTTGAAACTACACATCAGAATGTCCTGAAACTTCTTGGGTGACCTCATGGGGTTGTGAACTATGACCCTGGAGTGGAATGACTCTGGAATAACAGGGCGTTTTTTTAAAAATTGAATCCAAAATCATATCTAATTTCTCTCATATTTTCAATATCTAGTGGGCTTTTATTCTGAAACTACACATCAGAATGTCCTGAAACTTCTTGGGGGACCTCATGGGGTTGTGAACTATGACCCTGGAGTGGAATGACTCTGGAATAACAGGGCGTTTTTTTAAAAATTTAATCCAAAATCATATCTAATTTCTCTCATATTTTCAATATCTAGTGGGCTTTTATTCTGAAACTACACATCAGAATGTCCTGAAACTTCTTGGGGGACCTCATGGGGTCGTGAACTATGACCCTGGAGTGGAATGACTCTGGAATAACAGGGCGTTTTTTTTAAAATTGAATCCAAAATCATATCTAATTTCTCTCATATTTTCAATATCTAGTGGGCTTTTATTTTGAAACTACACATCAGAATGTCCTGAAACTTTTGTGTGGCCTCATGGGGTCGTGAACTATGACCCTGGAGTGGAATGACTCTGGAATAACAGGGCGTTTTTTTTAAAATTGAATCCAAAATCATATCTAATTTCTCTCATATTTTCAATATCTAGTGGGCTTTTATTTTGAAACTACACATCAGAATGTCCTGAAACTTCTTGGGGGACCTCATGGGGTTGTGAACTATGACCCTGGAGTGGAATGACTCTGGAATAACAGGGCGTTTTTTTAATTATATCTAATTTTTAAATTTTCAATATCTAATTTTGAAAACAAGACAAACTTCCACTACTATTGTACACAGAAAAAATTGAATCCAAACATATTCTCTATATTTTCAACCCCTAGGGGCTCACCCTGAAACTACACATCAGAATGTCCTGAAACTTCTTGTGTGACCTCATGGGGTTGTGAACTATGACCCTGGAGTGGAATGACTCTGGAATAACAGGGCGTTTTTTTAAAAATTGAATCCAAAATCATATCTAATTTCTCTCATATTTTCAATATCTAGTGGGCTTTTATTTTGAAACTACACATCAGAATGTCCTGAAACTTTTTGTGTGGCCTCATGGGGTCGTGAACTATGACCCTGGAGTGGAATGACTCTGGAATAACAGGGCGTTTTTTTTAAAATTGAATCCAAAATCATATCTAATTTCTCTCATATTTTCAATATCTAGTGGGCTTTTATTTTGAAACTACACATCAGAATGTCCTGAAACTTCTTGGGGGACCTCATGGGGTTGTGAACTATGACCCTGGAGTGGAATGACTCTGGAATAACAGGGCGTTTTTTTAAATTTGAATCCAAAATCATATCTAATTTCTCTCATATTTTCAATATCTAGTGGGCTTTTATTCTGAAACTACACATCAGAATGTCCTGAAACTTTTTGTGTGGCCTCATGGGGTCGTGAACTATGACCCTGGAGTGGAATGACTCTGGAATAACAGGGCGTTTTTTTAAAAATTGAATCCAAAATCATATCTAATTTCTCTCATATTTTCAATATCTAGTGGGCTTTTATTTTGAAACTACACATCAGAATGTCCTGAAACTTCTTGGGTGACCTCATGGGGTTGTGAACTATGACCCTGGAGTGGAATGACTCTGGAATAACAGGGCGTTTTTTTTTAAATTTAATCCAAAATCATATCTAATTTCTCTCATATTTTCAATATCTAGTGGGCTTTTATTTTGAAACTACACATCAGAATGTCCTGAAACTTTTTGTGTGGCCTCATGGGGTCGTGAACTATGACCCTGGAGTGGAATGACTCTGGAATAACAGGGCGTTTTTTTAAAAATTGAATCCAAAATCATATCTAATTTCTCTCATATTTTCAATATCTAGTGGGCTTTTATTTTGAAACTACACATCAGAATGTCCTGAAACTTCTTGGGGGACCTCATGGGGTCGTGAACTATGACCCTGGAGTGGAATGACTCTGGAATAACAGGGCGTTTTTTTTAATTTGAATCCAAAATCATATCTAATTTCTCTCATATTTTCAATATCTAGTGGGCTTTTATTTTGAAACTACACATCAGAATGTCAAGACACATCAGCATGTCCTGAAACTTCTTGTGTGACCTCATGGGGTTGTGAACTATGACCCTGCAATGGAATGACTCTGGAATAACAGGGTGTTTTTTAAAAAATTGAATCCAAAATCATATCTAATTTCTCTGATATTTTCAATATCAAGTGGGCTTTTATTTTGAAAGTACACATCAGAATGTCCTGAAACTTTTTGTGTGGCTTCATGGGGTCGTGAACTATGACCCTGGAGTGGAATGACTCTGGAATAACAGGGTGTTTTTTTAAAAATTGAATCCAAAATCATATCTAATTTCTCTCATATTTTCAATATCTAGTGGGCTTTTATTTTGAAACTACACATCAGAATGTCCTGAAAGTTCTTGGGGGACCTCATGGGGTTTTGAACTATGACCCTGGAGTGGAATGACTCTGGAATAACAGGGCGTTTTTTTAAAAATTGAATCCAAAATCATATCTAATTTCTCTCATATTTTCAATATCTAGTGGGCTTTTATTCTGAAACTACACATCAGAAGGTCCTGAAACTTCTTGGGGGACCTCATGGGGTCGTGAACTATGACCCTGGAGTGGAATGACTCTGGAATAACAGGGCGTTTTTTTTAAAATTGAATTCAAAATCATATCTAATTTCTCTCATATTTTCAATATCTAGTGGGCTTTTATTTTGAAACTACACATCAGAATGTCCTGAAACTTCTTGGGTGACCTCATGGGGTTGTGAACTATGACCCTGGAGTGGAATGACTCTGGAATAACAGGGCGTTTTTTTTTTAATTTAATCCAAAATCATTTTTAATTTCTCTCATATTTTCAATATCTAGTGCGCTTTAATTTTGAAACTACACATCAGAATGTCCTGAAACTTTTTGTGTGGCCTCGAGGGGTCGTGGACTATGACGCTGGAGTGGAATGACTCTGGAATAACAGGGCATTTTTTAAAAAATTGAATCCAAAATCATATCTAATTCCTCTCATATTTTCAATATCTAGTGGGCTTTTATTTTGAAACTACACATCAGAATGTCCTGAAACTTCTTGGGGGACTTCATGGGGTTGTGAACTATGACCGTTGAGTGGAATGACTCTGGAATAACAGGGCATTTTTTTTTAATTGAATCCAAAATCATATCTAATTTTTGAAAATATGAGACAAATTAGATATGATTTCGGATTCAATTAAAAACAAAACGCCCTGTTATTCCAGAAAATTCCACTCAAGGGTCATGTTCACGACCCCATGAGGCCACACACAAAGTTTCAGGACATTCTGATGTGTAGTTTCAGAATAAAAGCCCACTTGATATTGAAAATATGAGAAAAATTAGATATGATTTTGGATTCAATTAAAAAAAGCCCTGTTATTCCAGAGTCATTCAACTCCAGGGTCAAAGTTCACAACCCCATGAGGTCACCCCTTGAGGTCACCCTGAAAGTACACATCAGAATGTCCTGAATCTTCTTGTGTGACCTCATGGGGTTGTGAATTATGACCCTGCAGTGGAATGACTCTGGAATAACAGGGCGTTTTTTTTTAAATTGAATCCAAAATCATATCTAATTTCTGTCATATTTTCAATATCTAGTGGGCTTTTATTCTGAAACTACACATCAGAATGTCCTGAAACTGTTTGTGTGGCCTCATGGGGTCGTGAACTATGACCCTGGAGTGGAATGACTCTGGAATAACAGGGCGTTTTTTTAAAAATTTAATCCAAAATCATATGTAATTTCTCTCATATTTTCAATATCTAGTGGGCTTTTATTTTGAAACTACACATCAGAATGTCCTGAAAGTTCTTGGGGGACCTCATGGGGTTGTGAACTATGACCCTGGAGTGGAATGACTCTGGAATAACAGGGCGTTTTTTTTTTAATTGAATCCAAAATCATATCTAATTTCTCTCATATTTTCAATATCTAGTGGGCTTTTATTCTGAAACTACACATCAGAATGTCCTGAAACTTTTTGTGTGGCCTCATGGGGTCGTGAACTATGACCCTGGAGTGGAATGACTCTGGAGTATCAGGGAGTTTTTTTAAAAATTGAATCCAAAATCATATCTAATTTCTCTCATATTTTCAATATCTAGTGGGCTTTTATTTTGAAACTACACATCAGAATGTCCTGAAAGTTCTTGGGGGACCTCATGGGGTTGTGAACTATGACCCTGGAGTGGAATGACTCTGGAATAACAGGGCGTTTTTTTAAAAATTGAATCCAAAATCATATCTAATTTCTCTCATATTTTCAATATCTAGTGAGCTTTTATTTTGAAACTACACATCAGAATGTCCTGAAACTTCTTGGGTGACCTCATGGGGTTGTGAACTATGACCCTGGAGTGGAATGACTCTGGAATAACAGGGCGTTTTTTTTTAAATTGAATCCAAAATCATATCTAATTTCTCTCATATTTTCAATATCTAGTGGGCTTTTATTCTGAAACTACACATCAGAATGTCCTGAAACTTTTTGTGTGGCCTCATGGGGTCGTGAACTATGACCCTGGAGTGGAATGACTCTGGAATAACAGGGCGTTTTTTTAAAAATTTAATCCAAAATCATATGTAATTTCTCTCATATTTTCAAATATCTGTGCGCTTTTAATTTTGAAACTACACATCAGAATGTCCTGAAACTTTTTGTGTGGCCTCAAGGGGTCGTGGACTATGACCCTGGAGTGGAATGACTCTGGAATAACAGGGCGTTTTTTTAAAAAATTGAATCCAAAATCATATCTAATTTCTCTCATATTTTCAATATCTAGTGGGCTTTTATTTCCTGAAACTACACATCAGAATGTCCTGAAACTTCTTGGGGGACCTCATGGGGTTGTGAACTATGACCCTGGAGTGGAATGACTCTGGAATAACAGGGCGTTTTTTTTTAAATTAAATCAAAATTAATATCAAATTTTTTCAAAATTTTAAAATTTAATGGGGCTTTATTTTTGAAACAAAAAATCAGAATGTCCTGAAACTTTTGTGTGGCCTCATGGGGTCGTGAACTATGACCCTGGAGTGGAATGACTCTGGAATAACAGGGCGTTTTTTTAAAAAATTGAATCCAAAATCATATCTAATTTCTCTCATATTTTCAATATCTAGTGGGCTTTTATTTTGAAACTACACATCAGAATGTCCTGAAACTTCTTGGGGGACCTAAAGGGGTTGTGAACTATGACCCTGGAGTGGAATGACTCTGGAATAACAGGGCGTTTTTTTTTTAATTGAATCCAAAATCATATCTAATTTTGAAAATATGAGACAAATTAGATATGATTTGGTCAATCAAAAAACGCCCTGTTATTCCAGAAAATCTAACTCCAGGGTCATAGTTCCACAACCCCATGAGGTCACCCCATGAGGTCACCCTGAAAGTACACATCAGAATGTCCTGAATCTTCTTGTGTGACCTCATGGGGTTGTGAATTATGACCCTGCAGTGGAATGACTCTGGAATAACAGGGTGTTTTTTTTTAAATTGAATCCAAAATCATATCTAATTTCTCTCATATTTTCAATATCTAGTGGGCTTTTATTCTGAAACTACACATCAGAATGTCCTGAAACTGTTTGTGTGGCCTCATGGGGTCGTGAACTATGACCCTGGAGTGGAATGACTCTGGAATAACAGGGCGTTTTTTAAAAAATTTAATCCAAAATCATATCTAATTTCTCTCATATTTTCAATATCTAGTGCGCTTTAATTTTGAAACTACACATCAGAATGTCCTGAAACTTTTTGTGTGGCCTCGAGGGGTCGTGGACTATGACGCTGGAGTGGAATGACTCTGGAATAACAGGGCGTTTTTTTAAAAAATTGAATCCAAAATCATATCTAATTTCTCTCATATTTTCAATATCTAGTGGGCTTTTATTTTGAAACTACACATCAGAATGTCCTGAAACTTCTTGGGGGACCTCATGGGGTTGTGAACTATGACCCTGGAGTGGAATGACTCTGGAATAACAGGGCGTTTTTTTTTAAATTGAATCCAAAATCATATCTAATTTTTCTCATATTTTCAATATCTAGTGGGCTTTTATTCTGAAACTACGCATCAGAATGTCCTGAAACTTTTTGTGTGGCCTCATGGGGTCGTGAACTATGACCCTGGAGTGGAATGACTCTGGAATAACAGGGAGTTTTTTAAAAAATTGAATCCAAAATCATATCTAATTTCTCTCATATTTTCAATATCTAGTGGGCTTTTATTTTGAAACTACACATCAGAATGTCCTGAAACTTCTTGGGGGACCTAATGGGGTTGTGAACTATGACCCTGGAGTGGAATGACTCTGGAATAACAGGGCGTTTTTTTTTTAATTGAATCCAAAATCATATCTAATTTTGAAAATATGAGACAAATTAGATATGATTTCGGATTCAATTAAAAAAAAAACGCCCTGTTATTCCAGAAAAATTCAACTCCAGGGTCATAGTTCACAACCCCATGAGGTCACCCCATGAGGTCACCCTGAAAGTACACATCAGAATGTCCTGAAACTTTTTGTGTGGCTTCATGAGGTCGTGAACTATGACCCTGGAGTGGAATGACTCTGGAATAACAGGGCGTTTTTTTAAAAATTGAATCCAAAATCATATCTAATTTCTCTCATATTTGCAATATCTAGTGGGCTTTTATTTTGAAACTACACATCAGAATGTCCTGAAACTTCTTGGGGGACCTCATGGGGTTGTGAACTATGACCCTGGAGTGGAATGACTCTGGAATAACAGGGCGTTTTTTTTTTAATTGAATCCAAAATCATATCTAATTTTTCTCATATTTTCAATATCTAGTTTGCTTTCATTCTGAAACTACACATCAGAATGTCCTGAAACTTCTTGGGGGACCTCATGGGGTTGTGAACTATGACCCTGGAGTGGAATGACTCTGGAATAACAGGGCATTTTTTATTTATTGAATCCAAAATCATATCTAATTTTGAAAATATGAGACAAATTAGATATGATTTCGATTCAATTAAAAAATGCCCTGTTATTCCAGAGTCATCAACTCCAGGGTCATAGTTCACACCCCATGAGGTCACCCCATGAGGTCACCCTGAAAGTACACATCAGAATGTCCTGAATCTTCTTGTGTGACCTCATGGGTTTGTGAATTATGACCCTGCAGTTGAATGACTCTGGAATAACAGGGCGTTTTTTTAAAAATTGAATCCAAAATCATATCTAATTTTGAAAATGTTGAGAGAAATTAGATATGATTTTGGATTCAGTTTAAAAAAAACGCCCTGTTATTCCAGAGTCATTCAACTCCAGGGTCATAGTTCCCCATGAGTTCACCCCATGAGGTCACCCTGAAAGTACACATCAGAATGTCCTGAATCTTCTTGTGTGACCTCATGGGGTTGTGAACTATGACCCTGGAGTGGAATGACTCTGGAATAACAGGGTTTTTTTTTAAATTGAATCCAAAATCATATCTAATTTCTCTCATATTTTCAATATCTAGTGGGCTTTTATTCTGAAACTACACATCAGAATGTCCTGAAACATTTTGTGTGGCCTCATGGGGTCGTGAACTATGACCCTGGAGTGGAATGACTCTGGAATAACAGGGCGTTTTTTTAAAAATTGAATCCAAAATCATATCGAATTTCTCTCATATTTTCAATATCTAGTGGGCTTTTATTTTGAAACTACACATCAGAATGTCCTGAAACTTCTTGGGTGACCTCATGGGGTCGTGAACTATGATCCTGGAGTGGAATGACTCTGGAATAACAGGGCATTTTTTTTTTAATTGAATCCAAAATCATATCTAATTTTGAAAATATGAGAGAAATTAGATATGATTTTGGATTCAATTTAAAAAAAACGCCCTGTTATTCCAGAGTCATTCAACTCCAGGGTCATAGTTCCCCATGAGTTCACCCCATGAGGTCACCCTGAAAGTACACATCAGAATGTCCTGAATCTTCTTGTGTGACCTCATGGGGTTGTGAACTATGACCCTGGAGTGGAATGACTCTGGAATAACAGGGCGTTTTTTTTTAAATTGAATCCAAAATCATATCTAATTTCTCTCATATTTTCAATATCTAGTGGGCTTTTATTCTGAAACTACACATCAGAATGTCCTGAAACTTTTTGTGTGGCCTCATGGGGTCGTGAACTATGACCCTGGATTGGAATGACTCTGGAATAACAGGGCGTTTTTTTAAAAATTTAATCCAAAATCATATCGAATTTCTCTCATATTTTCAATATCTAGTGGGCTTTTATTTTGAAACTACACATCAGAATGTCCTGAAACTTCTTGGGTGACCTCATGGGGTTGTGAACTATGACCCTGGAGTGAAATGACTCTGGAATAACAGGGTTTTTTTTAAAAATTGAATCCAAAATCATATCGAATTTCTCTCATATTTTCAATATCTAGTGGGCTTTTATTTTGAAACTACACATCAGAATGTCCTGAAACTTCTTGGGTGACCTCATGGGGTTGTGAACTATGACCCTGGAGTGGAAAGACTCTGGAATAACAGGGCATTTTTTTTTAAATTGAATCCAAAATCATATCTAATTTCATTCATATTTTCAATATCTAGTGGGCTTTTATTCTGAAACCACACATCAGAATGTCCTGAAACTTTTTGTGTGGCCGCATGGGGTCGTGAACTATGACCCTGGAGTGGAATGACTCTGGAATAACAGGGCGTTTTTTTAAAAATTGAATCCAAAATCATATCGAATTTCTCTCATATTTTCAATATTTAGTGGGCTTTTATTTTGAAACTACACATCAAAATGTCCTGAAACTTCTTGGGTGACCTCATGGGGTTGTGAACTATGACCCTGGAGTGGAATGACTCTGGAATAACAGGGTTTTTTTTTTAAATTGAATCCAAAATCATATCGAATTTCTCTCATATTTTCAATATCTAGTGGGCTTTTATTCTGAAACTACACATCAGATTGTCCTGAAATTTTTTTGTGGCCTCATGGGATCGTGAACTATGACCCTGGAGTGGAATTGCTCTGGAATAACAGGGCGTTTTTTTTTCAAATTGAATCCAAAATCATATCTAATTTCTCTCATATTTTCAATATCTAGTGGGCTTTTATTCTGAAACTACACATCAGAATGTCCTGAAACTTTTTGTGTGGCCTCATGGGGTCGTGAACTATGACCCTGGAGTGGAATGACTCTGGAATAACAGGGCGTTTTTTTAAAAATTGAATCCAAAATCATATCTAATTTTGAAAATATGAGAGAAATTAGATATGATTTTGGATTCAATTTAAAAAAAACGCCCTGTTATTCCAGAGTCATTCAACTCCAGGGTCATAGTTCCCCATGAGTTCACCCCATGAGGTCACCCTGAAAGTACACATCAGAATGTCCTGAATATTCTTGTGTGACCTCATGGGGTTGTGAACTATGACCCTGGAGTGGAATGACTCTGGAATAACAGGGCGTTTTCTTTTAAATTGAATCCAAAATCATATCTAATTTCTCTCATATTTTCAATATCTAGTGGGCTTTTATTTTGAAACTACACATCAGAAGGTCCTGAAACTTCTTGGGTGACCTCATGGGGTTGTGAACTATGACCCTGGAGTGGAAAAACTCTGGAATAACAGGGCATTTTTTTTTAAATTGAATCCAAAATCATATCTAATTTCTCTCATATTTTCAATATCTAGTGGGCTTTTATTCTGAAACTACACATCAGAATGTCCTGAAACTTTTTGTGTGGCCTCATGGGGTCGTGAACTATGACCCTGGAGTGGAATGACTCTGGAATAACAGGGCGCTTTTTTTTTAAATTGAATCCAAAACCTTATCTAATTTCTCTCATATTTTCAATATCTAGTGGGCTTTTATTCTGAAACTACACATCAGAATGTCCTGAAACTTTTTGTTTGGCCTCATGGGGTCGTGAACTATGACCCTGGAGTGGAATGACTCTGGAATAACAGGGTTTTTTTTTAAATTGAATCCAAAATCATATCTAATTTCTCTCATATTTTCAATATCTAGTGGGCTTTTATTTTGAAACTACACATCAGAATGTCCTGAAACTTTTTGTGTGGCCTCATGGGGTCGTGAACTATGACCCTGGAGTGGAATGGCTCTGGAATAACAGGGCGTTTTTTTTTTAAGATTGAATCCAAAATCATATCTAATTTCTCTCATATTTTCAATATCTAGTGGGCTTTTATTCTGAAACTACACATCAGAATGTCCTGAAACTTTTTGTTTGGCCTCATGGGGTCGTGAACTATGACCCTGGATTGGAATGACTCTGGAATAACAAGGCGTTTTTTTTTTAATTGAACCCAAAATCATATCTAATTTTGAAAATATGAGATAAATTAGATATGATTTTGGATTCAATTTAAAGAAAACGCCCTGTTATTCCAGAGTCATTCAACTCCAGGGTCATAGTTCCCCATGAGTTCACCCCATGAGGTCACCCTGAAAGTACACATCAGAATGTCCTGAATCTTCTTGTGTGACCTCATGGGGTTGTGAACTATGACCCTGGAGTGGATTGACTCTGGAATAACAGGGAGTTTTTTTAAAAATTGAATCCAAAATCATATCTAATTTCTCTCATATTTTCAATATCTAGTGGGCTTTTATTTCGAAACTACACATCAGAATGTCCTGAAACTGTTTGTGTGGCCTCATGGGGTTGTGAACTATGACCCTGGAGTGGAATGACTCTGGAATAACAGGGCGTTTTTTAAAAAATTTAATCCAAAATCATATGTAATTTCTCTCATATTTTCAATATCTAGTGCGCTTTAATTTTGAAACTACACATCAGAATGTCCTGAAACTTTTTGTGTGGCCTCGAGGGGTCGTGGACTATGACGCTGGAGTGGAATGACTCTGGAATAACAGGGCGTTTTTTTAAAAATTGAATCCAACATCATATGTAATTTCTCTCATATTTTCAATATCTAGTGCACTTTAATTTTGAAACTACACATCAGAATGTCCTGAAACTTTTTGTGTGGCCTCGAGGGGACGTGGACTATGACGCTGGAGTGGAATGACTCTGGAATAACAGGGCGTTTTTTTAAAAATTGAATCCAAAATCATATCTAATTTCTTTCATATTTTCAATATCTAGTGGGCTTTTATTTTGAAACTACACATCAGAATGTCCTGAAACTTCTTGGGGGACCTCATGGGGTTGTGAATTATGACCCTGCAGTGGAATGACTCTGGAATAACAGGGTGTTTTTTTAAAAATTGAATTCAAAATCATATCTAATTTCTCTGATATTTTCAATATCAAGTGGGCTTTTATTTTGAAAGTACACATCAGAATATCCTGAAACTTTTTGTGTGGCTTCATGGGGTCGTGAACTATGACCCTGGAGTGGAATGACTCTGGAATAACAGGGCGTTTTTTTAAAAATTTTATCCAAAATCATATCGAATTTCTCTCAAATTTTCAATATCTAGTGGGCTTTTATTCTGAAACTACACATCAGAATGTCCTGAAACTTTTTGTTTGGCCTCATGGGGTCGTGAACTATGACCCTGGAGTGGAATGACTCTGGAATAACAGGGCGTTTTTTTTAAAAATTGAATCCAAAATCATATCTAATTTCTCTCATATTTTCAATATCTAGTGGGCTTTTATTTTGAAACTACACATCAGAATGTCCTGAAAGTTCTTGGGGGACCTCATGGGGTTGTGAACTATGACCCTGGAGTGGAATGACTCTGGAATAACAGGGCGTTTTTTTTAAAATTTAATCCAAAATCATATGTAATTTCTCTCATATTTTCAATATCTAGTGGGCTTTTATTTTGAAACTACACATCAGAATGTCCTGAAACTTCTTGGGGGACCTCATGGGGTTGTGAATTATGACCCTGCAGTGGAATGACTCTGGAATAACAGGGTGTTTTTTTAAAAATTGAATTCAAAATCATATCTAATTTCTCTGATATTTTCAATATCAAGTGGGCTTTTATTTTGAAAGTACACATCAGAATATCCTGAAACATTTTGTGTGGCTTCATGGGGTCGTGAACTATGACCCTGGAGTGGAATGACTCTGGAATAACAGGGCGTTTTTTTTTTAAATTTTATCCAAAATCATATCGAATTTCTCTCAAATTTTCAATATCTAGTGGGCTTTTATTCTGAAACTACACATCAGAATGTCCTGAAACTTTTTGTTTGGCCTCATGGGGTCGTGAACTATGACCCTGGAGTGGAATGACTCTGGAATAACAGGGCGTTTTTTTAAAAATTGAATCCAAAATCATATCTAATTTCTCTCATATTTTCAATATCTAGTGGGCTTTTATTTTGAAACTACACATCAGAATGTCCTGAAAGTTCTTGGGGGACCTCATGGGGTTGTGAACTATGACCCTGGAGTGGAATGACTCTGGAATAACAGGGCGTTTTTTTTTAAATTTAATCCAAAATCATATCTAATTTCTCTCATATTTTCAATATCTAGTGGGCTTTAATTTTGAAACTACACATCAGAATGTCCTGAAACTTTTTGTGTGGCCTCATGGGGTCGTGGACTATGACCCTGGAGTGGAATGACTCTGGAATAACAGGGCGTTTTTTTTAAAATTGAATCCAAAATCATATCTAATTTCTCTCATATTTTCAATATCTAGTGGGCTTTTATTTTGAAACTACACATCAGAATGTCCTGAAACTTCTTGGGGGACCTCATGGGGTTGTGAACTATGACCCTGGAGTGGAATGACTCTGGAATAACAGGGCGTTTTTTTTTTAAATTGAATCCAAAATCATATCTAATTTTTCTCATATTTTCAATATCTAGTGGGCTTTTATTCTGAAACTACACATCAGAATGTCCTGAAACTTTTTGTGTGGCCTCATGGGGTCGTGAACTATGACCCTGGAGTGGAATGACTCTGGAATAACAGGGCGTTTTTTTTAAAATTGAATCCAAAATCATATCTAATTTTCTCAAATTTTCAATATCTAGTGGGCTTTTATTTTGAAACTACACATCAGAATGTCCTGAAACTTCTTGGGGACCTCATGGGGTTGTGAACTATGACCCTGGAGTGGAATGACTCTGGAATAACAGGGTTTTTTTTTAATTGAATCCAAAATCATATCTAATTTTCTCATAATTTCACTATCTAGTGAGGCTTTCACCCTGAAAGTACACATCAGAATGTCCTGAAAATTTTTGTGTGACCTCATGGGGTCGTGAACTATGACCCTGGAGTGGAATGACTCTGGAATAACAGGGCGTTTTCTTTTAAATTGAATCCAAAATCATATCTAATTTCTCTCATATTTTCAATATCTAGTGGGCTTTTATTTTGAAACTACACATCAGAATGTCCTGAAACTTCTTGGGTGACCTCATGGGGTTGTGAACTATGACCCTGGAGTGGAATGACTCTGGAATAACAGGGTTTTTTTTTAAAATTGAATCCAAAATCATATCTAATTTCTCTCATATTTTCAATATCTAGTGGGCTTTTATTTTGAAACTACACATCAGAATGTCCTGAAACTTCTTGGGTGACCTCATGGGGTTGTGAACTATGACCCTGGAGTGGAAAGACTCTGGAATAACAGGGCATTTTTTTTTAAATTGAATCCAAAATCATATCTAATTTCTCTCATATTTTCAATATCTAGTGGGCTTTTATTCTGAAACTACACATCAGAATGTCCTGAAACTTTTTGTGTGGCCTCATGGGGTCGTGAACTATGACCCTGGAGTGGAATGACTCTGGAATAACAGGGCGTTTTTTTTAAATTGAATCCAAAATCATATCTAATTTCTCTCATATTTTCAATATCTAGTGGGCTTTTATTCTGAAACTACACATCAGAATGTCCTGAAACTTTTTGTTTGGCCTCGAGGGGTCGTGAACTATGACCCTGGAGTGGAATGACTCTGGAATAACAGGGTTTTTTTTTAAATTGAATCCAAAATCATATCTAATTTCTCTCATATTTTCAATATCTAGTGGGCTTTTATTTTGAAACTACACATCAGAATGTCCTGAAACTTTTTGTGTGGCCTCATGGGGTTGTGAACTATGACCCTGGAGTGGATTGACTCTGGAATAACAGGGAGTTTTTTTAAAAATTGAATCCAAAATCATATCTAATTTCTCTCATATTTTCAATATCTAGTGGGCTTTTATTTCGAAACTACACATCAGAATGTCCTGAAACTGTTTGTGTGGCCTCATGGGGTTGTGAACTATGACCCTGGAGTGGAATGACTCTGGAATAACAGGGCGTTTTTAAAAAAATTTAATCCAAAATCATATGTAATTTCTCTCATATTTTCAATATCTAGTGCGCTTTAATTTTGAAACTACACATCAGAATGTCCTGAAACTTTTTGTGTGGCCTCGAGGGGTCGTGGACTATGACGCTGGAGTGGAATGACTCTGGAATAACAGGGCGTTTTTTTAAAAATTGAATCCAACATCATATCTAATTTCTCTCATATTTTCAATATCTAGTGGGCTTTTATTTTGAAACTACACATCAGAATGTCCTGAAACTTCTTGGGGGACCTCATGGGGTTGTGAATTATGACCCTGCAGTGGAATGACTCTGGAATAACAGGGCGTTTTTTTAAAAATTGAATCCAAAATCATATCTAATTTCTCCCATATTTTCAATATCTAGTGGGCTTTTATTTTGAAACTACACATCAGAATGTTCTGAAAGTTCTTGGGGGACCTCATGGGGTTGTGAACTATGACCCTGGAGTGGAATGACTCTGGAATAACAGGGCGTTTTTTTTTAAATTTAATCCAAAATCATATGTAATTTCTCTCATATTTTCAATATCTAGTGCGCTTTAATTTTGAAACTACACATCAGAATGTCCTGAAACTTTTTGTGTGGCCTCGAGGGGTCGTGGACTATGACGCTGGAGTGGAATGACTCTGGAATAACAGGGCGTTTTTTTTAAAATTGAATCCAAAATCATATCTAATTTCTCTCATATTTTCAATATCTAGTGGGCTTTTATTTTGAAACTACACATCAGAATGTCCTGAAACTTCTTGGGGGACCTCATGGGGTTGTGAACTATGACCCTGGAGTGGAATGACTCTGGAATAACAGGGCGTTTTTTTTTTAATTGAATCCAAAATCATATCTAATTTTTCTCATATTTTCAATATCTAGTGGGCTTTTATTCTGAAACTACACATCAGAATGTCCTGAAACTTTTTGTGTGGCCTCATGGGGTCGTGAACTATGACCCTGGAGTGGAATGACTCTGGAATAACAGGGCGTTTTTTTAAAAATTGAATCCAAAATCATATCTAATTTTGAAAATATGAGAGAAATTAGATATGATTTTGGATTCAATTTAAAAAAACGCCCTGTTATTCCAGAGTCATTCAACTCCAGGGTCATAGTTCCCCATGAGTTCACCCCATGAGGTCACCCTGAAAGTACACATCAGAATGTCCTGAATATTCTTGTGTGACCTCATGGGGTTGTGAACTATGACCCTGGAGTGGAATGACTCTGGAATAACAGGGCGTTTTCTTTTAAATTGAATCCAAAATCATATCTAATTTCTCTCATATTTTCAATATCTAGTGGACTTTTATTTTGAAACTACACATCAGAATGTCCTGAAACTTCTTGGGTGACCTCGTGGGGTTGTGAACTATGACCCTGGAGTGGAATGACTCTGGAATAACAGGGTTTTTTTTTAAAAAATTGAATCCAAAATCATATCTAATTTCTCTGATATTTTCAATATCTAGTGGGCTTTTATTTTGAAACTACACATCAGAATGTCCTGAAACTTCTTGGGTGACCTCATGGGGTTGTGAACTATGACCCTGGAGTGGAAAGACTCTGGAATAACAGGGCATTTTTTTTTAAATTGAATCCAAAATCATATCTAATTTCTCTCATATTTTCAATATCTAGTGGGCTTTTATTCTGAAACTACACATCAGAATGTCCTGAAACTTTTTGTGTGGCCTCATGGGGTCGTGAACTATGACCCTGGAGTGGAATGACTCTGGAATAACAGGGCGTTTTTTTTAAATTGAATCCAAAATCATATCTAATTTCTCTCATATTTTCAATATCTAGTGGGCTTTTATTCTGAAACTACACATCAGAATGTCCTGAAACTTTTTGTTTGGCCTCGAGGGGTCGTGAACTATGACCCTGGAGTGGAATGACTCTGGAATAACAGGGTTTTTTTTTAAATTGAATCCAAAATCATATCTAATTTCTCTCATATTTTCAATATCTAGTGGGCTTTTATTTTGAAACTACACATCAGAATGTCCTGAAACTTTTTGTGTGGCCTCATGGGGTCGTGAACTATGACCCTGGAGTGGAATGGCTCTGGAATAACAGGGCGTTTTTTTTAAAAATTGAATCCAAAATCATATCTAATTTCTCTCATATTTTCAATATCTAGTGGGCTTTTATTCTGAAACTACACATCAGAATGTCCTGAAACTTTTTGTTTGGCCTCATGGGGTCGTGAACTATGACCCTGGATTGGAATGACTCTGGAATAACAGGGCGTTTTTTTTTTAATTGAACCCAAAATCATATCTAATTTTGAAAATATGAGATAAATTAGATATGATTTTGGATTCAATTTAAAAAAAACGCCCTGTTATTCCAGAGTCATTCAACTCCAGGGTCATAGTTCCCCATGAGTTCACCCCATGAGGTCACCCTGAAAGTACACATCAGAATGTCCTGAATCTTCTTGTGTGACCTCATGGGGTTGTGAACTATGACCCTGGAGTGGATTGACTCTGGAATAACAGGGAGTTTTTTTAAAATTGAATCCAAAATCATATCTAATTTCTCTCATATTTTCAATATCTAGTGGGCTTTTATTTCGAAACTACACATCAGAATGTCCTGAAACTGTTTGTGTGGCCTCATGGGGTTGTGAATTATGACCCTGGAGTGGAATGACTCTGGAATAACAGGGCGTTTTTAAAAAATTTAATCCAAAATCATATGTAATTTCTCTCATATTTTCAATATCTAGTGCGCTTTAATTTTGAAACTACACATCAGAATGTCCTGAAACTTTTTGTGTGGCCTCGAGGGGTCGTGGACTATGACGCTGGAGTGGAATGACTCTGGAATAACAGGGCGTTTTTTTAAAAATTGAATCCAACATCATATCTAATTTCTCTCATATTTTCAATATCTAGTGGGCTTTTATTTTGAAACTACACATCAGAATGTCCTGAAACTTCTTGGGGGACCTCATGGGGTTGTGAATTATGACCCTGCAGTGGAATGACTCTGGAATAACAGGGCGTTTTTTTAAAAATTGAATCCAAAATCATATCTAATTTCTCTCATATTTTCAATATCTAGTGGGCTTTTATTTTGAAACTACACATCAGAATGTCCTGAAAGTTCTTGGGGGACCTCATGGGGTTGTGAACTATGACCCTGGAGTGGAATGACTCTGGAATAACAGGGCGTTTTTTTTTAAATTTAATCCAAAATCATATGTAATTTCTCTCATATTTTCAATATCTAGTGGGCTTTTATTCTGAAACTACACATCAGAATGTCCTGAAACTTTTTGTTTGGCCTCATGGGGTCGTGAACTATGACCCTGGATTGGAATGACTCTGGAATAACAGGGTGTTTTTTTAAAAATTGAATCCAAAATCATATCTAATTTCTCTCATATTTTCAATATCAAGTGGGCTTTTATTTTGAAAGTACACATCAGAATATCCTGAAACTTTTTGTGTGGCTTCATGGGGTCGTGAACTATGACCCTGGAGTGGAATGACTCTGGAATAACAGGGCGTTTTTTTAAAAATTGAATCCAAAATCATATCTAATTTTGAAAATATGAGAGAAATTAGATATGATTTTGATTCAATATCTCAGTCATTCAACTCCAGGGTCATAGTTCCCCATGAGTTCACCCCATGAGGTCACCCTGAAAGTACACATCAGAATGTCCTGAATATTCTTGTGTGACCTCATGGGGTTGTGAACTATGACCCTGGAGTGGAATGACTCTGGAATAACAGGGCGTTTTCTTTTAAATTGAATCCAAAATCATATCTAATTTCTCTCATATTTTCAATATCTAGTGGGCTTTTATTTTGAAACTACACATCAGAATGTCCTGAAACTTCTTGGGTGACCTCATGGGGTTGTGAACTATGACCCTGGAGTGGAATGACTCTGGAATAACAGGGTTTTTTTTTAAAATTGAATCCAAAATCATATCTAATTTCTCTCATATTTTCAATATCTAGTGGGCTTTTATTTTGAAACTACACATCAGAATGTCCTGAAACTTCTTGGGTGACCTCATGGGGTTGTGAACTATGACCCTGGAGTGGAATGACTCTGGAATAACAGGGCGTTTTTTTTTAAATTGAATCCAAAATCATATCTAATTTCTCTCATATTTTCAATATCTAGTGGGCTTTTATTCTGAAACTACACATCAGAATGTCCTGAAACTTTTTGTGTGGCCTCATGGGGTCGTGAACTATGACCCTGGAGTGGAATGACTCTGGAATAACAGGGCGTTTTTTTTAAATTGAATCCAAAATCATATCTAATTTCTCTCATATTTTCAATATCTAGTGGGCTTTTATTCTGAAACTACACATCAGAATGTCCTGAAACTTTTGTTTGGCCTCGAGGGGTCGTGAACTATGACCCTGGAGTGGAATGACTCTGGAATAACAGGGTTTTTTTTTAAATTGAATCCAAAATCATATCTAATTTCTCTCATATTTTCAATATCTAGTGGGCTTTTATTTTGAAACTACACATCAGAATGTCCTGAAACTTTTTGTGTGGCCTCATGGGGTCGTGAACTATGACCCTGGAGTGGAATGGCTCTGGAATAACAGGGCGTTTTTTTTAAAAATTGAATCCAAAATCATATCTAATTTCTCTCATATTTTCAATATCTAGTGGGCTTTTATTCTGAAACTACACATCAGAATGTCCTGAAACTTTTTGTTTGGCCTCATGGGGTCGTGAACTATGACCCTGGATTGGAATGACTCTGGAATAACAGGGCGTTTTTTTTTTAATTGAACCCAAAATCATATCTAATTTTGAAATCATATCGTAATTTCTCTCATATTTTCAATATCTAGTGGGCTTGGTTCCCCCATAGGTCCCCTGAAAGTACACATCAGAATGTCCTGAAACTTCTTGGGTGACCTCATGGGGTTGTGAACTATGACCCTGGAGTGGATTGACTCTGGAATAACAGGGCGTTTTTTTAAAAATTGAATCCAAAATCATATCTAATTTCTCTCATATTTTCAATATCTAGTGGGCTTTTATTTCGAAACTACACATCAGAATGTCCTGAAACTGTTTGTGTGGCCTCATGGGGTCGTGAACTATGACCCTGGAGTGGAATGACTCTGGAATAACAGGGCGTTTTTTAAAAAATTTAATCCAAAATCATATCTAATTTCTCTCATATTTTCAATATCTAGTGGGCTTTTATTTTGAAACTACACATCAGAATGTCCTGAAACTTTTTGTGGGGCCTCGAGGGGTCGTGGACTATGACCCTGGAGTGGAATGACTCTGGAATAACAGGGCGTTTTTTTAAAAATTGAATCCAAAATCATATCTAATTTCTCTCATATTTTCAATATCTAGTGGGCTTTTATTTTGAAACTACACATCAGAATGTCCTGAAACTTCTTGGGGGACCTCATGGGGTTGTGAATTATGACCCTGCAGTGGAATGACTCTGGAATAACAGGGCGTTTTTTTAAAAATTGAATCCAAAATCATATCTAATTTCTCTCATATTTTCAATATCTAGTGGGCTTTTATTTTGAAACTACACATCAGAATGTCCTGAAAGTTCTTGGGGGACCTCATGGGGTTGTGAACTATGACCCTGGAGTGGAATGACTCTGGAATAACAGGGCGTTTTTTTTTAAATTTAATCCAAAATCATATGTAATTTCTCTCATATTTTCAATATCTAGTGGGCTTTTATTCTGAAACTACACATCAGAATGTCCTGAAACTTTTTGTTTGGCCTCATGGGGTCGTGAACTATGACCCTGGATTGGAATGACTCTGGAATAACAGGGTGTTTTTTTAAAAATTGAATCCAAAATCATATCTAATTTCTCTGATATTTTCAATATCAAGTGGGCTTTTATTTTGAAAGTACACATCAGAATATCCTGAAACTTTTTGTGTGGCTTCATGGGGTCGTGAACTATGACCCTGGAGTGGAATGACTCTGGAATAACAGGGCGTTTTTTTAAAAATTTAATCCAAAATCATATCGAATTTCTCTCAAATTTTCAATATCTAGTGGGCTTTTATTCTGAAACTACACATCAGAATGTCCTGAAACTTTTTGTGTGGCCTCATGGGGTCGTGAACTATGACCCTGGAGTGGAATGACCCTGGAGTAACAGGGCGTTTTTTTAAAAATTGAATCCAAAATCATATCTAATTTCTCTCATATTTTCAATATCTAGTGGGCTTTTATTTTGAAACTACACATCAGAATGTCCTGAAAGTTCTTGGGGGACCTCATGGGGTTGTGAACTATGACCCTGGAGTGGAATGACTCTGGAATAACAGGGCGTTTTTTTAAAAATTTAATCCAAAATCATATCTAATTTCTCTCATATTTTCAATATCTAGTGGGCTTTTATTCTGAAACTACACATCAGAAGGTCTTGAAACTGTTTGTGTGGCCTCATGGGGTCGTGAACTATGACCCTGGAGTGGAATGACTCTGGAATAACAGGGCGTTTTTTTAAAAATTGAATCCAAAATCATATGTAATTTCTCTCATATTTTCAATATCTAGTGCGCTTTAATTTTGAAACTACACATCAGAATGTCCTGAAACTTTTTGTGTGGCCTCGAGGGGTCGTGGACTATGACGCTGGAGTGGAATGACTCTGGAATAACAGGGCGTTTTTTTTAAAATTGAATCCAAAATCATATCTAATTTCTCTCATATTTTCAATATCTAGTGGGCTTTTATTTTGAAACTACACATCAGAATGTCCTGAAACTTCTTGGGGGACCTCATGGGGTTGTGAACTATGACCCTGGATTGGAATGACTCTGGAATAACAGGGCGTTTTTTTTTTAATTGAATCCAAAATCATATCTAATTTTTCTCATATTTTCAATATCTAGTGGGCTTTTATTCTGAAACTACACATCAGAATGTCCTGAAACTTTTTGTGTGGCCTCATGGGGTCGTGAACTATGACCCTGGAGTGGAATGACTCTGGAATAACAGGGAGTTTTTTAAAAAATTGAATCTAAAATCATATCTAATTTCTCTCATATTTTCAATATCTAGTGGGCTTTTACTTTGAAACTACACATCAGAATGTCCTGAAACTTCTTGGGGGACCTCATGGGGTTGTGAACTATGACCCTGGAGTGGAATGACTCTGGAATAACAGGGCGTTTTTTTTTATTGAATCCAAAATCATATCTAATTTTGAAAATATGAGACAAATTAGATATGATTTCGATTCAATAAAAAAAAGCCCTGTTATTCCAGAGTCATTCAACTCCAGGGTCATAGTTCACAACTCCATGAGGTCACCCCATGAGGTCACCCTGAAAGTACACATCAGAATGTCCTGAATCTTCTTGTGTGACCTCATGGGGTTGTGAATTATGACCCTGCAGTTGAATGACTCTGGAATAACAGGGTGTTTTTTAAAAAATTGAATCCAAAATCATATCTAATTTTCTGATATTTTCAATATCAAGTGGGCTTTTATTTTGAAAGTACACATCAGAATGTCCTGAAACTTTTTGTGTGGCTTCATGGGGTCGTGAACTATGACCCTGGAGTGGAATGACTCTGGAATAACAGGGCGTTTTTTAAAAAATTGAATCCAAAATCATATCTAATTTCTCTCATATTTTCAATATCTAGTGGGCTTTTATTTTGAAACTACACATCAGAATGTCCTGAAAGTTCTTGGGGGACCTCATGGGGTTGTGAACTATGACCCTGGAGTGGAATGACTCTGGAATAACAGGGCGTTTTTTTTTAAATTGAATCCAAAATCATATCTAATTTCTCTCATATTTTCAATATCTAGTGGGCTTTTATTCTGAAACTACACATCAGAATGTCCTGAAACTTTTTGTGTGGCCTCATGGGGTCGTGAACTATGACCCTGGAGTGGAATGACTCTGGAATAACAGGGCGTTTTTTTTTAAATTGAATCCAAAATCATATCTAATTTCTCTCATAATTTCAATATCTAGTGGGATTTTATTCTGAAACTACACATCAGAATGTCCTGAAACTTTTTGGGTGGCCTCATGGGGTCGTGAACTATGACCCTGGAGTGGAATGACTCTGGAATAACAGGGCGTTTTTTTTTAAATTGAATCCAAAATCATATCTAATTTTGAAAATATGAGAGAAATTAGATATGATTTTGGATTCAATCAAAAACGCCCTGTTATTCCAGAAAATCCCTCCAGGGTCATAGTTCACGACCCCATGAGGCCACACACAAAGTTTCAGGACATTCTGATGTGTAGTTTCAGAATAAACATTGATATTGAAAATATGAGAGAAATTGATATGATTTTGGATTCAATTTAAAAAAACGCCCTGTTATTCCAGAGTCATTCAACTCCAGGGTCAAAGTTCACAACCCCATGAGGTCACCCCATGAGGTCACCCTTAAAGTACACATCAGAATGTCCTGAATCTTCTTGTGTGACCTTATGGGGTTGTGAATTATGACCCTGCAGTGGAATGACTCTGGAATAACAGGGTGTTTTTTTAAAAATTGAATCCAAAATCATATCTAATTTCTCTGATATTTTCAATATCAAGTGGGCTTTTATTTTGAAAGTACACATCAGAATATCCTGGAACTTTTTGTGTGGCTTCATGGGGTCGTGAACTATGACCCTGGAGTGGAATTACTCTGGAATAACAGGGCGTTTTTTTAAAAATTTAATCCAAAATCATATCTAATTGCTCTCATATTTTCAATATCTAGTGGGCTTTTATTCTGAAACTACACATCAGAATGTCCTGAAACTTTTTGTGTGGCCTCATGGGGTCGTGAACTATGACCCTGGAGTGGAATGACTCTGGAATAACAGGGCGTTTTTTTTTTTATTGAATCAAAAATCATATCTATTTTCTCTCAAATTTTCAATATCTAGTGGGCTTTTATTTTGAAACTACACATCAGAATGTCCTGAAAGTTCTTGGGGGACCACATGGGGTTGTGAACTATGACCCTGGAGTGGAATGACTCTGGAATAACAGTGCGTTTTTTTTTTTATTGAATCCAAAATCATATCTAATTTTGAAAATATGAGACAAATTAGATATGATTTCGGATTCAATTAAAAAAACGCCCTGTTATTCCTGAAAAATCCCACTCCAGGGTCATAGTTCACGACCCCTGAGGCCACACACAAAGTTTCAGGACATTCTGATGTGTTTTCAGAATAAAAGCCCACCTAGATATTGAAAATATGAGAGCATTAGATATGATTTTGGATTAAATTTTTAAAAAAACGCCCTGTTATTCCAGAGTAATTCCACTCCAGGGTCATAGTTCACGACCCCATGAAGCCACACAAAAAGTTCCAGGATATTCTGATGTGTACTTTCAAAATAAAAGCCCACATGATATTGAAAATATGAGAGAAATTAGACATGATTTTGGATTCAATTTAAAAAAAACGCCCTGTTATTCCAGAGTCATTCAACTCCAGGGTCAAAGTTCACAACCCCATGAGGGCACCCCATGAGGTCACCCTGAAAGTACACATCAGAATGTCCTGAATCTTCTTGTGTGACCTTATGGGGTTGTGAATTATGACCCTGCAGTGGAATGACTCTGGAATAACAGGCCTTTTTTTTTTAAATTGAATCCAAAATCGTATCTAATTTCTCTCATATTTTCAATATCTAGTGGGCTTTTATTTTGAAACTACACATCAGAATGTCCTGAAAGTTCTTGGGGGACCTCATGGGGTTGTGAACTATGACCCTGGAGTGGAATGACTCTGGAATAACAGGGCGTTTTTTTTTAAATTGAATCCAAAATCATATCTAATTTCTCTCATATTTTCAATATCTAGTGGGCTTTTATTTTGAAACTACACATCAGAATGTCCTGAAAGTTCTTGGGGGACCTCATGGGGTTGTGAACTATGACCCTGGAGTGGAATGACTCTGGAATAACAGGGCGTTTTTTCTTAAATTGAATCCAAAATCATATCTATTTTTTCTCATATTTTCAATATCTAGTGGGCTTTTATTTTGAAACTACACATCAGAATGTCCTGAAACTTTTTGTGTGGCCTCGAGGGGTTGTGGACTATGACGCTGGAGTGGAATGACTCTGGAATAACAGGGAGTTTTTTAAAAAATTGAATCCAAAATCATATCTAATTTCTCTCATATTTTCAATATCTAGTGGGCTTTTATTCTGAAACTACACATCAGAATGTCCTGAAACTTTTTGTGTGGCCTCATGGGGTCGTGAACTATGACCCTGCAGTGGAATGATTCTGGAATAACAGGGCGTTTTTTTTTAAATTGAATCCAAAATCGTATCTAATTTCTCTCATATTTTCAATATCTAGTGGGCTTTTATTTTGAAACTACACATCAGAATGTCCTGAAACTTCTTGGGGGACCTCATGGGGTTGTGAACTATGACCCTGGAGTGGAATGACTCTGGAATAACAGGGCGTTTTTTTTTTTATTGAATCCAAAATCATATCTAATTTTGAAAATATGAGACAAATTAGATATGATTTCGGATTCAATTAAAAAAACGCCCTGTTATTCCAGAAAATTCCACTCCAGGGTCATAGTTCACGACCCCATGAGGCCACACACAAAGTTTCAGGACATTCTGATGTGTAGTTTCAGAATAAAAGCCCACTTGATATTGAAAATATGAGAGAAATTAGATATGATTTTGGATTCAATTTAAAAAAAACGCCCTGTTATTCCAGAGTCATTCAACTCCAGGGTCAAAGTTCACAACCCCATGAGGTCACCCCATGAGGTCACCCTGAAAGTACACATCAGAATGTCCTGAATCTTCTTGTGTGACCTTATGGGGTTGTGAATTATGACCCTGCAGTGGAATGACTCTGGAATAACAGGGTGTTTTTTTAAAAAATTGAATCCAAAATCATATCTAATTTCTCTGATATTTTCAATATCAAGTGGGCTTTTATTTTGAAAGTACACATCAGAATATCCTGGAACTTTTTGTGTGGCTTCATGGGGTCGTGAACTATGACCCTGGAGTGGAATTACTCTGGAATAACAGGGCGTTTTTTTAAAAATGTAATCCAAAATTATATCTAATTGCTCTCATATTTTCAATATCTAGTGGGCTTTTATTCTGAAACTACACATCAGAATGTCCTGAAACTTTTTGTGTGGCCTCATGGGGTCGTGAACTATGACCCTGGAGTGGAATGACTCTGGAATAACAGGGCGTTTTTTTTTTTATTGAATCCAAAATCATATCTAATTTTGAAAATATGAGACAAATTAGATATGATTTCGGATTCAATTAAAAAAAAACGCCCTGTTATTCCAGAAAAATTCCACTCCAGGGTCATAGTTCACGACCCCATGAGGCCAGACACAAAGTTTCAGGACATTCTGATGTGTAGTTTCAGAATAAAAGCCCACATGATATTGAAAATATGAGAGAAATTAGATATAATTTTGGATTCAATTTAAAAAAAACTTCCTGTTATTCCAGATTCATTCAACTCCAGGGTCAAAGTTCACAACCCCATGAGGTCACCCCATGAGGTCACCCTGAAAGTACACATCAGAATGTCCTGAATCTTCTTGTGTGACCTCATGGGGTTGTGAATTATGACCCTGCAGTGGAATGACTCTGGAATAACAGGGCGTTTTTTTTTTAATTGAATCCAAAATCGTATCTAATTTCTCTCATAGTTTCAATATCTAGTGGGCTTTTATTTTGAAACTACACATCAGAATATCCTGAAAGTTCTTGGGGGACCTCATGGGGTTGTGAACTATGACTCTGGAGTGGAATGACTCTGGAATAACAGGGCGTTTTTTTTTAAATTGAATCCAAAATCATATCTAATTTCTCTCATATTTTCAATATCTAGTGGGCTTTTATTTTGAAACTACACATCAGAATGTCCTGAAAGTTCTTGGGGGACCTCATGGGGTTGTGAACTATGACCCTGGAGTGGAATGACTCTGGAATAACAGGGCGTTTTTTTTTTAAATTGAATCCAAAATCATATCTAATTTTTCTCATATTTTCAATATCTAGTGGGCTTTTATTTTGAAACTACACATCAGAATGTCCTGAAACTTTTTGTGTGGCCTCGAGGGGTTGTGGACTATGACGCTGGAGTGGAATGACTCTGGAATAACAGGGCGTTTTTCTTTAAATTGAATCCAAACTCATATCTAATTTCTCTCATATTTTCAATATCTAGTGGGCTTTTATTTTGAAACTACACATCAGAATGTCCTGAAACTTCTTGGGTGACCTCATGGGGTTGTGAACTATGACCCTGGAGTGGAATGACTCTGGAATAACAGGGCGTTTTTTTTTAAATTGAATCCAAAATCATATCTAATTTCTCTCATATTTTCAATATCTAGTGGGCTTTTATTCTGAAACTACACATCAGAATGTCCTGAAACTTTTTGTGTGGCCTCATGGGGTCGTGAACTATGACCCTGCAGTGGAATGACTCTGGAATAACAGGGCGTTTTTTTTTAAA
Organism: Hyperoplus lanceolatus; assembly: GCA_026929865.2. Taxonomy (NCBI): domain Eukaryota; kingdom Metazoa; phylum Chordata; class Actinopteri; order Uranoscopiformes; family Ammodytidae; genus Hyperoplus; species Hyperoplus lanceolatus. Next base: position 13,811 of record CM049413.1, on the reverse strand, counting down.
TTGAATCCAAAATCATATCTAATTTCTCTCATATTTTCAATATCTAGTGGGCTTTTATTTTGAAACTACACATCAGAATGTCCTGAAAGATCTTGGGGGACCTCATGGGGTTGTGAACTATGACCCTGGAGTGGAATGACACTGCAATAACAGGGCGTTTTTTTTTAAATTGAATCCAAAATCATATCTAATTTCTCTCATATTTTCAATATCTAGTGGGCTTTTATTTTGAAACTACACATCAGAATGTCCTGAAAGTTCTTGGGGGACCTCATGGGGTTGTGAACTATGACCTTGGAGTGGAATGACTCTGGAATAACAGGGCGTTTTTTTTAAAATTGAATCCAAAATCATATCTAATTTCTCTCATATTTCCAATATCTAGTGGGCTTTTATTTTGAAACTACACACCAGAATGTCCTGAAACTTCTTGGGGGACCTCATGGGGTTGTGAACTATGACCCTGGAGTGGAATGACTCTGGAATAACAGGGCGTTTTTTTTTTTATTGAATCCAAAATCATATCTAATTTTGAAAATATGAGACGAATTAGATATGATTTCGGATTCAATTAAAAAAAAAAGCCCTGTTATTCCAGAAAAATTCCACTCCAGGGTCATAGTTCACGACCCCATGAGGCCACACAAAGTTTCAGGACATTCTGATGTGTAGTTTCAGAATAAAAGCCCACTTGATATTGAAAATATGAGAGAAATTAGATATGATTTTGGATTCAATTTAAAAAACGCCCTGTTCATTCCAGAGTCAATTCAACTCCAGGGTCAAAGTTCACACACCCCATGAGGTCACCCTGAAAGTACACATCAGAATGTCCTGAATCTTCTTGTGTGACCTCATGGGGTTGTGAATTATGACCCTGCAGTGGAATGACTCTGGAATAACAGGGTGTTGTTTTAAAAATTGAATCCAAAATCATATCTAATTTCTCTGATATTTTCAATATCAAGTGGGCTTTTATTTTGAAAGTACACATCAGAATATCCTGGAACTTTTTGTGTGGCTTCATGGGGTCGTGAACTATGACCCTGGAGTGGAATGACTCTGGAATAACAGGGCGTTTTTTTAAAAATTGAATCCAAAATCATATCTAAATGCTCTCATATTTTCAATATCTAGTGGGCTTTTATTCTGAAACTACACATCAGAATGTCCTGAAACTTTTTGTGTGGCCTCATGGGGTCGTGAACTATGACCCTGGAGTGGAATGACTCTGGAATAACAGGGAGTTTTTTTAAAAATTGAATCCAAAATCATATCTAATTTCTCTCATATTTTCAATATCTAGTGGGCTTTTATTTTGAAACTACACATCAGAATGTCCTGAAACTTCTTGGGGGACCTCATGGGGTTGTGAACTATTACCCTGGAGTGGAAAGACTCTGGAATAACAGGGCGTTTTTTTTTAAATTGAATCCAAAATCATATCTAATTTCTCTCATATTTCCAATATCTAGGGGTTTTTTTTTTAAAAACCCCATCAAAATGTCCTGAAAATTTTTTGGGGACCTCATGGGGTTGTGAACTATGACCCTGGAGGAATGACTCTGGAATAACAGGGCGTTTTTTTTTAATTGAATCCAAAATCATATCTAATTTTTCTCATATTTTCAATATCTAGTGGGCTTTTATTTTGAAACTACACATCAGAATGTCCTGAAACTTTTTGTGTGGCCTCATGGGGTTGTGAACTATGACCCTGGAGTGGAATGACTCTGGAATAACAGGGCGTTTTTTTTTAAATTGAATCCAAACTCATATCTAATTTCTCTCATATTTTCAATATCTAGTGGGCTTTTATTTTGAAACTACACATCAGAATGTCCTGAAACTTTTTGTGTGGCCTCATGGGGTCGTGAACTATGACCCTGGAGTGGAATGACTCTGGAATAACAGGGCGTTTTTTTTTAAATTGAATCCAAAATCGTATCTAATTTCTCTCATATTTTCAATATCTAGTGGGCTTTTATTTTGAAACTACACATCAGAATGTCCTGAAACTTCTTGGGGGACCTCATGGGGTTGTGAACTATGACCCTGGAGTGGAATGACTCTGGAATAACAGGGCGTTTTTTTTTAAATTGAATCCAAAATCATATCTAATTTCTCTCATATTTTCAATATCTAGGGGGCTTTTATTTTGAAACCACACATCAGAATGTCCTGAAACTTCTTGGGGGACCTCATGGGGTTGTGAACTATGACCCTGGAGTGGAATGACTCTGGAATAACAGGGCGTTTTTTTTTTAATTGAATCCAAAATCATATCTAATTTTGAAAATATGAGACAAATTAGATATGATTTCGGATTCAATTAAAAACACGCCTCTGAATGTCCTGAAACTTCTGGACCTTCATGGGGTCGTGACTGACCCCGAGTGGAATGACTCAGGAATAACATTCAGATGTTTTTAATTGAGATCCAAAATCCCATCTGATATTGAAAATATGAGAGAAATTAGATATGATTTTGGTTTCAATTTAATCCAAAGACTCATATCTAATTTCTCCAGGGTCAAAGTTTCACAATCTAGTGAGGCCCCCTTGAGTTACCCTGAAAGTACACATCAGAATGTCCTGAATCTTCTTGTGTGACCTCATGGGGTTGTGAATTATGACCCTGCAGTGGAATGACTCTGGAATAACAGGGTGTTTTTTTTAAAATTGAATCCAAAATCATATCTAATTTCTCTGATATTTTCAATATCAAGTGGGCTTTTATTTTGAAAGTACACATCAGAATATCCTGGAACTTTTTGTGTGGCTTCATGGGGTCGTGAACTATGACCCTGGAGTGGAATGACTCTGGAATAACAGGGCGTTTTTTTAAAAATTGAATCCAAAATCATATCTAATTGCTCTCATATTTTCAATATCTAGTGGGCTTTTATTCTGAAACTACACATCAGAATGTCCTGAAACTTTTTGTGTGGCCTCATGGGGTCGTGAACTATGACCCTGGAGTGGAATGACTCTGGAATAACAGGGCGTTTTTTTTTAATTGAATCCAAAATCATATCTAATTTCTCTCAAATTTTGAGACAATATCTAGATGGGCTTTCAATTCTTGAAACTACACCCTGTTACTTCCAGAGACACTCTGGGTCCATACTCTCAAAACTGCCACTTGTGAGGCCAATCATGGGGTTTATGTGAGTTATCAGACCCAGAAGTGGAATGACTCTGGAATAACAGGGATTATTTTTTCAAAAATTTAATCCAAAATCATATCTGTAATTTCTCGGGTCATAGTTTCAATATCTAGTGTGGCGTTTATTTTGAAATGTACACATCAGAATGTCCTGAAACTTCTTGTGTGACCTCATGGGGTTGTGAACTATGACCCTGGAGTGGAATGACTCTGGAATAACAGGGTGTTTTTTTAAAATTGAATCCAAAATCATATCTAATTTCTCTCATATTTTCAATATCTAGTGGGCTTTTATTTTGAAACTACACATCAGAATGTCCTGAAAGTTCTTGGGGTGACCTCATGGGGTTGTGAACTATGACCCTGGAGTGGAATGACTCTGGAATAACAGGGCGTTTTTTTTAAAATTGAATCCAAAATCATATCTAATTTCTCTCATATTTTCAATATCTAGTGGGCTTTTATTTTGAAACTACACATCAGAATGTCCTGAAACTTTTTGGGTGGCCTCAAGGGGTTGTGGACTATGACCCTGGAGTGGAATGACTCTGGAATAACAGGGCGTTTTTTTTTTAATGAATCCAAAATCATATCTAATTTACTCCCATATTATCAATATCTAGTGGGCTCTCGTTACCTTTTGGGCAAACTACACATCAGAATGTCCTGAAACTTCTTGGGTGACCTCATGGGGTTGTGAACTATGACCCTGGAGTGGAATGACTCTGGAATAACAGGGCGTTTTTTTAAAAATTGAATCCAAAATCATATCTAATTTCTCTCATATTTTCAATATCAAGTGGGCTTTTATTCTGAAAGTACACATCAGAATATCCTGAAACTTTTTGTGTGGCCTCATGGGGTCGTGAACTATGACCCTGGAGTGGAATGACTCTGGAATAACAGGGCGTTTTTTTTTAAAAAATTGAATCCAAAATCATATCTAATTTCTCTCATATTTTCAATATCTAGTGGGCTTTTATTCTTGAAACTACACATCAGAATGTCCTGAAACTTCTTGGGTGACCTCATGGGGTTGTGAACTATGACCCTGGAGTGGAATGACTCTGCAATAACAGGGCGTTTTTTTTTAAATTGAATCCAAAATCATATCTAATTTCTCTCATATTTTCAATATCTAGTGGGCTTTTTATTTTGAAACTACACATCAGAATGTCCTGAAACTTTTTGTGTGACCTCATGGGGTTGTGAACTATGACCTTGGAGTGGAATGACTCTGGAATAACAGGGCGTTTTTTTTAAAATTGAATCCAAAATCATATCTAATTTCTCTCATATTTCCAATATCTAGTGGGCTTTTATTTTGAAACTACACACCAGAATGTCCTGAAACTTCTTGGGGGACCTCATGGGGTTGTGAACTATGACCCTGGAGTGGAATGACTCTGGAATAACAGGATAAATCCATACTCCTCCTCTCATCGTCTCATGCTTCATAGTCTGACGTTTTTGGCCTTAAGTGGTGTTTTAGCCGACACCCCTGGAGTGAATCCAGTGATAGCAGATCAGCACGGTGCATTCAGCAGTTTCCTCTACTACTTTTGTTGAGAACAAAATACTTGAAGTGCAGGATAAACCTCTGGCTGTCTGTTGATGTGCAATAAATATTGAAGGTTATGTAGCCTACAAGTAGCTCTACCTGTCTGTTCTACTCATTTCAACTGACTTGTGAAAACTGCTCAGAATTTTTTTTTTTTTCATTTTTTTCAGTAGGCTAACGCAAATAGTTACTTTCCCTGGTAACTAGTTACTTCTATTATAAAGTAATTCAGTTACTAACTCAGTTACTTTTTGGAACAAGTAGTGAGTAACTATAACTAATTACTTTTTCAAAGTAACGTTCCCAACACTGGGCTTCATGGGGTCGTGAACTATGACCCTGGAGTGGAATGACTCTGGAATAACAGGGCGTTTTTTTAAAAATTGAATCCAAAATCATATCTAATTTCTCTCATATTTTCAATATCTAGTGGGCTTTTATTCTGAAACTACACATCAGAATGTCCTGAAACTTTTTGTGTGGCCTCATGGGGTCGTGAACTATGACCCTGGAGTGGAATGACTCTGGAATAACAGGGCGTTTTTTTTAAAAAATTGAATCCAAAATCATATCTAATTTCTCTCATATTTTCAATATCTAGTGGGCTTTTATTTTGAAACTACACATCAGAATGTCCTGAAACTTCTTGGGTGACCTCATGGGGTTGTGAACTATGACCCTGGAGTGGAATGACTCTGGAATAACAGGGCGTTTTTTTTTAAATTGAATCCAAAATCATATCTAATTTTTCTCATATTTTCAATATCTAGTGGGCTTTTATTCTGAAACTACACATCAGCATGTCCTGAAACTTTGTGTGTGGCCTCATGGGGTCGTGAACTATGACCCTGGAGTGGAATGACTCTGGAATAACAGGGAGTTTTTTTAAAAATTTAATCCAAAATCATATCTAATTTCTCTCATATTTTCAATATCTAGTGGGCTTTTATTTTGAAACTACACATCAGAATGTCCTGAAACTTCTTGGGGGACCTCAAGGGGTTGTGAACTATGACCCTGGAGTGGAATGACTCTGGAATAACAGGGCGTTTTTTTTTTAATTGAATCCAAAATCATATCTAATTTTTCTCATATTTTCAATATCTAGTGGGCTTTTATTCTGAAACTACACATCAGAATGTCCTGAAACTTTGTGTGTGGACTCATGGGGTCGTGAACTATGACCCTGGAGTGGAATGACTCTGGAATAACAGGGAGTTTTTTTAAAAATTGAATCCAAAATCATATCTAATTTTGAAAATGTGAGAAAAATTAGATATGATTTCGGATTCAATTAAAAAAAAAACGCCCTGTTATTCCAGAAAAATTCCACTCCAGGGTCATAGTTCACGACCCCATGAGGCCACACACAAAGTTTCAGGATATTCTGATGTGTAGTTTCAGAATAAAAGCCCACTTGATATTGAAAATATGAGAGAAATTAGATATGATTTTGGATTCAATTTAAAAAAACGCCCTGTTATTCCAGAGTCATTCAACTCCAGGGTCAAAGTTCACAACCCCATGAGGTCACCCCATGAGGAAACCCTGAAAGTACACATCAGAATGTCCTGAATCTTCTTGTGTGACCTCATGGGGTTGTGAATTATGACCCTGCAGTGGAATGACTCTGGAATAACAGGGCGTTTTTTTTTAAATTGAATCCAAAATCATATCTAATTTCTCTCATATTTTCAATATCTAGTGGGCTTTTATTTTGAAACTACACATCAGAATGTCCTGAAACTTCTTGGGTGACCTCATGGGGTCGTGAACTATGACCCTGGAGTGTAAAGACTCTGGAATAACAGGGCGTTTTTAAAAAAATTGAATCCAAAATCATATCTAATTTCTCTCATATTTTCAATATCTAGTGGGCTTTTATTTTGAAACTACACATCAGAAAGTCCTGAAAGTTCTTGGGGGACCTCATGGGGTTGTGAACTATGACCCTGGAGTGGAATGACTCTGGAATAACAGGGCGTTTTTTTTTAATTGAATCCAAAATCATATCTAATTTCTCTCATATTTCAATATCTAGTGGGCTTTTATTCTGAAACTACACATCAGCATGTCCTGAAACTTTGTGTGTGGCCTCATGGGGTCGTGAACTATGACCCTGGAGTGGAATGACTCTGGAATAACAGGGAGTTTTTTTAAAAATTTAATCCAAAATCATATCTAATTTCTCTCATATTTTCAATATCTAGTGGGCTTTTATTTTGAAACTACACATCAGAATGTCCTGAAACTTCTTGGGGGACCTCAAGGGGTTGTGAACTATGACCCTGAAGTGGAATGACTCTGGAATAACAGGGCGTTTTTTTTTAAAATTGAATCCAAAATCATATCTAATTTTTCTCATATTGTCAATATCTAGTGGGCTTTTATTCTGAAACTACACATCAGAATGTCCTGAAACTTTGTGTGTGGCCTCATGGGGTCGTGAACTATGACCCTGGAGTGGAATGACTCTGGAATAACATGGAGTTGTTTTAAAAATTGAATCCAAAATCATATCTAATTTCTCTCATATTTTCAATATATAGTGGGCTTTTATTTTGAAACTACACATCAGAATGTCCTGAAACTTCTTGGGGGACCTCATGGGGTTGTGAACTATGACCCTGGAGTGGAATGACTCTGGAATAACAGGGCGTTTTTTTTTTACTTGAATCCAAAATCATATCCAATTTTTCTCATATTTTCAATATCTAGTGGGCTTTTATTCTGAAACTACACATCAGAATGTCCTGAAACTTTGTGTGTGGACTCATGGGGTCGTGAACTATGACCCTGGAGTGGAATGACTCTGGAATAACAGGGAGTTTTTTTAAAAATTGAATGTAAAATCATATCTAATTTTGAAAATATGAAAAAATTAGATATGATTTCGGGATTCAATTAAAAAAAACGCCCTGTTATTCCAGAAAATCACTCCAGGGTCATAGTTTTTCAAGACCCATGAGGCCACACACAAAGTTTCAGGATTCTATTTTGATGTGTAGTTTCAGAATAAAGACTCTACACTTTATATTGAAAAAATGAGAGAAATTAGATATGATTTTGGATTCACATTTAAAAAACGCCCTGTTATTCCAGAGTCATTCAACTCCAGGGTCAAAGTTCACAACCCCATGAGGTCACCCCATGAGGTCACCCTGAAAGTACACATCAGAATGTCCTGAATCTTCTTGTGTGACCTCCTGGGGTTGTGAATTATGACCCTGCAGTGGAATGACTCTGGAATAACAGGGCGTTTTTTTTTAAATTGAATCCAAAATCATATCTAATTTCTCTCATATTTTCAATATCTAGTGGGCTTTTATTTTGAAACTACACATCAGAATGTCCTGAAGCTTCTTGCGTGACCTCATGGGGTCGTGAACTATGACCCTGGAGTGTAAAGACTCTGGAATAACAGGGCGTTTTTTAAAAAATTGAATCCAAAATCATATCTAATTTCTCTCATATTTTCAATATCTAGTGGGCTTTTATTTTGAAACTACACATCAGAAAGTCCTGAAAGTTCTTGGGGGACCTCATGGGGTTGTGAACTATGACCCTGGAGTGGAATGACTCTGGAATAACAGGGTGTTTTTTTTTAATTGAATCCAAAATCATATCTAATTTCTCTCATATTTCAATATCTAGTGGGCTTTTATTTTGAAACTACACATCAGAATGTCCTGAAACTTCTTGGGTGACCTCATGGGGTTGTGAACTATGACCCTGGAGTGGAATGACTCTGGAATAACAGGGCGTTTTTTTTAAAATTGAATCCAAAATCATATCTAATTTCTCTCATATTTTCAATATCTAGTGGGCTTTTATTTTGAAACTACACATCAGAATGTCCTGAAACTTCTTGGGTGACCTCATGGGGTTGTGAACTATGACCCTGGAGTGGAATGACTCTGGAATAACAGGGCGTTTTTTTAAAAATTGAATCCAAAATCATATCTAATTTCTCTCATATTTTCAATATCTAGTGGGCTTTTATTCTGAAACTACACATCAGAATGTCCTGAAACTTTTTGTGTGGCCTCATGGGGTCGTGAACTATGACCCTGGAGTGGAATGACTCTGGAATAACAGGGCGTTTTTTTTAAAAATTGAATCCAAAATCATATCTAATTTCTCTCATATTTTCAATATCTAGTGGGCTTTTATTCTGAAACTACACATCAGAATGTCCTGAAACTTTTTGTGTGGCCTCATGGGGTCGTGAACTATGACCCTGGAGTGGAATGACTCTGGAATAACAGGGCGTTTTTTTTAAAATTGAATCCAAAATCATATCTAATTTCTCTCATATTTTCAATATCTAGTGGGCTTTTATTCTGAAACTACACATCAGAATGTCCTGAAACTTTTTGTGTGGCCTCATGGGGTCGTGAACTATGACCCTGGAGTGGAATGACTCTGGAATAACAGGGCGTTTTTTTAAAAAATTGAATCCAAAATCATATCTAATTTCTCTCATATTTTCAATATCTAGTGGGCTTTTATTTTGAAACTACACATCAGAATGTCCTGAAACTTATTGGGGGACCCCATGGGGTTGTGAACTATGACCCTGGAGTGGAATGACTCTGGAATAACAAGGTGTTTTTTTTAAAAATTGAATCCAAAATCATATCTAATTTCTCTCATATTTTCAATATCTAGTGGGCTTTTATTCTGAAACTACACATCAGAATGTCCTGAAACTGTTTGTGTGGCCTCATGGGGTCGTGAACTATGACCCTGGAGTGGAATGACTCTGGAATAACAGGGCGTTTTTTTTAAAAATGTAATCCAAAATCATATGTAATTTCTCTCATATTTTCAATATCTAGTGCGCTTTAATTTTGAAACTACACATCAGAATGTCCTGAAACTTTTGTGTGGCCTCAAGGGGTCGTGGACTATGACACTGGAGTGGAATGACTCTGGAATAACAAGGCGTTTTTTTAAAAATTGAATCCAAAATCATATCTAATTTCTCTCATATTTTCAATATCTAGTGGGCTTTTATTTTGAAACTACACATCAGAATGTCCTGAAACTTCTTGGGGGACCTCATGGGGTTGTGAACTATGACCCTGGAGTGGAATGACTCTGGAATAACAGGGCGTTTTTTTTTTTAATTGAATCCAAAATCATATCTAATTTTGAAAATATGAGACAAATTAGATATGATTTCGGATTCAATTAAAAAAAAACGCCCTGTTATTCCAGAAAATCCACTCCAGGGTCATAGTTCACGACCCCATGAGGCCACACACAAAGTTTCAGGACATTCTGATGTGTAGTTTCAGAATAAAAGCCCACTTGATATTGAAAATATGAGAGAAATTAGATATGATTTTGGATTCAATTTAAAAAAAACGCCCTGTTATTCCAGAGTCATTCAACTCCAGGGTCAAAGTTCATAAACCCCATGAGGTCACCCCATGAGGTCACTCTGAAAGTACACATCAGAATGTCCTGAATCTTCTTGTGTGACCTCATGGGGTTGTGAATTATGACCCTGCAGTGGAATGACTCTGGAATAACAGGGTGTTTTTTTAAAAATTTAATCCAAAATCATATCTAATTTCTCTGATATGTTCAATATCAAGTGGGCTTTTATTTTGAAAGTACACATCAGAATATCCTGAAACTGTTTGTGTGGCTTCATGGGGTCGTGAACTATGACCCTGGAGTGGAATGACTCTGGAATAACAGGGCGTTTTTTTAAAAATTGAATCCAAAATCATATCTAATTTCTCTCATATTTTCAATATCTAGTGGGCTTTTATTCTGAAACTACACATCAGAATGTCCTGAAACTTTTTGTGTGGCCTCATGGGGTCGTGAACTATGACCCTGGAGTGGAATGACTCTGGAATAACAGGGCGTTTTTTTAAAAAATTGAATCCAAAATCATATCTAATTTCTCTCATATTTTCAATATCTAGTGGGCTTTTATTTTGAAACTACACATCAGAATGTCCTGAAACTTCTTGGGTGACCTCATGGGGTTGTGAACTATGACCCTGGAGTGGAATGACTCTGGAATAACAGGGCGTTTTTTTTTAAATTGAATCCAAAATCATATCTAATTTTTCTCATATTTTCAATATCTAGTGGGCTTTTATTCTGAAACTACACATCAGCATGTCCTGAAACTTTGTGTGTGGCCTCATGGGGTCGTGAACTATGACCCTGGAGTGGAATGACTCTGGAATAACAGGGAGTTTTTTTTAAAATTTAATCCAAAATCATATCTAATTTCTCTCATATTTTCAATATCTAGTGGGCTTTTATTTTGAAACTACACATCAGAATGTCCTGAAACTTCTTGGGGGACCTCAAGGGGTTGTGAACTATGACCCTGGAGTGGAATGACTCTGGAATAACAGGGCGTTTTTTTTTTAATTGAATCCAAAATCATATCTAATTTTTCTCATATTTTCAATATCTAGTGGGCTTTTATTCTGAAACTACACATCAGAATGTCCTGAAACTTTGTGTGTGGACTCATGGGGTCGTGAACTATGACCCTGGAGTGGAATGACTCTGGAATAACAGGGCGTTTTTTTAAAAATTGAATCCAAAATCATATCTAATTTTTGAAAATATTTTCAATATCTAGTGGGCTTTTATTTTGAAACTACACATCAGAATGTCCTGAAACTTATTGGGGGACCTCATGGGGTTGTGAACTATGACCCTGGAGTGGAATGACTCTGGAATAACAGGGCGTTTTTTTTTAAATTGAATCCAAAATCATATCTAATTTCTCAGGGTCATATTTTCAATATCTAGTGAGGTCACCCCATGAGGTCACCCTGAAAGTACACATCAGAATGTCCTGAATCTTCTTGTGTGACCTCATGGGGTTGTGAATTATGACCCTGCAGTGGAATGACTCTGGAATAACAGGGCGTTTTTTTTAAAATTGAATCCAAAATCATATCTAATTTCTCTCATATTTTCAATATCTAGTGCGCTTTAATTTTGAAACTACACATCAGAATGTCCTGAAACTTTTTGTGTGGCCTCGAGGGGTCGTGGACTATGACACTGGAGTGGAATGACTCTGGAATAACAAGGCGTTTTTTTAAAAATTGAATCCAAAATCATATCTAATTTCTCTCATATTTTCAATATCTAGTGGGCTTTTATTTTGAAACTACACATCAGAATGTCCTGAAACTTCTTGGGGGACCTCATGGGGTTGTGAACTATGACCCTGGAGTGGAATGACTCTGGAATAACAGGGCGTTTTTTTTTTTTAATTGAATCCAAAATCATATCTAATTTTGAAAATATGAGACAAATTAGATATGATTTCGGATTCAATTAAAAAAACGCCCTGTTATTCCAGAAAATTCCACTCCAGGGTCATAGTTCACGACCCCATGAGGCCACACACAAAGTTTCAGGACATTCTGATGTGTAGTTTCAGAATAAAGCCCACTTGATATTGAAAATATGAGAGAAATTAGATATGATTTTGGATTCAATTTAAAAAAAACGCCCTGTTATTCCAGAGTCATTCAACTCCAGGGTCAAAGTTCATAAACCCCATGAGGTCACCCCATGAGGTCACTCTGAAAGTACACATCAGAATGTCCTGAATCTTCTTGTGTGACCTCATGGGGTTGTGAATTATGACCCTGCAGTGGAATGACTCTGGAATAACAGGGTGTTTTTTTAAAAATTGAATCCAAAATCATATCTAATTTCTCTGATATGTTCAATATCAAGTGGGCTTTTATTTTGAAAGTACACATCAGAATATCCTGAAACTGTTTGTGTGGCTTCATGGGGTCGTGAACTATGACCCTGGAGTGGAATGACTCTGGAATAACAGGGCATTTTTTAAAAAATTGAATCCAAAATCATATCTAATTTCTCTCATATTTTCAATATCTAGTGGGCTTTTATTCTGAAACTACACATCAGAATGTCCTGAAACTTTTTGTGTGGCCTCATAGGGTCGTGAACTATGACCCTGGAGTGGAATGACTCTGGAATAACAGGGCGTTTTTTTAAAAATTGAATCCAAAATCATATCTAATTTCTCTGATATTTTCAATATCAAGTGGGCTTTTATTTCGAAAGTACACATCAGAAAATCCTGAAACTTTTTGTGTGGCTTCATCAGTGTTGGGAATAACGCCGTTTAAAATAACGGCGTTAGGTAACGCCGTTCTTTTTTCAGTAACGGGGTAATCTAACTAATTACTTTTTCCGTCGTTACAGCGCCGTTATCGTTACTGAACGTTAAATGCGGTGCGTTACTATGAATTGATTGAATAAACTGTGTAATCCGAACACACCCCTGGCTCCATACTACACAAACTGCTAGTGAGGAGACCGTTGTGTTTTAAGTTGTGTTTTATTCAGTGTGGATGACATTATAACTGTCAGTTAGCGCCGTCACGTCATTCAGCCGGAGCGCCTGTTTGGTGAAGTTTCTTTTTCTTTCTCTCTCTGTTGTGTGAGCGTGCACATTGCCGCAGTAACCACCTATCAATCCACGGTTGAAACGTGCTTTCCCTGAGTTTGTTTGCATCGCCCTTGTGAGTAAGTGCACGGAGTTTCCCGATCTCTATAAATTATAATTTATGCACGTTATTAAACAGCCGCGATTCGCCGGTTGCAACAGCTGTTTAGCACGAGCCGAATATTGCTATTATTCTTTTCCTGGGATCTGTATGCTGCTGTGCATGTTAAAGAAGGAAATAAACATAGGATAAATCCATACTCCTCCTCTCATCGTCTCATGCTTCATAGTCTGACGTTTTTGGCCTTAAGTGGTGTTTTAGCCGACACCCCTGGAGTGAATCCAGTGATAGCAGATCAGCACGGTGCATTCAGCAGTTTCCTCTACTACTTTTGTTGAGAACAAAATACTTGAAGTGCAGGATAAACCTCTGGCTGTCTGTTGATGTGCAATAAATATTGAAGGTTATGTAGCCTACAAGTAGCTCTACCTGTCTGTTCTACTCATTTCAACTGACTTGTGAAAACTGCTCAGAATTTTTTTTTTTTTTTTTTTTCAGTAGGCTAACGCAAATAGTTACTTTCCCTGGTAACTAGTTA
>CM049412.1:30110000-30144988 GCA_026929865.2 Hyperoplus lanceolatus | reverse complement strand
GTCATTGTTTGTTTTATTGTTATTATAATAATCATTGATTATTGATATATTTTTGTCTGTTTGTCTTTGGGGATTAAAAAAAACAATTGTTACATTTGTAAAATGATGTTTTGCTATATTGTGAAAAATCAATAAACAAAGTGGTAAAAAAAAAAAAAAACGACTCTTGAGGAAGAAAATGTAAGCTTAAAAAGCACAGTTTACGCAAAAGTGAACATTGTTGAGTGTTAAATGGACTCATTTAAGGTTAGGTGTTTGCGACCTGAACAAAGCAAGGTTCTGCATTGGTTCATGGTGTAAGAAATTAAGTTGTTGAAACCGTGCATGTTTAAGAGTTCATGCAGAGTTTACTGTGTTCTGGTAAGAAAACCAAATGTAACCATCTTCATAGGTTTGTGGAATGAAAATAGGTGATTGTATAACATGTAAGATCTACTGAATATGATCTGAATGCCAACCAAATGTGGACATGGTATGAGAAATTGGCTCTTAATTGAAAACCATGCAAGTTACAGCACCAACTTTGTTCTAGTTAACTAAATAAAGACCTGGATGGGCATTATATTTTACCAGCGTAAAGTGAATGGCCGCTGTAGAAGATTTAGACACTGTCTAGATGTGGGGGACAGCAATACAGACAATTCTGGGTTGTTTACTTACTGATCATTTTTTATGCACTTTTTGTAAATCCACATAGTTGCATGGCAACAAATTATTCTTTTTTCAAGTTGACACCACCTATATATATATGATGTGTATTTTTGGTAGTCATTTACAACTTGAAATGCAAATTTTCAGACTAGTTTTCCCCCTGCATCCTTTTTTTATGTGTTGTTGCACTATTTGTAAAAGCAAATTGTTGAATGCCAACTAATGTTATCACAATACAAATCTGTAGGAGAAATTTGGGGGAGGAAATAATTTTAGGATTGATACCTAAATGAAATTCATTAAAATAACAAGTATTTTGCGAATATGTGTGCATAATATAATTGGTAACAAAATAATATATGCAGAAAAGGGCTGTAAAAATCCTCAACAGTACAGATTTGTTATTTTGATGACGTGTCGGTACAGTTGTAACTGTTTTGTTTTTTTATATGTGAAGATTTCATCTTCAGTAAAAAAAAGAAAAAGGTAGGCCTACAATAAAACTGTTGGTCTGTGACTGCCAAAATCTCTGGTGTAAAGGCTCATCATTTACTCTTTTGAAAAAAAAAATCCTTAGACGTAATGATATGTGATGTATGCAGATAATATGTATTGAGCAATGTTTTTACAGGTTAAAAAGAGAAATATTATCCACTTAGAAATGTAAGTAGATCTTAATTGAGTATTTAAGATATTGGTAAGTGCAAATAACTAGTACATCAGTTAAATTAACTTGTAAATTTATGTAAACTTGATTGAGGTTTATATTCAATAAGTTCATAAATGTAAGTACAACTCACTAGTATTGCAGTTAAATCAACTTTTAAATTTATGTCATCTTGATTGGGGTTTGTCTTCAATCAGTTCATAAATGTAAGTACATCTCACTAGTTTTGTAGTTACATCAACAAGAAAATGTATGTTACTTATACTGCTATTTAAGTTTAATCAACTAATACATTTAAATAGTTTTGACTCAAGGTGAAGTTATGTCAACTAAAGGTTTCAAGTAATATGGACTGAAGATGGAGTTTAGTCAAATAGAAATATCTATTTAAGTTAACTTATTGTCTTAGTTGTCTTGACATAAAATTTCAAGGCAGCATGGACACTTGAATTTTTAAGTTGAAACAACAAGTTCGGGTTTACAGTGCAGAGGCACCAGAAGCTTCAAATACCTGTCTGCTGCTTTGTGATGGCATTTTAGCAGCTGCTCTCCTATTCCGATGAATTTGTCTGGCAGAAACCTTCCTCATATTACCTTCATCCGAACGAACCCGTCTGTGCTCTGAATCAGCGACAAATCTCTTCACAGTATGATGATCACACTTAAGTTTTCATGAAATATCTAATGTTTTCATACCTTGTCCAAGGTATTGCACTATTTGACGCTTTTAGGCAGCAGAGAGATCCTTTTTCTTTCCCATATTGCTTAAAACCTGTGGCCTGCTTAATAATGTGGAACGTCCTTGTTAAGAAGATTTCCTTTGATTGGGCTTACTTAGCAAACTGATTATCACAGGTGTCTGAGATTGATTTCAATGATCCAAAGCGCCCTGAGACACAATACCATCCATGAGTTTAAATTAAATACAAAAAATTAAATGTTTATGACACTTAATTCCAATTTGCATAATAATTTGGAACACAGTGTAAAGAAAGAAGCAGGGGAAAGGGATGCTTTGGGCTAATAAGCATGAAGGAAGACATCTTATGTTATTCTCCGCAGTCTCTGTGCATTATTGATTTAGTTGGTGCCTAATTAACAATGTAGGTTCAAAAGTCTCAGTATCTCTCAATCTTCCTCCGTGTGTCTCACTTTTGTTTGCTAGCTGCCTCATCTCCCACATAAACGGACTCACGCCCCATGTCACTCCCTAGTTTATGCCTGCCTTTTTGCCTCTTTTGTGTGTGTATGTGTGTGTGTGTGTCAATATTTTTGGCTATGAGTAGGACGATGGTGAATGAGTCGGCATCGGCTATGCGCACCTTTGGCAGTGCAGCGCTGTCTGTTGTGGGAGAAAGACAGTCCTCATTTTGCCCGTTTGTGTTTTTGTGGTCTTAAGTAGAAAATTCGGCCCTAGTTCCTAATTTCATTTCAGGTAGAAACCTGACTGAAGGGAGGAGACAGAAGTTGAGAGAGAGAGAGAGAGATACAAAGAGCGAGAGAGAGAGCGAAACAAACGGTATGCTCCACAGCTGTTTATATACAGGCATAAAAGTGTCATATAGGTATCACAGAGCCTGTAATTAATGAGATTATTTTTTTTAATCACTTGACTGCACTACAAATAATGTAAGTTAAAGGGTGACCTAGTTTAAAAGGTATCGTCAGGTGATTTCGGAGAAATGGCGTGACTTCAAACCACCAGTTAAACAGGGTGTGAAGGAAGGGAGGAGATTCTATTCAACCGCATAAAATATGCATTCATTGATGCCCTCAGGGAAAATGCAGGAGCCCTAAGGCAAGTGAGTTTGCAAAAATTAAAACCAATGGATGTCCAATACAGAGAGGCAGCCAGGGCTGTAAACTAACCTTTTGGCTCACCTGCCAAGGGGACCGGTAGATGAAAGAATCTACCGGCCAAGTAAATTTTTTACCGGCCATATAATATATTGCCTCTTTTGTTGCATATATACATCTGTTTCAGTACTTTTCATTGAGATAACAGTATTATATAGCAGTACATGCTTAGAAAAGAGGCCAAAGTAATATTTAGAAATACATTTTAATATTATATTAATTTAGTTTCATTCATTTAATTTCAAACATTGCACATTTCAAACTTTAACAGTGCAAAACTGTGACAAAGGAAACACTCATTTAGGGCTGCAACTAACGATTATTTTAATAATCGATTAATCGGTCGATTATTTTTTCGATTAATCGATGAATCGGATTAAAAAAACAGTGCAGAATGCAGTGTCAAAACACCAGGTTATTGCTCCAATGTCCCGGAACAATTAAAAGTAATATTAAATGATAAAAAATGAATAATAAACCTAACTGGGATAACACAAAAGAAACATACAATGTATGATAAACATTTATACAGTATAAGGGATGTCCATGGTAAACCAGTCAACCGATAAGATTTTTAACGGGTAAATACTAACGGTTAAAAAAATTAAATCATCTTAATTTCTCTCAGATGACAGGAAATCGTTAATTTGTATTGATATTGATACCATTTGAGACTCCTTAACGATCCAAGTCTTTATTGATATCACTATTGATACTTTTCTATTATTTTGTTGAAATAGAACTTGTATTATTGCTTTAATTGCTGATATGATCATAGCTCAAGATAGGACATTAAACAGGTCATAATTCCATCTTTACTATCTATTTTATATTGGTGGGAAAATCGACAAAATCTAAAATTTCTTTTTTTTTGTGTTGCATTTGAACACATCACTCATATTACTGAGTCGGCCTGAACACCTCGCAGTTGACATGTTTGCTACTTTTTTAAAGCTAACTAGCTCTATATCCTTCCGATTTTAACATGGATTTAAAAACTGGATTACTATTTTTAACTGACGGGACTTTCTACATCGTTCGGTTGTGTGATTACTGCCGCTGCTTTGAATGTCTGTTGATGCGCCGATGCCGACTCTCCGAGCCCGTCTGCACACCGTCTGCAGCAGCAGCAGCTGACAGAGTTTTTTTGGACTAGACGGATACTGAGTTGAAGGAGTTTATTTAACCCAAATACAGCAAAGGTACAACACTTTTATATAGGCCTGCAGTCCAGTGTTAGATATGACCAAAATACAAGCTGTGGCCGCTCACACTACAGCTTTCCCGCACCGCTTCACGTGCGGAAGGCTCGCTGTGGGTGTGCATGAACCTGTCGGCGGCTGGATGTAAACAGTGCCGCGCCTGCAAGTGACTTATTAATCGCGCGACTCAACGAATCGATGACCAAATTCGTTGCCATGCTTTTACTAATCGATTTTATTGATTCGTTGTTGCAGCCCTGCACTCAATACTTATTACTCATCAGAACTAAAAATGGGACCAATCCGATCCAGTATCTATTTAGAGCTCCATTGCTGCGCTCGAACTGCTTTTGCTGCGCCAAAACGTCTAAAGAGCGGCGTTCTTATACATTCTATGGCGGTGACGCGCACGCTACGTTTCTTCGGGGGAACTTATTTTCTACAGCGGTGACGTCGGGGGAGCTACTTCAGTGTGACACACAACAAATCACCAGTTTAGCTTGACGTTTGCTACCGTCATAATTTATCAGTTTACAGCTACTACAATGTTTTGTTCTATCATGCAAAAGTTATCGCAAGAGCACGACCATCGGGACAAACTTTTACCCGCCCCAGTGGCATGTATCCCTCCAAAATTAAGTCGCCAGGGGAATATTTTGGTCGCAATTGGCGAGTGGCGACCGCTAGTTTACAGCCCTGGAGGCAGCCGACTAGTTTTTTTAAATATTAGTTTTTAGCATTTTTCATTTTATTAGAGAGATTTGGAGAGAGAGAGTTGAAATGGGTTAAAGAAGGGAAGACATGAAGAACTGACCCAAGTCGGATTCAAACCGGGGTCTGCTGCGAGGCCTGAGCCTCTATGGAGACGCTCTAACCACTACACCATGAGCCCATGGTAAGGTCTTTAGTGGGCTCGCAGGACTCTAATGTGAAACCAAACCTATCAGATCAAATCTACACAGTGGGTAAAACAATGAACCTTGTATCCGACCTTGGTGAAGAGTTTTAGGTGTGAAAACTCCCGATACCAGATTATGTAATTAAAGGGTGACCTAGTTTAAAGGTATCGTCAGGTGATTTCAGAGAAATGGTGTGACTTCAAACCACCAGTTAAACAGGGTGTGAAGGAAGGGAGGAGATTCTATTTAACCACATAAAATATGTATTCATTGATGCCCTCAGGGAAAATGCAGGAGCCCTAAGGCAAGTGAGTTTGCAAAAATTAAAACCAATGGATGTCCAATACAGAGAGGCAGCCAGGGCTGTAAACTAACCTTTTGGCTCACCTGCCAAGGGGACCGGTAGATGAAAGAATCTACCGGCCAAGTAAATTTTTTACCGGCCATATAATATATTGCCTCTTTTGTTGCATATATACATCTGTTTCAGTACTTTTCATTGAGATAACAGTATTATATAGCAGTACATGCTTAGAAAAGAGGCCAAAGTAATATTTAGAAATACATTTTAATATTATATTAATTTAGTTTCATTCATTTAATTTCAAACATTGCACATTTCAAACTTTAACAGTGCAAAACTGTGACAAAGGAAACACTCATTTAGGGCTGCAACTAACGATTATTTTAATAATCGATTAATCGGTCGATTATTTTTTCGATTAATCGATGAATCGGATTAAAAAAACAGTGCAGAATGCAGTGTCAAAACACCAGGTTATTGCTCCAATGTCCCGGAACAATTAAAAGTAATATTAAATGATAAAAAATGAATAATAAACCTAACTGGGATAACACAAAAGAAACATACAATGTATGATAAACATTTATACAGTATAAGGGATGTCCATGGTAAACCAGTCAACCGATAAGATTTTTAACGGGTAAATACTAACGGTTAAAAAAATTAAATCATCTTAATTTCTCTCAGATGACAGGAAATCGTTAATTTGTATTGATATTGATACCATTTGAGACTCCTTAACGATCCAAGTCTTTATTGATATCACTATTGATACTTTTCTATTATTTTGTTGAAATAGAACTTGTATTATTGCTTTAATTGCTGATATGATCATAGCTCAAGATAGGACATTAAACAGGTCATAATTCCATCTTTACTATCTATTTTATATTGGTGGGAAAATCGACAAAATCTAAAATTTCTTTTTTTTTGTGTTGCATTTGAACACATCACTCATATTACTGAGTCGGCCTGAACACCTCGCAGTTGACATGTTTGCTACTTTTTTAAAGCTAACTAGCTCTATATCCTTCCGATTTTAACATGGATTTAAAAACTGGATTACTATTTTTAACTGACGGGACTTTCTACATCGTTCGGTTGTGTGATTACTGCCGCTGCTTTGAATGTCTGTTGATGCGCCGATGCCGACTCTCCGAGCCCGTCTGCACACCGTCTGCAGCAGCAGCAGCTGACAGAGTTTTTTTGGACTAGACGGATACTGAGTTGAAGGAGTTTTTTTAACCCAAATACAGCAAAGGTACAACACTTTTATATAGGCCTGCAGTCCAGTGTTAGATATGACCAAAATACAAGCTGTGGCCGCTCACACTACAGCTTTCCCGCACCGCTTCACGTGCGGAAGGCTCGCTGTGGGCGTGCATGAACCTGTCGGCGGCTGGATGTAAACAGTGCCGCGCCTGCAAGTGACTTATTAATCGCGCGACTCAACGAATCGATGACCAAATTCGTTGCCATGCTTTTACTAATCGATTTTATTGATTCGTTGTTGCAGCCCTGCACTCAATACTTATTACTCATCAGAACTAAAAATGGGACCAATCCGATCCAGTATCTATTTAGAGCTCCATTGCTGCGCTCGAACTGCTTTTGCTGCGCCAAAACTTCTAAAGAGCGGCGTTCTTATACATGCTATGGCGGTGACGCGCACGCTACATTTCTTCGGGGGAACTTATTTTCTACAGCGGTGACGTCGGGGGAGCTACTTCAGTGTGACACACAACAAATCACCAGTTTAGCTTGACGTTTGCTACTGTCATAATTTATCAGTTTACAGCTACTACAATGTTTTGTTCTATCATGCAAAAGTTATCGCAAGAGCACGACCATCGGGACAAACTTTTACCCGCCCCAGTGGCATGTATCCCTCCAAAATTAAGTCGCCAGGGGAATATTTTGGTCGCAATTGGCGAGTGGCGACCGCTAGTTTACAGCCCTGGAGGCAGCCGACTAGTTTTTTTAAATATTAGTTTTTAGCATTTTTCATTTTATTAGAGAGATTTGGAGAGAGAGAGTTGAAATGGGTTAAAGAAGGGAAGACATGAAGAACTGACCCAAGTCGGATTCAAACCGGGGTCTGCTGCGAGGCCTGAGCCTCTATGGAGACGCTCTAACCACTACACCATGAGCCCATGGTAAGGTCTTTAGTGGGCTCGCAGGACTCTAATGTGAAACCAAACCTATCAGATCAAATCTACACAGTGGGTAAAACAATGAACCTTGTATCCGACCTTGGTGAAGAGTTTTAGGTGTGAAAACTCCCGATACCAGATTATGTAATTAAAGGGTGACCTAGTTTAAAGGTATCGTCAGGTGATTTCAGAGAAATGGTGTGACTTCAAACCACCAGTTAAACAGGGTGTGAAGGAAGGGAGGAGATTCTATTTAACCACATAAAATATGTATTCATTGATGCCCTCAGGGAAAATGCAGGAGCCCTAAGGCAAGTGAGTTTGCAAAAATTAAAACCAATGGATGTCCAATACAGAGAGGCAGCCGACTAGTTTTTTTAAATATTAGTTTTTAGCATTTTTCATTTTATTAGAGAGATTTGGAGAGAGAGAGTTGAAATGGGTTAAAGAAGGGAAGACATGAAGAACTGACCCAAGTCGGATTCAAACTGGGGTCTGCTGCGAGGCCTGAGCCTCTATGAGGACGCTCTAACCACTACACCATGAGCCCATGGTAAGGTCTTTAGTGGGCTCGCAGGACTCTAATGTGAAACCAAACCCATCAGATCAAATCTACACAGTGGGTAAAACAATGAACCTTGTATCCGACCTTGGTGAAGAGTTTTAGGTGTGAAAACTCCCAATACCAGATTATGTAATTAAAGGGTGACCTAGTTTAAAGGTATCGTCAGGTGATTTCAGAGAAATGGTGTGACTTCAAACCACCAGTTAAACAGGGTGTGAAGGGAGGGAGGAGATTCTATTTAACCACATAAAATATGTATTCATTGATGCCCTGAGGGAAAATGCAGGAGCTCTAAGGCAAGTATGTTTATACCAAGCATCACTTTGCATGGATTTATATGTTCTTATATAACCACATTTCAAATACCCATTCATGCACAGTACAACAATATTTAACATTTATTAATTTACAATACAGCACAGAGAAACAGTCCACACAGTGGTGAGCCTCCCCTGTGTCTGTCTCTGAAACTGTTTCTGTGAAATCATGTGACCAGAGCGTCCACCCTCCTCTCCAATGATATAAAAACTCCTGCAGCATCTCTCTGTCTCAGTGCCCCGGGTCGGTGTGAAGCCAACAACAAAGGTAAGAACTCTTTGAAGAAATACTTTAAAATGTCAACACAAGGAAATAATATTTGATATAAATGCATGAGGAAAATGTATTTAAAGCCTTTGGAAACCTGGTAGAAAATAGTTGAAATCAATGCAATACCAAAGTTGGGTTTCTAAATTACAATTTTGTTTTTTGTTTTTATTATTTTTGGAAATTTAGCATTTTTATTTGTATTACTTTAATTTACTTTTAATTTGGAATGATAAACATGCCTAACTCTTTTCAGATGCTTTACTATCAAGAAACTATCTCCCTACATTACATAGTTAGACGGATTTTGTAACATACAAACTTACATTCATTAAATTTTTTCCATGTACACTAGGTAAAAATGACCTAACTAAAACAAAGTATAGAGTCTGAGTGTAATAATCCCTGTCAATGATTACTTATGCCCCGCTAGAAGTGTGGTGGTTTGTTTATCTGCAAGTCCCTCCTTCATAGTTAAATGAGTATGTTTACATCGATGGAATGCCACAATGATAATTTGTAGGTTGATTTTAAAAATCAGCGCAGTCGGAGTTCTTTCACCCTTTAATCACTTCAGTTATGAAACAGAACCTAATAATAATAATGTTACAGCTGACAGGAGCTCAGTGACTTGTTTTTCCTTCATCCAGAGAACTAACAAGGAGCCCATCCTCCAGCTCCTGTGAAGCTCTGACCATGGCCTGCTCGTGAGTATTTCATTGTTTATTGTTTTATTGTTGAAATGCATTAAGGTGCCAACGCTGATAAACCAAATTTTTCTACAATATGTGAGAAAAAGTCACATGTAGTCAAATCTTAAAAAACTATTGCAGAATTTCCAAACACTTGAAACATTTTTTGCATCTCTTTTATCACGACCGAATGCTGACATTTTGCTCAATTATTAAAAATATGTTTTACTTATTTGCATTTTCCTTGTTTTCAGTTCAATACAAATATGTTTAAAAGGTGAAGTCATGGTGTTAAAAGTTAAATAAATGCATGACTTAACCCTAACCCTTAAATCGATTAATAATTGTCTATAATAATCGTGAATAAACAATGTCAATCATGTGCGCATCTGTAGATGTTCTGTGCAAAAACTGTGGGAGCCCAAAAGAAAAATCAGTTTTTGAGTTGCACATTTTTTCTTTTCAAAGTGATTTTGCGAAAAATCTATACTGGCGCAAATGGGCAGTGTGGGAGTTATAGCCCCCAAACGGGTTTTCTATGATGTTGTTACAAGATATCAACTTTTTGTGCATTTGGCGCCCCCTTATGTAGGAATTTTCTAAACTGGCTCTGGTAGAAAGATGCAGCTCAATTTACTGAACAAGTGGATGTCAAGTTTTTGGTTGGGGAGTTATGAGCAAAAACTGATTGTCAGCCGCTCCACTGAATAATTGTTTCCTGCCAAAACACTTGGCAAAAACAATTAAAAACAAGTTTTTCTTAAAGAGGACCTATTATACTACTTTTCTGGTCTTAATTTCTTGTTTTACACTGCTATAGAGCAACCTGACACAAATCACATCACAAAAAACTATGTAGATTTTCGGGAAGCTCTTTCTCTTATTTTGGCGATCCAGCACATCCTGTCAACACTTGAGTGTGTGTGCTTCGGCAATCTCTGCTCCCTCCGCCTGTGATCGGCCATCTCCGCTCCCCTCCCCCCTCCTGCAAACCCCACTCCGTTGTGATTGGTTACCTTCCTTCCGGAACACTTTCAGTGGCGGGAAGCGCGAGCATGGACCTATAAGGGCGCGAGGCAGACGCGAACAGGGAAGTGACAGCATTACCATACATGGAAAAATCCGCGTGGTGACTTCACAAAGTTACATGCGACGTCACAAAGTTACGGAAGGATAGACCGCTTTTAACACGTGACTTCTCGACTGGCTAGAATAGTGTTTAGTGCTCTGCACAGACACCCCAGACGGTCAGCAGGGAATACGTCGAAATGCATGTAAGTCATTATTTGATAATTTAGAATGGTTAAGCATGACTATGAATCATCATAACAACGTTTATAGGTCATAAAAGTCAAAAAGCATCATAGGTCCGCTTTAATAAGTCCCACCAAAATTTAAATTTCTTGGCCATATTTCATATATAGAGTAGACTCAGGTATGCCCCATAATAGTCTCCCTTGAAGAAAATTCCTTAAGCCAATTAGGAAATATAAACTTTCTGTGTTTTTGGCACCCCCTTATGGCGGACTTTTCCAAATCTTTTGATCCGATATTTTTGATTGATGAGTATTTACGTACAAGGTAGCTAAAGTGCAAATCTTTAAAGCGCTACCGATTGGTCTACCGATAGTCCTAGAACATTTTTTTTTCAACTTTTGCTCATGGGCATCTGTAGAGCATCATCGTCCGAATTTGTCAAAAACTGTTGGAGTACGGAACGGTGACTGACACAGTTTTTGCAATGTAGCAAAACATATGTCAATAGATGCAGTTGACTTGTATGAATCTGTGGATATAAAGTTTTTGACTGTGGGATGTTCAGTGTGGGAGTTGTAGCCCCAATTGGTTTGCCTTGGTTGTAGCGCCACGTATAGGCCGACATTTTTTTGTCTGCGTACCAGGTACAGACCTGGATCTAGTCATGCAAGTGGCATGTTTACCCATTTACCCATTTTTCTGCCAAAAGCCTTTTTAAAAACAATGGACTCAATTATTTTTCTTTTTGTTTGGGGGTACAAAGCACATCGTATGGTAAAAAACATGTTTGCAAACCTAAATATTTAGGAGGGCTGGCCCTACCCGACTTCCAGCACTATTATTGGGCAGCCATTGCCCGTGCCCTTACCTACTGGCAGGACGCATATCCTGATGAGCTTAAAGATACGACCCCATCATGTTCTCGAGCGGTGAAGCAATCATTGCGTGTCCCGTGCCATAACAAGCAAGGCACACACATGAGAGGCCAACAGAAATTGTTTTCAATCGCTCGGTCCCACTCAGAAGTAACGCATCTGTTTTGAAGCGAAAAGAAAGTACAAACAAACAGTTTTTGATGCATGCATCTGCTTTGAGTTTGTTTATTTGATTACTTTGAAACACACACACACTCATTCATTCATTCAGTCACTCATTCATGGACTAAAACCGATATTCAATCAAACAAGTGATGCTGCAACCGATGACAAGTCCATCATGAGGCCTCTATAGGCTTTACATTGTTTTACGTTTGAAAGCTGTGACACTTAATATTTGCCTTTAGTCTTAGAAACCTTTTAAATAGAGTACGCCATGTTAGTTGTTTATTTAGTTTTGTCTTTTATTTGTGTGTTCACTTTTTGGTTGTGTGTTTGTATTCAGTAAAAATAAATTTTAAAAAACAAAGTAGGGGAGAACGGGGGAATGTGAGGCATCGGGTAATGTGAGACAGCCCCTGTATCTAGGCAATGGAACACATTTTTGGTTATGTGAGATATATGTTTTCAAGCCCCTCTCATTTCCACCCGGCCATGAAAGAGAGGACCTCATGGTGAGTTAGGGATGGGTATCGTTTGAGTTTTGACCAATTCCGGTTCCAATTCTGACTATCAATTCCGGTTCTTAACGGTTCCCAATTCTGATTCCAATAAGATAAAGGAAAGGGGTCAAATGTTTATGTAAAAAACATTTCTTCATCGTTTTTTCTCTCTCAATCTTGTTCTTATAAACAGGCGACATACAATAAATGAAACCCACAATCACAACTCCTCTCAAAGCTTTTGGAAACATAATCGAAAAAACTGGGCAGCCTATTGAGGATCAGGGCGCATGCGCACGCAGCGACCGACAACAGGAGTATGTGCGTTGTACTTGTCTGTCTTTTGGTTGTTTTTTAACATTTATGTGCGTTCTATGTACTTGGCCTGAGGACGATAAGTGCACCGTTGACCCTTATTTTGGGTGAGTTCAGCCGAACAGCTAGATCCGATCCCCAGCGGGGCTTGTCTTGAGCCTGGGACTGGGAGTGGATGCCGGCTAACTATCCTAGCTCCGCTAAGCTAGGAGCTAGGATAACTGTTGGAGAAAGTTGCCCTGGACTGCCCTATCAGAGCGGGAACACTCTTACTAAGAGCCCGAATTCTCTGTTCATACCTCGGGGGTTTGATCCCGTTTTACTGGAAGGATTTCAGAGCCCCGCCGGTGTTTAGTGGCTAGCTGCTACTAGCCACTAGCTGCAACTTGAACCTACGCTAACAACGGAGGATAGCCGCCTGGGACTGCTCTCCCAGAGCGGGAACACTCCTTTTAAGAGCCCGAACTCTCTTCTCTCTTTATTTCCCCATTATGGATCTACTCGCTCTGCTTTTAACGTGGTTGGTGCTCCAGCTGACGTGGAGCCTTGGACACACACTGCCGTCTCCCGTACGGCCAGCTCGGATCCAATACACCGCAGAGCTGCTACTTCACTGGAACAACATACAGGAGCCACCCGCGGACCTGATTCGGCCAAATCCTGCGGATCTACTGAGACCCACCGACCCTTCCGGAGCCTGCTGGACGAGGAGAAGGACCAGAAGGCGAGGACGGAGAGGAGGCACTCGCCTGCGGAAGCTACAACCCCTTTCCCGCATCCCGCTGCCTTCCATTATCCTTTCCAACGTGCAGTCCCTTAGGAATAAATCTGAGGAACTTCAGGAGTTGGTCGGCTGTAATCACGATTTCAGGAACGCATACCTTCTAGCCTTCACGGAATCTTGGCTATCAGAACGTGACTTGGCCACCGATCTGGAAATCGATGGCTTTGGGACACCCTTTCGTCTGGATCGGGACGCCTCAGTCACGGGCAAGTCAACTGGCGGAGGGGTATGTTTGTATGTTAATGAGCGTTGGTGCAATGTTAAATCTGTCATTGTTAGGGAAAGTTTATGTACTCCCGATGTCGAACTGCTCTCTGTCTCCCTGCGGCCAGCATATCTACCGAGGGAGTTCCCACAGATATTTATTACAGTTGTTTACATTCATCCAAAAGCTAATGAAGTTAGGGCCTGTGAGCAAATTCTAAAGGTTGTACAGAAACTTCAGCTAAACTCCCCTGACGCACCAAACCTCATCCTCGGTGACATGAACCATGTCTCCCTGAAAAAGACTCTCAAGAGACTTCCATCAATATGTCACTTGTCCGACCAGGTCTAATAAAACCTTAGACATGTGCTATGGCAACGTCAAAGATGCATACAAATCTGTACCCCTCCCGGCCCTGGGGTCCTCCGACCATAACTGTGTACATCTTTTCCCTGTTTACCGCACTGCACTTAAAAGAGGCAAAGTGCAGAGCATCCGCATTAAGAACTGGAACGATAAATATGCATGTGAGACTCTCCGTGGCCTGTTTGAAGCCACAGATTGGGACATGTTCACCGAGTCCTCTGCTGACATCAATGAACTGACTGATGTTGTTACTAGCTGGTCTGTGTACTGTGAGAATATCATTATCCCTGAGAAAACAGTCAAAGTGTATCCTAACTGTAAACCATGGATATCTAGGTCCCTTCGACCTCTTCTTCACTTGAAGAACAAAGCCTTTAAAGAGGGTAATACAGTAGAACTGAGACGTCTGCAAAAAGAAATTAAAAGAGAGGTTTGGGTTGGTAAAATGTCCTATAAGGAAAAAATTGAGAAACAACTTAAAGCTAACAATCTTGGCTCTGCCTGGGATGGCATGAAAACAATCACTGGGCTGATAGAAAAAAGAAATAAGGTTTCTTTAGCCAACTACTCCTGTGACCTGCACCTTGCACAGAGCCTCAACGATTTCTATGTCAGATTTGAAAAGCAGGATTTTACTGAGGAACACTCTATGTACAAAAATAGTTTTTTGTCCGCCCCCCCCTCTAATCCTTTTTTTAAGGAAGAGGATGTGACCAACTGTTTTAAAAATGCAACCCCCGTAAAGGCCCTGGCCCTGATCACATCGGCGGCCGTTTATTAAACACATGTGCTGATCAATTGGGTCCCATTTTTAATTTGATTTTTAACAGATCACTCAGACTGCAGATAGTACCCTCCCTCTGGAAACAGTCCACTATAATACCAGTTGGCAAGTGCAAAAATCCAAAAACACTTAGCGATTTCAGACCCGTAGCCCTTACTTCCCTGGTCATGAAGCAATTTGAGAAGCTAGTCAAATCAGAACTTGTAGCTAAAACCAAGAGCCTTCTAGACCCATTTCAATTCGCTTACAGGGAGGGAAGAGGCGTCCAGGACGCTGTCGCTACTCTTCTAAATCTGCTTCTTAAACATCTTGAGGGCAGTAAGAAGCATGCCAGGCTACTTTTTGTCGACCTCTCCTCTGCTTTTAACACGATCCAGCCCCATATTCTCGTTGAAAAGTTAATTAACACTTTTAGCCTGGATCCTTGTCTAGTGGGTTGGATACTGGATTTTTTAACCAATAGATCACAACGTGTTAAGGTGAACACAACTGTGTCTAGCCTTCTGTCCACCTCCACTGGTTCGCCACAGGGCTGTGTTCTCTCTGCTCTTTTATTTATTTTATACACCGACGACTGTCGCAGTAACCACGTCAACCGCTTCATCATTAAATATGCAGATGATTCGGTCATTGTCAGCCTTCTCAATAACGACGAGACTGTGCATGGCCAGATTGTAGAGGACTTTCTGACCTGCTGCAATGATGCTTTCCTTGAACTTAACATCTCTAAAACAAAAAGAGCTCTGCATAGATTTCAGACGTGGCCCCCATCCCACCGAGAGCACTATCATTTGTAGCCAGCCAGTGGAAATTGTGACTAGTTACAAATATCTGGGCACGATTATTGATAATCATCTGAAATTTGATGTTAACACGGACATGCTGTGCAAGAGGGGCCAGCAACGCCTGTACTGCCTTAGAAAACTGGCTAGATTCAATGTCGCAAAAAGCCTGTTGAAACTGTTTTACTGTGCATACATACATTCCGTCATCTCCTTCTCTGCTATCTGCTGGTTCGGTAACCTTACTACCAAGGATAAAAATTCAATAGGGAAAGTTGTAAAAACTGCCTCAAAAATTACTGGCATCCAGTTGGAGAGCCTTGACTCTTTTTACCTCAGACAGTTGCTTAAGAAGGCTTTTTACATCCGTCAGGACCAGGCCCATCCACTCTACTCCGAGTTTATGTTGTTGCCATCAGGCCTTCGTCTGTGTGTCCCTAGGATAGCCAACAATAGATACAAATACTCCTTTGTCCCTTCATCCATCCGTGCAATCAATTCGGCCAGCAGCAGGTGATTGATGATGATGTGATGTTGACATGATTTTTACTTTGTTGCAGATGTCGTTGTTTTTAATTTGTTTTTATTTTTTAATTGTTTTATTTTAATTTTGTTTTTATTTTTATTCTGTTTTTATATCCAAGCACTTTATTTTTATGCACTTTCTTGTCCTCCTCAGGCTTGCGTACATATTACTGTGCACATAATGGTGTTGTGTGCCCATTGATGTCATTGTCGTGTGTTTGATATCCTGTTGTAAACAATTTGCCCTTTTGGGACATTTAATAAAAACCTTGAACCTTGAACCTTGATAACCAATGGGAAATATAGTCTTTAATCAGGCTCTTTAATAAGTCATATTTTAGATTATCAGAAGGGGAATCTCTGATATATTCTACCTGAAATCAACATAGTGGCTTCGTTTCTTCTTTCTATTATTCTATAACTATTCACATAGCCTGCTATATTTACAAACTGAGGCAGCTCACGAGGCAGTGATCACGGTGTGTTCTGTCTGCTGTCTGCAGCAGCAGGCTGGGGGCTGCTACTGGCCGTGTGAGAGTAGCCTCCTCCCGACAGCACCAGCCGCGATACAGACGTTGCTTGTGCTTTATATACTGTCTATGGGCCGGTGTAGTAAGCTGTGCCGCTGTGCGCTGCTTAGGTTATGAGCCCTGCAGCTCTAGTGTGAGGAGGACAGCAGCGCTCGCTACTCGGCTCTCAGGCGCTCGGTTGTAATGCGACCGCGCGACCTGATATGTGAGATGCTTTTGCGGAGCTTCTTTAAAACAGTTATTCCTCAAATGACCAGTAAAAGTAGCTAGATGTAGTAGATGTATCCCTGGTCGCCTGCTTTGACCATTTAATTCGCTCAGGTTACAGCAATCTTTCTGAATAGGTCCATGACAGCAATGCTGTTGTATGCTAACCGTTAGCTCTAATAAAAACACAGACATGCCTGCGCGGTGACGTAGCATGACGTGGGCACGTCCTTTTGCGCATGCGCAGGAATCGATCAAAAGAATTGAAATTTTCATTCCTTAACAATTCCTTTGGAATTGAAAGTTTGGAACCGGTTCTAAATTTAGCACCGGTTCCGATGCCCATCCCTAATGGTTTTTACATGCAAAAAAATGTTTTCTCAACTTAATGTCAACTTAATCGATTGTTGTGCCAAAGCAAATTGATTCAGCTAGAAAAACTTCTATCATACATGTTGATGAACTACCAACATATGAAACCATGTGATGATGATAACTGAAGATTAGCCTGAATTGCTGAGAGAGGTAGTTTTTTTCTCAAATTGTGGCAGTGGGGTAAAGTGAGACAAATGCTTTGGGGTAAAGTGAGACAGTGTCAATGCCCTCTTTTAATGAATCCATTATATTTGAGGTAGCAAGGAGACTAGTTTTAATAAGACAAAAGACAATGTGGGCTGGAGGTGGGGGTCGATCGTTGAAGGGGTGTCAGCAAGGGCATGGTTTGGCACGTATGTATGTGGGGGACAGGAGAGTGACCTTTAACATCAATAGACTCTAACTAATGTGTCTTTATTCAATTAATGATCCCAATAAAACAAATGCAGAAAAATATTAATCAAAGACTGAAAAGATGGAAAAAGACAGCTGGGTCTAGTCTTGTGTTCTGAGTCCCAGACTGTTCTAGCTGGTTCTGATTGTCCTTTGCTCTGACCCCCAGACACTAGCTGGCTCTAAGGGTCCTGTGTTCTGACCCTGAGACTGTGTTTTAATCTAACTGGATCTATCTGTCATTTGAATGTTAATTATTGAATATGAATTATATGTTGTATATGATCAGAGTTACTTTCAAGAGTTTAGAAAAATGTTTTGCTTAATTGACCAAACCCCATGATTCTGTTACTAGTCCGACATTAGTTTTGGAATATTTGGTTTTCAAGCTAGCTGTCAGGATTCTAACTGTTACAATAAGTGGATCAGTTTACCCCCTTGATTTCTCTGGTCTGTCTCAGTTTACCCCACAGCTGGGGTAAAGTGAGACACAAAACTTTTTTTTAAACAATCATATTTTCACTGCCCTTTGTCTTGAATAAATTCTGCTAATTCCCATTTCTAGGAAACATCCTGAATTAATGGAAAATGTGTACATTTGACTGATAAATCATGTTAGCTCGCTTAGAGGGGAACAAATGTAAAAAGTGTCTCACATTACCCCGTTCTCCCCTATTTTAAAAAAAGTATCATTATTAGATTTTTCGTCATAATCGAGCAGCCCAACCTTGCAATTTTCATGGTTTGGATCAATTATTATTATTTTTTTTTTCAAATTTCCACATGAGTAAAATACGGCGTCTTGCCAGAAGGGAAGTAAAAGCTAAAGTTTCTGATTGTAAGGCTGTGATATGGGGTTGTTGAGATGGGGTTCCAAATATTGCGATAAAGGGGTCTGTTTTAATTTGGGCTCCTAGAACCTTTGTCATGGTCATAAAAAAGTAATTCCAGAATCTATTTAATGTGGGAAAGTAAAAAAACATATGGCTCAAATTACAAGGGGAGGCGCGGCATCTGTCACATTGGTCCACAACGTTTGGGTAAATTTCCGATAATCTAGATTTGCTAAAGTGGACTCTATGTAACACTTTAAACTGTATAAGCTGCAGCCTGGCACAAGGAGAAGATGAGCGTATACTATGCACAGCCTTATCCCACCATTGATCTGTCAGATCTACCCCAAGCTCACGCTCCCAAGCATTTTTGCTTTTGACAATGGAATTGTTTTCCAGAGCCATGAGTTTGTCATAAATCTTAGATATTAGTGATTTCTGCTGAGGTTTTAAGGTCAAAAGGTCTTCCCATGGTTGGTTAATAGAGAGGGAGGGATAACATGAAAAAAGAGCGGAGGCACAATGTCTAATTTGAAAGTACATAAATAAATGGGATGTAGGTAAATTAAAATCTTTAGACAAGTCTGAAAAAGTAGCAAAAGTACCGTCTTTATAAAGGTCTCTGAAAACTTTAATGCCTCGATTCTGCCATAACATGTAGGAGATACTCCCAACAGATGGGGGAAATAGATGATTGTTTACTATGGGCATCAGAGTGGATGCAGAGGAAAACTTAAAATGGCGCCTAAATTGGGACCAAATCCTCAGTGCAGATAGCACAATAGGATTCTTAGTGAAACTGGAGGGGTTAATGGGCAATGAAGATGTGAGTAAAGCCGGTAGTGCAGAGGAGAAACACGACTGGGTTTCAAGCTTACACCATAATAGTTCTGGAGATTGAAGCCAGTAAGTTAATTTATGTATTTGTGCTGACCAATAATATAGAAGAAAATTTGGTAAGGCGAGACCACCATCAGATGTGAATTTTTGCAGTAATGACTTTCTTACCCTGGCAGTCTTACCTCCCCACAAGAAGGAAGTAACAGCACCATCCAAAGACTTAAAAAACTTTTTGGACAAAAATAAAGGAGTGCACTGAAAAAGAAAAAGAAATCTTGGCAAGACATTCATCTTTACCACATTAATCCTACCTATCAATGACAGAGGAAGAGAATTCCACCTCTTGAAATCTAGTCCAAGCTGGGTAACCAAAGGGGCAAAATTGGCAGAATAGAGAGAAGGCACGGGTAAAATTAATCCCTAAATATTTAAACCCTGAGGGGCTGAGCTTAAAAGGAATATCGGACTGTTTGAGTTGTAAAGCTAAGGTGTTTATGGGATAGCATTCACTTTTAAGTAGATTAACTTTATAGCCTGAGAAAGAGCCAAATCTCTCCAGCAATGATAAAATTGGCGGGATAGTAGTCAGGGGGTCCGATCTGACGACCTTCTTTTGTATAAATACAAAAGAAGGTCGTCAGCATAAAGAGACAATTTTAAGTCAATGCCAGAACGAGGAATGCCGTGAAAGTGGGGGAGGGATCTTAAAGCAATTGAGAGGGGTTCTATGGCCAAAGCGAAAAGTAGGGGGGAGAGGGGACAGCCCTGTCTAGTACCGCGTGACAATGTGAAATATTTAGACCGGGAATTATTCGTGTGGACACTGGCTTGAGGGTTAGTATACAGAAGCCGAATCCAATAAATAAACCTGTTCCCTAAGCCAAACTGTTGTAGAACTTCAAAAAGATAATGCCATTCTACCCGATCAAATGCTTTCTCAGCATCGAGCGAAATAACAACTTCGGGCGTTGAGGCGGAATGACCAGAGAAAATTACATTTAAAAGTGTTCGGACATTGAAAAACAACTGGCGCCCTTTGATGAAGCCATTCTGTTCTTCTGATATGATGACAGGAAGAATCTTTTCAAGACGAGTTGCTAAGGTTTTAGCTAAAATCTTAACATCAACATTAAGAAGTGACAGAGGCCTGTAGGAGGCGCAAGAAGTAGGGTCTTTTCCTTTCTTCAAAAGAAGGGATATGGACGCTTGGGTTAGAGTGGGGGGCAATGAACCACGTTCTAGGGATTCGTTAAAAACAGAGTTGAGGAGAGGGGCCAACTTATTAGAGAATTTCTTAAAAAACTCAACTGGGAATCCATCGGGGCCGGGTGTTTTATTGTTTTGCATGGCTTTGATAGATGATTTAATTTCTTCCAAATTCAAAGGTGCGTCAAGCTCATTAGCAGTAGTAGGATCAACTTTGGGGATATCAAGATTATGGAGGAAAGAAGTCATTTCTGTCTTGTCTGATGATGATTCTGATTCATAAAGGGAGAAATAGAAATCCCTAAAGGTGTCATTTATAGAAGTGGGATCAGAGACAAGCGCGCCAGAGGAATCTTTAATTTGTGGAATTAGTCTAGAAGTAGTTTGACGTTTCAATTGGTGAGCCAGGAGCCTATTTGGTTTATCACCATGCTCATAATAAGTTGCACGAGAACGTAGTAAAAGTCGCTCAGCGTCGCTTGTTGTAAGGAGGTCCAACTCTGCCTGCAGATCATATCTCTGTTTCACTAAACTCTGGGATGGGTTAATGGCATTTTGTCCATCAATATCCCGGATTTTAATTAGGAGTTCATTTAGCCTGGCCTTACAGGTTTTTTTGAGATGAGCTGAGTAAGAAATAATTAGACCACGCAAATAGGCTTTGAACGACTCCCATAGTAATGAGTAAGAGACAGAGTCATCTTTGTTAATAGTTATAAAATCATCAATTGAGGACAATATAAAGGTGTTGAATGCATCATCAGACAAAAGCAAAGTGTTAAACCTCCAGGGTGAGGAGAAACGGGGTTGGCCTGAAAGTTGTATATTGAGACTAAGAGGAGCATGATCAGATATAACAATTGAATGATATTGGAGACCAGGGAACCATCAACAAAAAAATAATCAATGCGGGAATAGGATTGATGGACTTGGGAGAAAAAAGAATATGCTTTAGTTTGAGGATTATGAAATCTCCAAGGGTCTACAGACCCATTTTGGAGCATAAAATCAGAAATTGATTTAGACATGGAAGATTGGTTGAGAGTACGGGGATTGGAGCGGTCCAGTGTTGGATTCATAACACAGTTAAGGTCCCCAGCAAGAATTAAAAGATGGGTGTCTAGGAAAGGCAGGGTGGCAAATAATCTATTTGTAAAATCTGGGTTATCAAAATTTGGAGCATAAACGTTTACTAATAAAACCGGATTCTGGTATAGAAGGCCTGCGACAATCATATATCTCCCATTCTTATCAGCTATGATCTTAGAAGCGGTAAAATGTACCCTTTTATTAACCAAAATAGCTACCCCTCTAGCTTTCGAATCAAAAGTTGAGTGAAAGACATCACTGACCCATGGACTCTTAAGTCTAACTTGATCCCTATCACGTAAATGCGTTTCCTGTAAGAATACAATGTCGCCATTCAATCTCTTCAAATGAGAAAGTACTTTAGATCGTTTAATGGGGCTGTTCAGACCTCTCACATTCCAGCTTAAAAATCTAGTAATGGATCCATTGTCTGAGTTTGGGCAAGTTGTATTAGTCATCTAAAGGTTGCATTTTATCAGGAATGGAAATGGTAGATGAAAAGAGTAGATACCCCAGGGCCAAAAAAAAAAAAAAAAAAAAAAAAACCACAAGTAATGATACAGAGACATAACACCAGAAACAACCACAACCCACCCAAACCCTCCCGCACATCAATTGAACCCATCCCCAAACGATGGGAGCAGCAGTGCAGACTCCGACAGGAGCCATCTTCAAAATGAAGCTTTTGACTTATAAGCTAGAACTAACAAATAGAACTCTGCAGAGCATTAACTCTAAACATTGAATATTAAATATAAGGCACTTGAAATAACTATGGTGCATTGGCACAGCAGAACTGAAAATTAGATTGTACAAAAATAAAATAATAAATAAAAATATGCATGTTCCCACTGACTATACATCTGTGAAACGTGTATGCATGCATTTACACACACCCACTAGCTTCTGTAATGGAAAAGAACACAACAAAAATAACAAGGCTAGCGGCATGTGATTTATATATATTTTTTTAGGGAGAACATATTGGCACACAAACCTAAGTAGGCTATTGTTACCAACTTCAATCAGATCTAAAAATATTTAAAAAAATATAAAATATAAACAGTACAGCTACAAAAGTCACCAAAAGTACTTAATGTCCATAAATGGAGTTGGACAAATATCAAAGTCGTCCAATATAAACAAAAATATTAGGTGACAGCTGGAGGCTTTAAATAGCTATAGGGAAAAAGTCATTTCACAACTCACCAGAACTTCTGTAGAGTGAACTGAAAAACTCTATTTATTCAGTGTTTTAATAAATGTCTTAGCCTCCTCTGGGGAAGTGAAGTCGCGCTGTACACCTGCATAGGTGATACGAAGCCGTGCAGGAAAAAGGATGCCAAACCTGACTCCATCGATGCCTCGTAGGAGGTGCCGAACCTCGGTGAAGGCTGCGCGAGCCCGGGCCGTCTTGGGGGTGTAGTCCGGGAACACGGAGATGGACATGTTGCGCAGAGTAATCCGTTGTAACTCTCCCGCCTTTCTGAGGATCTCGTTGCAGTCAGTATAGTAGTGCAGCCTTGCGACAATGGCGCGGGGGCGGTTGCCCGGTGCGGGCTTTGGCGCCAGAGCGCGGTGTGATCTATCGATCAGCGGCTCCTTCCCGAGTGAGAAAGCCTTCATCAATAGCTTGGAAACGTTAGCCGCTGATGCCGAGTTAGGGTCGTCCTCCGGGATACCGATGATACGGATGTTCTGGCGGCGCGATCGGGACTCCAAATCATCACATTTATCCTCCATCTTAGCCGCCTCCTGTGTCAAGTGCTCCACTTTAGCCCGGAGGGCCAGGATGTCATCAGTGCATGTAGAGAGGGACAGCTCCACTTCAGCTACAGTGCTCTTCAAGCTAGCAACGTCCTGCCGGACAGCGGACAGACTGGAAGAAAGCTCCGTTTTAAAGGCTAGCAGCTCGGTCTTAATTGAACTGAGGGTCTCAGCCAAGGCTTCCCGGAGCTCGGCTTTAAACATTGCCGCGACATCAAGACGAAGAGCAGACAAAAGCTAATTTCTGAGCGAGGCTACGTCCATAGTTTCCGGCGGTAGACTCCGCGGGGGAGATTCAGGAGGGGTCGGGGACCGAGGGCGCGCAACAGGCCGCAGGTGAGGCGTAATGCTGTTTTTCCCTTTTTTCGCCTTAGGCGACATGAAAGTAGTAGAAAATAAACCAAATGTGTTAAATAAAAGTTCACTAAAACTGCTGAACCGTAGTGGGGGTGAGAAAAGTGCCTTAAAATTGAACAAATAAATAAATCTGCAGGAGCTCAAGACGATGCGACCTACATGTCGTTTCACCAAGCCGGAAGTTTCGGTTATTATTAACAATTACATGATTAGGCAGGTAATCCCGTATTAACATTTGGACTTCATATCTAGGCTACAGATTGTTTATTGGGATTTAGTGGAGACTCAGTGAGCTCCATGGTAACGCAGTGATTGACACACTGACTGAAATGCACTTTAGCAGACACCCCTCTTGAAAATCGATAAACTTTTCGCCTTAACTTTAGCGACCACAAAAAGTCGGTCCCCGTACTTTTTTTTATATTTATTTGACATGAAATCTATAGATTACATTTAAATGTGAAAATTATCTGCTTTTTCTTTAGGAAATTTGAGAACATTTCCTCCAAAGTTCTAAACCATTCAGGACCTCCTGCTCTCTACCAGCTGAAGCCAAATGAAGAGCAAATTGGAACTATGAAAAAACTGACTCTTGGTAAAAAAGATCCAAATAAAATCAATAAAACCATTTTGCTTGTGGGTGAAACAGGATCAGGAAAATCTGCTCTGATCAACGCTCTGGTCAACAACGCCATGGGAGTGAAGTGGGAGGACGAAGTCTGGTTTCAGATCGTAAAAGATGAGGAGAGGAGTCAGACAGAAAGTCAGACATCAGATGTGATCGTGTACGAGATCTTTGGTTTTGAAGATAAAACTCTGCCCTACTCTCTGACCATCATCGATACTCCTGGATTCGGAGACACCAGAGGGATCGAACTAGATGAGATGGTCAGTGAAAGATTATTTGACTTGTTCCGCTCAGAAAATGGAATTCATGAGATGAATGTGGTGGGTCTGGTGCTGAAAGCAAGTGAGAATCGACTGGATGACCGACTGAGGTACATCTTTGATTCAGTGGTGTCTCTGTTTGGAAAAGACATGGAGAAGAACATCGTTGCCCTCATCACACACTCAAATGGTCTCACACCTAAAAATGTTCTACAAGCTTTAAAAGATGCAAAGATTAAAAGTGCCAGAGGTGAAGAAGATGAGCCTCTTCATTTCCTGTTCGATAACTGCCAGAGCACACAGATAACAAAGAAGGATATGAAAGGTTTAAAACGTGTATGGGACTTCACAAAGGAACAGATGGGTGAATTCACTGAGTTCCTGAAAGAAACTTCAGCTCAGAAGCTGAAAATAACTGTTGAAGTGTTGAATACACGCGTCGAACTGAAGGCATGCATCCAAAACCTGCATGAGAGAGTTGAGCTGATTGAACACCAACAGAGAGAAATCCAGCAGACTCAGGAAGAACTGAAGAAACATGAACAAGAGATGAATGATCGTAAAACCTTCATGATAGAAGTTGATGAGCCCTACAAAGAGAAAGAACCAATAAATACACAACAAATAAATAGCAGGAGATTGGGGTATGACTTTGAACTAGCTGTTTGCTGCAAGAAGTGCGAGGAGAACTGTCACTTTCTTGGATGCACAACGACCTTGACAGCAGCGGATTGTACGGTCATGAAAAGAGGCCACTGCACTTCATGTACCGGGAAGTGTCCCGTGTCAGATCATGTGAAAGAAAACTGGATCTATGTGACCAAGACGAGGAAAGTTACGAAAACCCTACATGACGTAATAGAGCAATATTCAAAGGGTAAAGTAGACAAAGAAGGAAGTTTGAAAGATCTTAATAACATAATGAGACAACTTCAGGAAGACAAAGTTCGGTGGCTGGATGAGTCCTTTGCGCATGTTCTCAGACTGGAGGAAATTGCCCTCAATGTTAATTCAGTGTCCACTCACAAGCACCTGGACTTCCTGATTGAGAAGATGACGGAGAAAGGCGACACAGAGAAGGTCCAGAAATTGGAAGAGATGAAAAGTGGAATGGATGAAGGAACCAAAGCAGCACTGCAGTATGCGTCTGGTCAAGCGAAGTAGGCGAACTACATCATGGTGAGAAGACAAGTTTGGAGCCAATGGAGATGAAGTTGAGGACATTAATCATTGTTTGTTTACAGTGAATCAGATAAAGTTTTATACATGTTTTGTGTTTGTTGAAGTTTGAACTAATTTTGGATTTAAGAATTAATTAACTGAATGTTACCATAATCTGTTTGGTATTTAAGATTTTTCTTCGATCAGATAGTAAGTGATATTTGAGAGTTAACTTGTGTGCCCTTCTCAGTTGGATATTTAAGAAATCCAATTGTGTACTCTAATTAACTTTTAAATAGTAATGATTGTAACTAAACCATATGTGTTCTGCTAAAATGAATGCTCATATATACAGTGTAGTTTCCTTTTATTATTTGGTTTATTTTTGGTATAATCTATAACCATTTAATTAGTTTAGTTAGATTCGATGAATGATGTATTGCTCTAGATTGGAACACTGTTTTTTTCTGTTGTGATTTAGAGATTTTGGCTGTTTTGTTTGTTTTGCATGTGACCTGTGTGACCAATCAAATGTTCCACTTAACCATTCTACTAAAAGAGTTTAGACCCTTAAAATGGTTTCTTTTCGGCCTCAAGAGGCAGAACAGAGAGATCATATATAAGGAAAGTTTAAAAAAAGTCAGGGCCACAATGGAAATAGCCTTCGAGTTGACACTATCCCTGGCTATTTTATGTATTTTAATGAGTGGAACAGAATGCTGTTCATGTTTTCATTCAAAATGGTCAAATAAAATCATGCATTCATTCATAAAAGCAAACTGAACGTACTTTTTGCTTGATCTATGATAGGCTTTTTGATTCACAATGTAATCAAAGTTATAAATCAGGTGCATTTAATATATCATACATTTGTAAGACAATGATTTTTGACGTTGGGGAAACTAAATACAAGTGAACCCTATTACATTGTAAAGGAGTTTGGCCTGGAGTGGGTTGAATCCTCCTCCTGTGTGTGTTACAGCACAGGTGAGGTGTTGTAGGAAACA
This sequence comes from Hyperoplus lanceolatus, assembly GCA_026929865.2. Classification (NCBI taxonomy): domain Eukaryota; kingdom Metazoa; phylum Chordata; class Actinopteri; order Uranoscopiformes; family Ammodytidae; genus Hyperoplus; species Hyperoplus lanceolatus. The sequence continues at coordinate 30,118,205 of CM049412.1, read as the reverse complement.
AGGTGTGGAACCATGTGAAGCAAGATCATACAACACCTTCAGTTAAAACATTTACAGCCTGTGTTGTCTATAGTTAATGTGTTAATTCTAAGTACTATAACCACAAAGGGGAGACTGCTTTTCCCCAGTCATATCTGCATGTCTGTGTATCACTGATTATGGTTTGTTTACAAGCAATAAAGATCAACTGAGAATCAGAATATTGTCTCATCTGGTATTTTATTAACTGCACTAGACACAATTACATTTCAGCTTCCACAACATATTGAGTTTTCACTGGATTATCAGCAAGTTTTTGAGCCTAAAAATGTGTCTGCCTTTTTCATTAAAACATACAGTACTTAACCAATGTTCGAGTTGATACAGAAACACAGACCAACATTAGAACTGATGTTTCATTTAAGTCTCTTGGATCTCAATTAGATTTTCTTAATAAATAACTAAAGATTAAAGATTTAAAATACTGATTTGATTCTGTTTTATCCTGTTTGGTTATTGTTGTAGAACACAACTATTTTACATTTTACAGATTTACTCTTTGCGTCAGTAATTTAAAACTCAAAACAGAAAACTGACAGAAACATCTTTATACAAACAAATTGATAGACATAAAAAATATATTTTGGACAGAATTAGAATGAATATTAAGCATTATATGTTAAATGTGATTTTTTGCACCTGGTAGAAACAACAATACTTTTGGAGATAAGTGAAGGAGGATTTTGTTGTTATTGTTTGAACATCTACGTCAAATATGGCATAGTAAAGCAACTTTTCAATATAAGAAATAATAAGTCAAGGAGTGTGATCACTGACAATGTAAAACCTGTTTGTTCTCTAAGTAAGAGAGAGAGTTTGCTGAGCCATTGTGTTGGAATAATAACTCATTAAAACACTGCAGCACACAGCAGTGTTCCCAATGAGTTTTTTTTGCTTATTTTATTTTTTATTTTTTTATGTTAGTAATGTTTTATTATTTAAACTGTGTGAATTAATTAGTAATGATATCACATCAAGTTTTTATTTGAATGGAGAAGACAACCAGCAGTAATGTGTCCTTTTGTCCAGCAGATGGCGGCAGTGTATCAGGAAAAACAGAAAGGAGACGAGCAAGACCAGTGTGTTGATGTGCATTACATTTAGAGGACATGATCTTTTTTGCCTTTGCAATATTGCCATTTTGAGTGAGCTGAATTATTTCATTTGACCACATCAAATGCTGAATCACTGATCATCTTAACTGAAAATCTGAAATATTCTTAAGATTTCTGCTCTCAAATCTAAATATGAATAACACAAGGTCATATAGATTATACAATAGTAGTAAACACTTAGAAATCTGATAGTGAGCAATAATCAGAGAAAACAGACCATAGACACAGTTAAGTCAATTAAAAAGTAATATCGCAACTGTTGCTTCTTAACATACTTTAATTTTATAGCAACTTTGCCAATTTGCCTGTGACAATGTTCTAAAGGTAAATGGTCAGAGAAAAGTGTCCACTAAGTATAAACTAAGAATATATATATTGAATATATTGTTTTTGTAGTTTAGTATCAATAGTTATTTTGTAATAAGGTTTTGCTTGTTTTGAAGTGGAGTTGTGGTTTTTGGGGGACGTAATTGTACACTCCATAGAATGTGTGATTTTAGCTCTGTTGTAAACTTTTATAGGAATAAATTATGCTTTTTTTCCAACCTGGCATATAACAGTATGTTCTATAATACTGTTGATTTTTAGGGATTACATTTAGAGGACATGAGCTTTTTCTGGCCTTTCCAATATTGCCCTGTTTACTACGTGAGATGTAATTACTTCCTTTGACCACATCAAATGCTGAATCTTTGATCATCTTAACTGAAAATCTTAATTATTCTTTAGCTTTCTGCTCTTAAATTGACAACTTTGTGAACAACCCAATGTGAGATAATGGCACAACATGACAAAATATTAAGTGGCCATTATTACAGTGGACACCAGTCATCAGCTTACCTTGACCTTAGAGACTCAAGGCCCCAACTCGACAGTATCCAGCAGAGAAGGCCGTCCATTAGTTCCTGCAATGGCAAACAAAAGAACCAGGTTATCGTAATGTTCGATATCAAATAACATTATTTTGAAACCACCCATACTGATAGCAACATCCTGTAGCACAGTGGGATAGGTCAGTGATAGAACCAAACGTAATGGGAGCAGTGGGCTCAGTGCTGCCCCCGGCAAATATGTTAGGAAAATAAGTTACTGACACTTAAACCTAATATTAGTCAGTATTTAAAGCTTGCTATCTAGAAAGAGAGAATCAATATCATCTGGTTAAATGGTTATTTGTAAGTTTACGTAATGCTTTCTTTACTACAATTGCTATAAAGTAACGTTAGCATTAAGAGAGGGTTACGTTAACTGGTAGTCGCAGTGTTGTCCCCCGCTGCTGTACGGTCATTAATAAGTCACAATAACATACACTTAAAACAAATGTTAATCAATATTGTATGCACACACACTGTTATCTAGCTCAAATGTTTACCTGTAACTTGAAGTTATGCTCTTTTTACTATACATTTTGACTTCAAGTGTTTTTCAAGTCACGTTACTATCAAGAAATAGTTAAATTTACTGACTAAACTTACTGCATCAGTTCGGTGGATTAAGTAGCAGTTTACAGGTGAAGACGTTGGTTACCAATAAACCTAAATATTGTAGCTTCCAATATTAGCATTGACCGACATTACTGCAAAGCCATTTCAATACCGTTGTAGCTTCATACACAAAAGTTACCAAATAATTATGAAAAGTTAAATCCTAAAAGACGTCAAATTTAGTTACAAATTAACACAGATTTAACATACCTTCAGCAGAGGCGTTCTCCGGTCATCAGTCCGGTCATGGAGGGGAAAATGACATTGGCGGAGCAGGGGCCAGAATACATGATAAACTATGACCCACTAGTTGCTAATACAAACTGGTCAGGAGAGAATAGCACATTTATATATCAGTAAGACAATAGGTAGCAAATAAGTTGTCTGTCTGTCCGTCTTTTTCCCACTCAGTCAATCAAAAAGCATTGGGGAAAAAAATAGAAGCAAATAACTCGGACAGATCCACTGCTGTAAGAACTGACACTGCTATTAAAACACGCACACGCACACACACACATTCACAAGCACACACACACACCACGCCCTTACTTTAGTGGGAACAGCAGACATTAGCGTACGAACATGCCCACGCCCAGTTAACAGTAAGTCTGTCAAACTACTAATCGTTTATTACTCTCTCACTCTCTCACACACACACACACACACACACACCTTATTACCTTTTATATACTATCTATGCTTCTTACTAGTTGCTAGCTAGAAGCGGAGTTTGAGACTTATTCAACTGAGGCAGACGTCAATTAAAGATTTACGTCATCATCATAACTGAGTTTTTATCTGATTTCCAAGCGATTTGGTTTGTTATAGATGGCAGAGATGTATTTATTAAACGGGATACTTTGCTAAATTAGAAACGTAAGCGTTCGTACCTAAATGTTAAACTGTATTGTATGTATGCGCCATCTGCGTATACAGTCTAGCCCCTGCAAAGCTATCTTATTTCCGGTAAATCAACAATCGGTGACGGGGGCACGGCGGTTTATCTTAACGAGCTCCTGTGTCTCTGCGCACACGGCAATGTAGTCACCCCATTGACTAAGCGTGGCCCCCTAATCAAGCTAACTGGCTATGTCAACATTGATAGCTTTAACTTCAAAATGAATGACGTAAAAACCCATTAATATCTTTAGCTAGGCTACACTGGCCGTTAGCCAGTTCTTCCGTTGACACCCATTGAAACGCAAAACTCACGGTTTAGTCGTGTGTCCCTTGGTGTTATCTGTAGACTCTTCATCTCCAGTTTTTCCTCCAAAGACACGGAAGAAAAATTAAGATCCAGAAAAGAGAAAATAATCCGCCTCGTTTATGGTTATGATGTCCCATCGTCACTCAAACCGTTAACGTAACTTTGGCGCCTCAGTGTTACGTCTCATCTGAACGTCTGCTGTCATTGGTCAAAGTCAGAGCCGTTGGGTGTAACGGTCAAACGGCTCCGGTGAAAGCACACGACCTGTCAATCATCTCACACTGTTGTTGTTGTTGATTGACAGCAGTTGGACTATAATAGGTCCATGGCTATAACAAATAGCAAATACCATCTTGTGTAGCCTACTATTGTGATGCTGCCGTTGTAGGCTATGTCCCACCAATGCTTTACTGTTCCTTCTTTGTTGTGTATGTTTTTCTATAAATCACTTCAGTAGCCTATAGGCAGTAACGCTATTACAGCAAACCTTTCTATAGGCTATCACTCTTTAGCTGCAAAACAAAAGGATTTCGACCACAGCTCTAAATGTGTGATAGTTAACAAAACAGTCAGACATACAATGGCCTATGGAGTGAATACAGGCATCTACAATACAAATAAACAGAGCGAAATCATTTTAAATAAGGTGTAGGCTGCAAACAAAACAAAGAACAAATCTAGACAAACAGTTTCCTTGTCTTAAATACATATCACATGCCCATCATTTCATTGTCATGTTTTGGGGAATTAACGTCGAAGTTTTTCATGGCAAACAGAAGAGGACTGAACAGCCAATCACAAGAGAGGATTCATACATCTCCATAGCAACGGCGGATCGTTTGGGGAAGGGTCAACTTCCGTGTTTGTGTTACAGCTGCAGAGTGAGACGAGACTTTTCACCGCGAGCTGTCGGTAAGATCTGACATTATTATAAACATTATAAACACCCGAGTTTGTTTATTATTAACAGTACCTATAATGTTCGGTAGCGATAGCCTACTGTAGCCTACAATGAAGTCCTGCTCAGTAAGATACACAAATAAATGTTGCCAATAGGCGAGACTGTTTTGAACAACCCAAGCCTATAGTTTCCAGAGCCTATACGTTCTCTCTCTCTCTCCTCTCTCTCTCTCTCTCTCTCTCTCTCTCTCTCTCTCTCTGTGTGTGTGTGTGTGTGTGTGTGTGTGTGTTTTGGATCTGTCAGTGCAGTTTGAAGTTTGAAAGTTTGGGATAAAGCACAAAGAACATTGTTTTTTCAAGCACTGGTCTATGACTGGACTATTATTTTAATTTAAACAGGTCTTTCTGGACTATATAACAGACTGAAGGGCCTACATGACACCTCAGAAAGTTTAAACAGATGTGTCAGCCTTTCCTGGACTATATAACAGTACTGAAGGGACCTACATGACACCTCTTTGACTTCTTATTTTCTGCTTAACATTTACCTTTAGTTTAAACAATGTCCTTAGAAACCTGTAGAGTAGAGTACGCCATGTTAGCTTTATAGAAACCTGTAAAGTAGAGTACGCCATGTTAGCTGTTATAAAACCTGTAACCAGTTTATAGAAACCTGTAAAGTAGAGTACGCCATGTTAGCTTATAGAAACCTGTAGAGTAGAGGACGCCATGTTAGCTGTTAAAAACCTGTAGAGTAGAGGACGCCATGTTAGTTTAAAAACCTGTAAAGTAGAGGACGCCATGTTATAGAAACCTGTAGAGTAGAGGACGCCATGTTAGCTTTAAAAACCTGTAAAGTAGAGGACGCCATGTTAGAAACCTGTAGAGTAGAGTACGCCATGTTAGACACCTATAGAAACCTGTAGAGTAGAGTACGCCATGTTAGTTGTTATAGAAACCTGTAAAGTAGAGGACGCCATGTTAGTTCTTTATTTTATTTTGTCTTTTGTTTTTGTGTGTATTTGTTCTCTAAAAGAAAATCCATGGATATTTTTCATTTATTTTTTCATGTCTGCCTAATAGACCATTATTTTCAACAGGTTTAAACAGACATGTCAGCCTTTCCTTGACTATAGGCTATAGCAGTACTGAAGGGACCTACATGACACCTCGTTGACTCTTTTATCTCAACAGGTTTACAGAAGCTGGGAGGAGATGGCGGGGACGTCCAGACACGACAGAGCGATGTGTGTTAGTGCTAAACAGCGTCTGGCTAGATGTTCTGACCCACTGGAGAGACTCAGGCTGCAGTGTCTGGCTAGAGGGTCGGCCGGGATCAAAGGCCTCGGCAGGTGAGAGCATACAACTACTCTGTCTGTCTGTCTGTGTGTCTGTCTGTGTGTCTGTGTGTCTGTCTGTGTGTCTGTCTGTCTGTCTGTCTGTGTGTCTGTCTGTCTGTGTGTCTGTCTGTGTGTCTGTGTGTCTGTCTGTGTGTCTGTCTGTCTGTCTGTCTGTCTGTCTGTCTGTCTCTCGGTCTGTCTGTCAGACACACACACTAACTGACACCCACAAAGACACTCACTCACTCACTCACTCACTCACTCACTCACTCACTCACTCACTCACTCACTCACACACACACACACCCTCCCCCCCCTCACACACACCTGACTCTCTGTGTTTGTGCAGAACCTTTAAGATAATGGATGATGACAGGAGTCGCTCTCTGGACCTGAAGGAGTTCCTCAAAGGTCTGAATGATATTTGGCACTAAAACATTAAAATAAGGTTTAATGAGTTATATCTCTTTGATTGTTTCTAATATGAAAGACATGATTTTTCATTTTATTTGCTTCTTTTATTCGCCTTTAAATGTTTTATAATGTGTTTTATGTATCTTAATCTTGCCCCTGTAAAGCACTTTGAGTGGCCTTGTGTCTGAATTGTGCTATAGAAATAAACTTGCCTTGCCTTGCCTTGCCTTTTGTTTATTATTTGGCCTGTTCATTGTAAGTGGGTTAAATGTTCCTCAAAGGTCTGAATGACTACGGGCTCTCCATGGAGAAGCCTGAGGCCACCGAGCTCTTTACTCTGTTTGACAGAGACGGCAGCGGGACCATCAACTTTGACGAGTTCATCACTACTCTAAGGGTAAATATACACTCACAGACAGACAGATAGATAGATAGATAGATAGATAGATAGATAGATAGATAGATAGATAGATAGATAGATAGATAGATAGATAGATAGATAGATAGATAGATAGATAGACAGACAGACAGACAGACAGACAGACACACACACACACACACACACTAAACCAAGCCTTTCTCTTCAGGCCCCGATGTCCAAAGCGAGGCAGGAGGTGGTTATGGAAGCCTTCAGGAAGCTGGATAAGACGTGTGATGGAGTGATCACCGTGGAGGACCTGAGAGGAGTTTATAACGCTTCACATCACCCAAAGTACCGCAACGGAGAGTGGACCGAGGACCAAGTCTTCAGGACATTCCTCGACAACTTTGACTCTCCGTACGACAAAGATGGAAAGGTAGAAAAATCTGTTCTTAATATATATTTTTTAGATTATTTTTGGGGGATTTTTATGCTTTATTAGACAGTGTGGAGAGACAGAGATGAAATGGGTCAGAGAGGGGAATGACATGCAGACTGAGACTCTATGGAGGGGTCTGTCTATCTATCTATCCATCTATCTATCTATCTATCTATCTATCTATCTATCTATCTATCTATCTATCTATCTATCTATCTATCTATCTATCTATCTATCTATCTATCTATCTATCTATCTATCTATCTATCTATCTATCTATCTATCTATCTATCTATCTATCTATCTATCTATCCATCTGTCCGTCCATCTATCTATCTATCTATCTATCTATCTATCTATCTATCTATCTATCTATCTATCTATCTATCTATCTATCTATCTATCTATCTATCCCTCTGTCCGTCCATCTATCTATCTATCTATCTATCTATCTATCTATCTATCTATCTATCTATCTATCTATCTATCTATTTATCTATCTATCTATCTATCTATCTATCTATCTATCTATCTATCTATCTATGTATCTATCTATCTATCTATCTATCTATCTATCTATCTATCTATCTATCTGTCTGTCTGTCTGTCTGTCTGTCTGTCTGTCTGTCTGTCTGTCTGTCTGTCTGTCTATCTATCTATCTATCTATCTATCTATCTATCTATCTATCTATCTATTCATCTATTCATCTATTCATCTATAAGTTTGTTAAATCTGTTTTTCCTTAGGTGACCAAAGAAGAGTTTATCAACTACTACAATGGAGTGAGCGCCTCCATCGACAGCGACGTCTACTTCATTCTGATGATGAGAAACGCCTGGAAGCTCTGAGACACACACACACACACACACACACACACACACACACACACACACACACACACACAC
>CM049412.1:30100000-30102500 GCA_026929865.2 Hyperoplus lanceolatus | reverse complement strand
CCTCCTTATCCTAAAGTCCAGTCTCCGTAAACCTATAAGCCTCCTTTCCTATAGTCCAATCTCCCAAGCCTATAAGCCTCCTTTCCTATAGTCCAGTCTCCTAACCTATAAGCCTCCTTACCTATAGTCCAATCTCCTAACCTATAAGCCTCCTTTCCTATAGTCCTATCTCCTAACCTATAAGCCTCCTTTCCTATAGTCCAATCTCTTAACCTATAAGCCTCCTTTCCTATAGTCCAATGCTCCTAACCTATAAGCCTCCTTTCCTATAGTCCAATCTCTTAAACTATAAGCCTCCTTTCCTATAGTCCAATCTCCTAACCTATAAGCCTCCTTTCCTATACCGGTTAACCCCTAAACCGTCAACAGGGTTAAGGAGAGATGAAAGGTGCTTCCTAGTCGAACATAGGGTAAAGGACAGCGCTGTGTAAAATGGATTCGACTCCAGCTTTTCCTAAACAGGGTCAATACACGGCCTAGGCTCTGTAAACAGGGTTAACGTCAGGCTCTGTAAACAGGGAAACTACACAGCCTGCGCTCTGTTTAATCCAGCCTGGGCTCTGTACATATTGATTTTAATACAGGCTGGCTCTGTAAACAGAGTTAAATACACTCCCATTATATTATTTTGTTTTAGCCTGAGGTTAAATCTTCCTCTCTTCTCTGTCAACAGGGTCTCTTCTGTTTTACCTCTCGTTAATACACGGCTAGGCTCTGTAAAGTGGGTTAACACACGGCCTAGGCTCTGTAAACAGGGTTAATACACAGCCTAGGCTCTAAAGGATTATGGGTTAATACCACCTAGCTCTGTAAACTGGGTTTAGCATAGGTTGGTAACAGGAGTAACCTATGCTCTTAAGGAGGGTTAATAGATGAATCGAGGCTCTGTAAACAGGGTTAATACAGCATTTTGAGAATTCCAGGATCACCTATCCGTAAACAGGGTTAATACACAGCCCAGGCTCTGTAAACAAGGAAATTTCAACCCAGGCACAAAGAGTTTACGGATAGGCCCCAGTGTTAATACACAGCCTAGGCTCTGTAAACAGGGTTAATACCCAGCCTAGGCTCTGTAAACAGGGTTAATACACAGCCTAGGCTCTGTAAACAGGGTTAATACACAGCCTAGGCTCTGTAAACAGGGTTAATACACAGCCTAGGCTCTGTAAACAGGGTTAATACCCAGCCTAGGCTCTGTAAACTGGTGTGTAAACAAAGGGTAAATCACTCACTTTCTGCGGTTTGCAGATCTGCACCAGAGTGTTTTTAGGATGCGGGATGTTCGGCCACATGTAGGTAAAGATCCTGTCACAGAAAGAGAAAATAAAAATTATAAAAATTAATTAATTATGAAATAAAAGTGAAATAAAACATTAATTAAAGGTGCTCCGAGGAACTTTCAGTGTGTGTTCATTCTAGCGCCCCCCTTTGGACTAAAGCGGTAGTGTTTTTATACCACGCCAGCTGTTGTTCCTGGGTGAGCGTAAACCCATGACAAAGGCATTAAGAAAAACTATATAAAAATAGCATTCTTTGCACTGATGGTCTCGTTTGCTGTTACATGTAATTTATGATCATCAGAGGAGAAATGAGACTGTTTCAGAAATATTTAAAAAGTTCCTCGTAGAGACTTTAGATACATTCAAACACAATCATTTAAGATATATATCCACTGGTGTTGTGAGGGCACAGAGGCGTCCATACTTGATCTTCCAGAGGAGAAGGAGACAGAGAGAGACGGCCAGCGGGACGAGGAAGGCCATGGAGGCGTAGAGGATGATCGCATCAAGATCCTTCTGCTCCTGCAGGGTGACATCTGGGAGAGAGAAGAAATCAAGCTAAAGAAGCTACGAGACTGTTTAATCTGTCTGTCTGTCTGTCTGTCTGTCTGTCTGTCTGCCTGCCTGCCTGTCTGTCTGTCTGTCTGTCTGTCTGCCTCCCTGTCTGTCTGTCTGTCTGTCTGTCTGTCTGTCTTTCTGTCTGTCTGTCTGTCTGTCTGCCTGCCTGTCTGTCTGCCTCCCTGTCTGTCTGCCTGCCTCCCTGTCTGTCTGCCTGTCTGTGGTCTTACCTTGAGGTGTATTAAAGGAATACGTTTCGCTCCATTCGCTCCAGCTTCCTTGTAGGTATTTCACGGGGATCGATCGCGCTCTGACATCATACTCTGCGTTACCATGGAGATGCTGCATGTCGATACTCATCATCAGAGACGTCGACATGTTCTGAACCTGTCAGGAAAAGGAGAAACACTTTGAGGTCAATTTAATTTTTATTATTAATTTTTTCAAACTTAAAAAAATTAAATAATAATATTTTTTTTTTAAACTTTTTCACAATCTTATTATCTTAACACTTTTTTTTTTAATTTTATTTAAAACTTTTTATTAAATGTTTTTGAATACTCTGTAGATAACAATCTAGCAACATCAGTACATATTTGTCTCAGTTTAAGGTTCCACCGAGTAGAGCGGGTCGGATCGGAGCGGTTCGGTCCGGGTAGTTT
>CM049412.1:30090000-30092500 GCA_026929865.2 Hyperoplus lanceolatus | reverse complement strand
AGCATTCTTTGCACTTATGGTCTGGTTTGCTTGTTATATGTAATTTATGATCATCAGAGGAAAAATGAGACTGTTTCAGAAATATTTAAAAGTTCCTCGTAGAGACTTTAAGATATCTCTACTTTAGACTATTCAAGTATCGTTTTCAATTATATTTAGTGTGGGATTGTTGGGGATGGATTACTGAGCGTTCTGTGTGTGTCTATGTGTGTGTGTGTGTGTGTGTGGCGTGTGCGTGTGCGTGTGCGTGTGCGTGTGTGTGTGTGTGTGTGTGTGTGTGTGTGTGTGTGTGTGTGTGTGTGTGTGGTAAAAGCACCGCAGCCTACGTTTGTTTTTCTTCCTGTTTTCGTCAGCTGCTGGTTGCAGTCTGCAGGGCGTGAACAGCCTAGGCTCTGTAAACTGGTGTGTGAACAAAGGGCCCAGCGTAGCTATAGCAACATGCCAGTTTACAGAGCCTAGGCTGTGTATTAACACTGGATTTTTTTCAGTGCACACACAGTACAGACAGGTAGCGGATCATGAGGAGATATTCACTCAGTACAGACAGGTAGTGGATCATGAGGAGACAGACACACAGTACAGACAGGTAGTGGATCATGAGGAGATATTCACTCAGTACAGACAGGTAGTGGATCATGAGGAGACAGACACACAGTACAGACAGGTAGCGGATCATGAGGAGATATTCACTGATTTTGACAACAAGCGTTCTCCAGAATCACTGACTGCACCTTTACACTACTAGTTTCATTTTATGGAGTTCACTACCTCAGTAACATAGTAGTAAACAGTAGTGTGTGTGTGTGTGTGTGTGTGTGTGTGTGTGTGTGTGTGTGTGTGTGTGTGTGTGTGTGTGTGTGTGTGTGTGTGTGTGTGTGGTAGTAAACAGGTGTATCATCAGATTCCCATCAGAGTCAGAAACCACAGAAGAAGATGTTTTGCGATGTTCAAGAGATATGAACCTCAGGCTGTGGTTAGTGGGGGGCGGAGTGTGTGTGTGTGTGTGTGTGTGTGTGTGTGTGTGTGTGTGTGTGTGTGTGTGTGTGTGTGTTCTGTGTGTGTGTGTGTTTCTGTGTGTGTGTGTGTGTGTGTGTGTGTGTGTGTGTGTGTGTGTGTGTGTGTGTGTGTGTGTGTGTGTTTCTGTGTGTGTGTGTGTGTGTGTGTGTTTCTGTGTGTGTGTGTGTGTGTGTGTGTGTGTTCTGTGTGTGTGTGTGTGTGTGTGTGTGTGTTTCTGTGTGTGTGTGTGTGTGTGTGTTTCTGTGTGTGTGTGTGTGTGTGTGTGTGTGTGTGTGTGTGTGTGTGTGTGTGTGTGTGTGTGTGTGTGTGTGTGTGTGTGTGTGTGTGTGTGTGTGTGTGTGTGTGTGTGTGTGTGTGTGTCTGTGTGTGTGTGTGTGTGTGTGTGTGTGTGTGTGTGTGTGTGTGTGTGTGTGTGTGTGTGTGTGTGTGTGTGTGTGTGTGTGTGTGTGTGTTTAATCTGTTTCTATACTATACACATACAATCAAACATACATAGTTTCTTCCAGGATTTTCTCCTAACACTGCAAACGTTAACCACAGCCGTCGCCCACACACACACACATCCAACATAGCTATGTGAGTGAGTGTGAGTGTGAGTGTGAGTGTGAGTGTGTGTGTGTGTGTGTGTGTGTGTGTGTGTGTGTGTGTGTGTGAGTGTGTGTGTGTGTGTGTGTGTCGTCTCCTAACACTGGGCCTCATCCACCATGTCAACCCACGGCTTCTCTATGTGCATTCATTTTCTTTTCGTACTGTACTAACAATTTGAACCTTATACTAAAGTCTAGTATACTCTATCGTCAATCCCTAACCCATTTCATGTTAATTTCATATCTTAAAGCTGCAGTGTGTAGAATTTTGGGTTTTATTTCCTAGCAGATTTTGTAGAAAGTAATTATAATATCCATAAGTACATTTAATTTAGTGCATAATAGCTGGATATTTTTTTTTTATATATTTTTTTCACTTAGAAAGGGTCTCATGTATGTCCATATTTCTGCATATTTTGGACCAAGGCCTAGTGCCGCCATCAGGTGCATTGTTTAAAATGTAGAATTGTTCTTGTCCTTGAAGGCCACTGTAGCTTCTGTTATTATTCTAAAGGGTTGGGGTTACCCAGGGAGCGTTGCATTCTAGAACTTTGTAGAACTTTCTTGATGATGTCATATTACACACTGCTCCTTTAAATTAGGCTATATTCTTATAATAAAGTGTTTGATGCTTAAAGCCCAGTTCAGACCAAAGATTCGCCTTGCAACTGCTTGCGTGAGCGTTTTAGACGTCGCGGGGATAAATCGCAGCAGTGTGAACTGCTCGTGCACGCGTTCAAGGCGTCGCAGAAGATTCAACATGTCAAATCGCAAGGTCCAGTTTTTAGAACGTTTCCGGTCTCGTCGCAAGGAGTTGCAGTTGCAAGCAGTTGCAAGGCGAATCTTTGGTCTGAACTGGGCTTAACATTTATCCCAGTGTGTGTGTGTGTGTGTGT
>CM049412.1:30027500-30032500 GCA_026929865.2 Hyperoplus lanceolatus | reverse complement strand
TGTGTGTTTGTTTGTTTGTTTGTGTGTTTGTTTGTTTGTGTGTTTGTGTGTTTGTGTGTTTGTTTGTTTGTTTGTGTGTTTGTTTGTTTGTTTGTTTGTTTGTTTGTTTGTTTGTTTGTGTGTTTGTGTGTTTGTTTGTTTGTGTGTTTGTTTGTTTGTGTGTTTGTATGTTTGTGTGTTTGTTTGTTTGTTTGTGTGTTTGTTTGTTTGTGTGTTTGTATGTTTGTGTGTTTGTTTGTTTGTTTGTGTGTTTTTTTGTTTGTGTGTTTGTGTGTTTGTTTGTTTGTTTGTTTGTGTGTTTGTTTGTTTGTTTGTGTGTTGTAAAAAGAAGCTAAAAAACTTTAATAAATATATTTTGAAACTGGGTAAAGACTAGTGTTAATATCAGACTGATTGAAGGTCTCTACCTGCTTAACTGCTGATTTATTCAGCTCTTTTCTGGTCACTCAAAGCGCATTACAGAGTTCCAGGTTCCATTCATTCACACACAGTCAGTGCGTTTCCATGGCACAGCTAGATTGTATTAAGACATATACCGAACTAGACACTCAAACGGACCGTGTCACTTGTCTGAGTATACATGGCCTTTCAGAGAATCAGATAAATGTCCGATGCATGGCTGTCTCCACTATGCTAGGTGGCGCTGTAGCCCTTTCAACAAGTGGTTATAGAGCCACGTCCGGTTCCCTTCCGGCAACAACACTACTATTTATTACGTCGTCTCCTTCCACTTCCTTGTGAAATCCTCTGCAGGGATTCTCGAGCAAGCGCAGAACGAGAAGTCCGATATGCGTTATCCGATCCCTGTATACATGCAGAGAGAATGCCGACTATGAACGAGTTATCTAGGTGTTCTTATCCGACTTCTCTTGTCCGTTATTGTGCCGATTTGTGTGCGAAGTAGATCGGATAAAGGTGTTTACATGCAGTTTAAAAGTCCTGTTGAGGTCTTATTCCTTTATTTACCCGAGTATGAGTCTGCATGGAAACGCACTGAGTGTTACTGGTGGTATTAGTTGTTAGTGAAGGTGTGTACCTGCTTGAGAGGCATCTTCTTGACGTACGTCTCTGAGGTGGTGGTTAACTTCCTGTTGCACAGCCAGTGCTCCATCTGCTTCAGCTCCACGCCCAGCAGACGACAGAAGTGCTTCAGGTGAGGGTCGTCCTTCTGTGAGGAGAATAAATACATGAAGACCTCAAGTCAATAGAGAGAGAGAGAGAGGGATGGAGAGAGAGAGAGAGGGATGGAGAGAGAGAGAGGGATGGAGGGAGAGACAGAGACAGAGAGAGACAGAAGTGCTTCAGGTGAGGGTCGTCCTTCTGTGAGGAGAATAAATACATGAAGACCTCAAGTCAATAGAGAGAGAGAGAGAGGGATGGAGAGAGAGAGAGAGAGAGGGATGGAGAGAGAGAGAGAGAAGTGCTTCAGGTGAGGGTCGTCCTTCTGTGAGGAGAATAAATACATAAACACCTCAAGTCAATAGAGAGAGAGAGAAGTGCTTCAGGTGAGGGTCGTCCTTCTGTGAGGAGAATAAATACATGAACACCTCAAGTCAATAGAGAGAGAGAGAGAGGGATGGAGAGAGAGAGAGAGGGACAGAGAGAGAGAGAGAGAGGGAGAGAGAGAGAGAGAGGGATGGAGGGAGAGACAGAGACAGAGAGAGACAGAAGTGTTTCAGGTGAGGGTCGTCCTTCTGTGAGGAGAATAATGATAATATAAATACATGAATACCTTAAGTCAATTAACACAGAGAGAGAGAGGGAGAGAGAGAGAGAGAGAGAGAGAGGGAGAGAGAGAGAGGGATGGGGGGAGGGAGAGAGAGAGAGACAGAGGGAGAGAGAGAGGGATGGAGGGAGCGAGAGAGAGATCATCAGAGGACTGGGGAGACTTTCAGAAATATTTAAGAGTTCCTTGTAGCTACTTTAATGGTAAAATGTTTTGAACATTGTGTGTGTGTGTGTGTGTGTGTGTGTGTGTGTGTGTGTGTGTGTGTGTGTGTGTGTGTGTGTGTGTGTGTGTGTGTGTGTGTGTGTGTGTGTGTGTGTGTGTGTGTGTGTGCGTGCGTGCGTGTGTGTGTGTAAAACGTACCGTGATGTGGCAGGACTCCCCGTCTCTCTCTGGAGATATTTCTACGTTTCCAAGATGGAGGATCGAGGCCACGATCTTAAAGATGCTGCTCTGACTGCTGTCCTTTATACCTGCACACACACAGACACACACACGCACGCATACATACATACACACACACACACACACTATTTCTGAAACAGTCTAATTTTTTCTCTGATGATCATAAATTACAGAAAACGAGACTATCAGTGCAAAGAGTGCTATTAGCTAGCAACATACCAGTTCACAGAGCCTAGGCTGTGTATTAACACTGGATAGTAAGTGATTTAGACAACAAGCGTTCTCTAACATAGAAAACCCTCTCCTCACCCAGCATGGTGAAAGCCTCTTTGCTCTTCTTGAAGTCTTCTGCGTCGTTCACTCCATCGATGAAGATGTTCTCACCCATCGACGTGTAAGAGAAGTCCTCTGCACTGGCTGTGAGACAGACAGACAGACAGGCAGACAGGCAGACAGACAGACAGACAGACAGACAGATAGACAGACAGATAGGCAGACAGACAGACAGATAGGCAGGCAGGCAGACAGACAGACAGACAGACAGACAGACAGACAGACACACACACAGTTGAAATAAGCCTTATCATAAACCTGTTTATGTGTGTGTGTGTGTGTGTGTGTGTGTGTGTGTGTGTGTGTGTGTGTGTGTGTGTGTGCATGCATGCGTGTGTTTGTGTGTGTGTGCGTGCATGCGTGCGTGTGTGCGTGCATGCGTGCGTGTGTGTGTGCATGCATGCGTGCGTGCGTGTGTGTGCGTGTGTGTGTGTGTGTGTGTGTGTGTGTGTGTCTATGTGCTGATGACTCACTGAGGCCGAAGTCTTTGAACTCTGGTAAACTGGCCGAGGCACAGAGCTGGTAGAAGATGTGATAGTTCCTCTCGTCTTCTGCCTGGAACCAGATTAAAGATCAAAGATCATAGTGATGCAACGGAGTGAATGTCGTGTGTAATAAAGGAAAGACACGGTCTAAAATCTAAGGAAATGAGAGCAGCTTTATTAATATATGGCAGCAGTTACTAATTCCTACCCAACGATCTTACCAACGTTATTCAGAACACAAACAGCACAATGCAATGGAACTATCCTACTGAAATCTACAGTCGATTTCGAGATCTTGCAAACATTTTAAAATGAAAAAAGACCAAAAGTTAATGTCTCTCAAACATTTTGTGTAAAGATATGTGTACTCTTATTACTTCACTCATTGACCCCAGTGTCTCCCTTTGATGTTTGGTTTGGTCTCACCATGTACACTTCGGCTCTAACCAGAAGTGTTATATATGAGTCTAGATTCTCTATTCAGAAACTATTTGTTCATGGGAGTTAAGAGGCGCCCTTAGCTCAGTTGGTAGGGCGTCCCCCCCCATGGGCCCTTAGCTCAGTTGGTAGGGCGTCCCCCCCCATGGGCCCTTAGCTCAGTTGGTAGGGCGTCCCCCCCCCATGGGCCCTTAGCTCAGTTGGTAGGGCGTCCCCCCCATGGGCCCTTAGCTCAGTTGGTAGGGCGTCCCCTCCCCATGGGCCCTTAGCTCAGTTGGTAGGGCGTCCCCCCCATGGGCCCTTAGCTCAGCTGGTAGGGCGTCCCCCCCCCATGGGCCCTTAGCTCAGTTGGTAGGGCGTCCCCCCCCATGGGCCTCGGCCAGCAGCAGACCCGGGTTCGATTCCAGCCCGTGGTCGTTCTCTGCATGTCACTCCCCTCTCTGCCCCATTTCAACTCTGTCTCTACACTATCAATAAAGCATAAAAATGACAAAAAAATATCTTAAAAACAAATATATATATTTGTTCATGAAACCAACAAAACATCAAAACAAAGGGAGACACTTAAGAGAACAAATATCTTTACAAAATGTTTGAGTGAAAACATAACATAACCATAACCCTTATTATCTATCTAGCTTTACACACTCACACACACACATGCACACTCGCACACACACACACACACACACACACACACACACACACACACACACACACACACACACACACACACACACACACAGTACCTGGAAGACGACCCTAGACTTCTCCAGCAGGTATGTTCTCATGTTGGCTCCTATGATGTGGTACGAGCGACTGAACCCGATCTGGATGTATTTACCAAACCGACTGCTGTTATCGTTACGGGTCGTCTTAGCGTTTCCTATAGCCTGGTGGAGACAGACAGACAGAGAGAGAGAGAGACAGGCAATCAGACAGTGTGTAGAGACAGAGATGAAATGTGTCAGACAGACGAATGACATGCAGAGAGCGACCCGGGCTGGATTCTAACCCGGGTCTGCTGTGAAGAGGACAGACAGACAGACAGACAGACAGACACACAGACACACAGACAGACACACAGACAGAGAACGACCCGGGCTGGATTCTAACCCGGGTCTGCTGTGAAGAGGACAGACAGACAGACAGACCGGCAGACAGACAGACAGACAGACAGACAGACAGACAGACAGACAGACAGAGAACGACCCGGGCTGGATTCTAACCCGGGTCTGCTGTGAAGAGGACAGACAGACAGACAGACAGACAGACAGACAGAGAACGACCCGGGCTGGATTCTAACCCGGGTCTGCTGTGAAGAGGACAGACAGACAGACAGACAGACAGACAGACAGAGAACGACCCGGGCTGGATTCTAACCCGGGTCTGCTGTGAAGAGGACAGACAGACAGACAGACAGACAGACAGAGAACAACCCGGGCTGGATTCTAACCCGGGTCTGCTGTGAAGAGGACAGACAGACAGACAGACAGACAGACAGACAGACAGACAGACAGAGAACAACCCGGGCTGGATTCTAACCCGGGTCTGCTGTGAAGAGGACAGACAGACAGACAGACAGACAGACAGACAGACAGACAGACAGAGAA
>CM049412.1:30005000-30012500 GCA_026929865.2 Hyperoplus lanceolatus | reverse complement strand
TAGAGTACGCCATGTTAGCTGTTATAGAAACCTGTAGAGTAGAGGACGCCATGTTAGCTGTTATAGAAACCTGTAGAGTAGAGGACGCCATGTTGGAGCAAAGTGCAGTTTAACTTGAAGTCTATCAAGCTCATGTTGTCGGTGGTAAAATGTTTGTTCTGTTTCTCTGTGAAGTCTGTTTAATCATCCATCATAGTTTACATTAGCTTTTCTAATGTTTATTCTTAAAGGAATACTTCACCCGTACGGAACCAGCGTTCTATCATTATAAAATCACTATTATAATATAATGAATGAGGTTTTTCTTCCCTCAGTCTTCCCTTGGCCCAGTTGTACTGTTAATCCTAACCCTTACTGTGATGGCACAAGAAGTAAAATGTAGGGTTAGACAGTGAGACCATAAAACACTCTTTCTGCCTTTTCTCAGGCTAGGATGAACCAATTTCTAAAATGTTTGCACATTTATACTACATAGGATCTCAGAGTTCAATACACCTTCATATTCCCACCGGTGAAGTAGGCCTTTAATCTTGATGTATGTCATGACCCTGTAAAGCACTTTGAATGGCCTTGTGTCTGAATTGTGCTATAGAAATAAACCTGCCTTGCCCTACCTTGTATCTGACAACTCTCCCCACATGGACAATACAGCAGCATTGAGACCGTTCAGGTAAAAAACCCAGTTTCTAATTTCAAACTGAAGAGAAACAACTGTAGCCTACATCCCCCACAATGCACCTGGACAGTGTGTTTCATAAGCCTGAACCTGGTGACATCACTATGACTTCACTGTGACATCAGAACAACCTTTTTAATACATTTAGTTATTTTATTATTATTACAATTATTATTATAGCCCATACAGCGCACTCTTTGCTAGCCTACATGTTAAAGGTGTAGTCAGTGATTCTGGAGAACGCTTGTTGTCAAAATAAATTTATCAAAATCAGTGAATATCTCCTCATGATCCACTACCTGTAGGTACTCAGTGTACTGGAAAAAAAATCCAGTGTTGTTAACACAGCCTAGGCTCTGTAAACTGGCATGTTACTACTGTGGCCCCTTTGATTAAGGTGTATACCAACACACACACACACACACACACACACACACACACGAGGAGATATTCACTGATTTTGACAACAAGCGTTCTCCAGAATCACTGACTGCACCTTTAAATAACTGGCCGCCCAATTTGTTTTGCCTCATGTTGTGAAGCATTAGACTAACTCACTGTATATTCTCACATATCGCAGATGAACTCGGAATCATTACAAAATAAACTTTTAAAACAAACTGTTCTGTCTTTGAACGCTATGTGCTTCAGGGTTCAAACTCCGTGGCACCTGCCTCTGTCCGCTCGCTACGAATCCCATTTACAAATATGTGGATTTGCAGTGAAAATATCGTTTTAAACACAAAAAACACAGGTCAATCCATCCATACTCCACACACGGCCTGTGTACATCCCTCTGGCACATTCGGCCCAAATATAACACACAGAGCATCTTGAGTTTTCATCATGTTAACACTTTTTGATCGCTGGGGTCGCGCGCTAGAAGGGCACGGGAACAGCTGACTCAGCGGTGCGAGTTTACCGGAAACAACATGAAGTCTGGTCCGTGTGGAAGCGAACATTTAGATTCAAAGTTAAGTTTTACACGGGAGGGTCAGTAGGTTAAATGGTGATAATTATAGTGTTGGATCGAGTGTGTGTGTGAGCCGTGAGCAGGTGGACACAGGTGCAGCAGTGTGTGTGTGTGTGTGTGTGTGTGTGTGTGTGTGTGTGTGTGTGTGTGTGTGTGTGTGTGTGTGTGTGACGTCGGCGTTTCCAGGTAAAGCGACTCACCTTTGTGTACAGCTCGTCCACAGACATGGTGCCGTTCTGTCTTTATAACAACACCCTACACTCGTTCCTCTTCGCCCGTCAAAGCCAATAACCCTCCGTAACAATCCATTACAAACAGTCTATGAAAACAATCCTTTAATCCAGGTTTTTAGGTCCTTTTAGCGAGGCGAGACATCGGAGCTAAGGCACGGGCAGGTGTCTCTCTGTCTCTCTCTATCCGAGTTTCGGTCACTTTTTTCGGCCACGGGTGATCCAGAACCTCCCGCTGATCCGAGGCCAACAGGTGCTCAGGTGTTCAACTGCTACCAACCGTAAACTCACGCGCTCTTACAGTAGTTCCACTTAAAATCCAACGCGGGTGGAAACCGGGTAAAAAAATTATCAATAAAGACGAGAATGAAGCGCTCACTTCCTGACACACACACACCGAGTCTGATTGGTGGTTTCTGCTGTAGCCTACACACACACACACACACACACACACACACACACACACACACACTGGATCATCACAGCTCTGAGCATGAGGGTCGCGAAAATGTGGAACAATAAGTTTGATTTAAGGCGATACACTGCACACAAAAACATTAAAAAAAATTTTAAAGCACTGGTCAGTTCAGAGATTCTTGTCTATTTTCCAACATGTCTCCTTTCACAGAGTGGATATGAGTATACGTGCAGTACAATAGCCTATCTACTAATATATTTGAATATTCATGACCGACCTATAATTGACTAAATGAAATGTATTGGGCCGATACAATACAATGGCGCTATAGTGTCAAGAAAAGAGAGCACGCTAGAAAGACAATAGTTTAAAGGGTCAGTATGTAGTTTCAGAGGAGGGGGGTTTGTTTACATTCACAGAGCCTGCAGTTAGTTTACTAAACATATTCTCTCTACATGTAATTCTTAGTAGTGAATAATTCTATCATCATAAATCTAATTATTTTGAGGAACCTGGAACCAAACGTAAGACTAGAATATGTTTGTAAACCAAACTGTGGGCCCTGCTGCTGTAAACAACAACAGTGAAACAGTAACTAGGTAGGTTGTAGGTTCGAACAACTAAACCAAATGCACAAAAAAACACACATTTTGGTTCCAGTGAAGTTAACACACAAACACACGCTGCACTTGATTATCTGTCATATTCAAACAGTCATCATAAATCATTAAACTAATTGTTCACTGGTTGAGTTTTACGCTTTGGACACACACACACATTCACACATGCACGCACACACACACACACACACATTCACACATGCATGCACACACACACACACACACACACACACACACACGGTGAGACACACACACGGTGAGACACATACACATACACACACACACACACACACACACACACACACACACACACACACACACACACACGGTGAGACACACACACGGTGAGACACATACACATACACACACACACACGCACATGCACACAAACATACACACACACACACATGCACACACACACATAGAGAGGCTCCATCGTGTCTGAACAAGTCTAAACAACAGGTGCAATAAGGTTTCAGAATATTTCAATATTAAAGTCCAAGTCACTTTACACACTGAACAATAGTAAAGTCTGGCTTTAAAGCTACAGTGCGTAACTCCTGTCGCCCCCAAGAGGAATACTTAAAGAATTAAATCAACTCTGACGGTGCATCTACATGAGGTAAAGCCTTCAGTGATGGCTCATGGATTTTATACCTTCTGCTGTACGTCCAGGTTTTTTTCTCTTAGCAGTAGAATCAACAACTGAAGCATTTCTTGGGCTCTTCTTGGGATTTTTCTGAGCTCCTGCACCAGTGTCAGGGGGGAGGGGGGGAGGGGGGGACACCAGTTTGTAAACGCTGCCATACTGAGAAATACAGAGAGAGTTTTGTGGAGCTCATATCTCATGTCATATCTATTATCTATATGACGTACTGTGGAAGTGGCTTTATGACTTTACTTATTACGTCATGAACTGTTTGATCTGGAACAATCATTGATATTATTATAGTGTAATAATTATTAAATTGAATTAACAAACGCAAAGTATTGTAGTTTTAGTCCGGCTCTAACCCTGCAGTGTTAATGTCCTTCAAGTAGACAAATCTTATCTTTGTGTAAGGTTGACAGGAACCAGCTGATAGTGTGTATGTGTGTTTGTGGTGTGTTTGTGCGTGCTGTGTGTGTGTTTATAGTGTGTGTGTGTGTGTGTGTGTGTGTGTGTGTGTGTGTGTGTGTGCGTGCGTGTGTCTCTCTCTGTGTGTGTATTTGTCTTTGAAGAGTGTGCGTGTGTGTCTTTGTAGTGTGGGTTTGTGTGTGTATGTGTGTCTCTGTGTAGTTGGTTTCTGTGTGTGTGTGTGTGTGTGTGTGTGTGTGTGTGTCTCTCTTTGTGTGTGTGTGTGTGTCTCTCTTTGTGTGTGTGTGTGTGTGTGTGTGTGTTACCTGGAACAGTAATAACCTGGACATTAACCTACAGCAGCGCAGCTAGAAAGATATGAGCAAAGAGAAAAGATAAAAGATCAGATCTGAACCTCTTACCTTGGCATAGGGGTAATAATCTGAAGGGTTCATGGTCGCGCGCTTTAGTTCCTCCGGTAAAAGACGATAAAAGACGTTAAGAGACGTTACTAAACATGTCGCGAGCTCTTGTGTGTGACTGTGGGAAGCGACGTAATCTCAAACCTGTCTCAACATAACTATTATGTGTGTGTGTGTGTGTGTGTTAGACTATTATTCTTACACCACGTAATGAGTCCACTCCCTCTCCACTCCTACTGCAGGTATGAGCCACCGGTCCACCCATACTGCCTCTGTCACTCTGACACAGTATTACTAACTACTTTACTAACTACTTTTAAAGTCCCTGTAACTCAAATCCACCTAACTGTGTAATGTGTGGAGTTAGTTTCATGATGGTAAAGCATCTATTATCTGTCTGTCTGTCTGTCTGTCTGTCTGTCTATCTGTCTATCTATCTATCTATCTATCTATCTATCTATCTATCTATCTATCTATCTATCTATCTATCTATCTATCTATCTATCTATCTATCTATCCTTCTTACTATGTAATGTGTGGAGTTAGTTTCATGATAGTAAAGCATCTGAAAAGAGTTATAGGCATATTCATCAAACCACATTAAAGATATTGTCATTTAAAGGTGCAGTGTGTGTAATATGACATCATCAAGAAAGTTCTAGAATGCAACGCTCCCTGGGTAACCCCAACCCTTTAGAATAATAACAGAAGCTACAGTGGCTTTCAAGGACAAGAACAATTCTAAATTTTAAACAATGCACCTGATGACATTCCAACTATGACACTTTCAAGATGGCGGCACTAGGCCTTGGTCCAAAATATGCAGACATACGGACATATATGAGACCCTTTCTAAGGAAAAAAATTATAATTAAAAACATTTTTTTCAGCTATTATGCACTACATTAAATGTACTTATGGATATTATAATTACTTTCTACAAAATCTTATAGAAAATAAAACCCAAAATTCTACACACTGCAGGTTTAAGTTTGATAAACTTTACACAAATTGGGGCTATGCTCTGGATTTTATGACACAATAAGTATTCTGAACCAATCACAGCAGTTATTGTTTTTTTTTTTTAAGATTTTTTTTTTGCATTTTAATGCTTTATTGATAGTGTAGAGACAGAGTTGAAATGGGGCAGGGAGGGGAGTGACATGTAGAGAACGGGGCTGGAATCAAACTCGGGTCCGCTGCTGGCCAAGGCCTATGGGGGGGGGGGGGGGCCCTACCAACTGGGCTACGGGCGCCCCGATCACAGCAGTTCTCTGCCCAAATGTTCAATACAAACACCAAGTATTGGCCTGGAGACAGTTTGATACGCCGGCACAGTCCTGTCAAACGCTCTGGAGTCTAGACAGTGGAAAAGCTGTTTTTAAAGTTTTTTAACAAAGGTGTAAAATATTCATGAACGTTTTACTGAAAAATCCATTATTTAAAAACAAATGTTGCTGAAAATAAATAATTAAAAATAAAACATTTTGAAAATGATTTTCAGGTGGCGCCCTTAGCTCAGTTGGTAGGGCGTCTCCCCCCCCATGGGCCCTTAGCTCAGTTGGTAGGGCGTCCCCCCATGGGCCCTTATGGCCCTTAGTTGATAGGGCGTCCCCCCATGGGCCCTTAGCTCAGGTGGTAGGGCGTCCCCCCATGGGCCCTTACCCCCCCCCCCCCCTTCCCCCCTGGGCCCCCTTAGCTCAGTTGGTAGGGCGTCCCCCCCATGGGCCCTTAGCTCAGGTGGTAGGGCGTCCCCCCATGGGCCCTTAGCTCAGGTGGTAGGGCGTCCCCCCATGGGCCCTTAGCTCAGTTGGTAGGGCGTCCCCCCCATGGGCCCTTAGCTCAGTTGGTAGGGCGTCCCCCCCATGGGCCTCGGCCAGCAGTGGACCCGGGTTCGATTCCCGCCCGCGGTCGTTCTCTGCATGTCACTCCCCTCTCTGCCCCATTTCAACTCTGTCTCTACACTATCAATAAAGCATAGAAATGCCCCAAAAAAAATAAAAATAAAAATAATTTTCAATAATATGACCATGAAGACTTGAACAAAAATCAGTGTTGTGTAAACCATCAGAACTTTATTGAAGACCCCTGAGTCAGTCTGAGTATCCATCATGTTCCAGTTGAGTGTTCAGACTCAAAGCAAAATTCAAACCTGGGAAATCACAACATTTAAAGATGCTCCGAGGAACTTTCTGTTTGTTCATTCTAGCGCCCCCCTTTGGACTAAAGCAGTAGTGTTTTACCACGCCAGCTGTTGTTCCTGGGTGAGCGTATACCCATGACAAAGGCATTAAGAAAAACTAAAAGCATTCTTTGCACTAATGGTCTCGTTTTGCTGTTACATGTATTTTATGATCATCAGAGGAAAAAATTTGACTGTTTCAGAAATATTTAAAAGTTCCTCAGAGCAGCTTTAAAACAGACTAGTAAATATAATTTTTCATTTTTAACAGATCGGTTATGAAAAAATGCCAAAAAATTTACACAGCAAATTAATCTACACACACACACACACACACACACACACACACACACACACACACACACACACAAGATGGAGAATGACTAAATGAGTCAGTGAGTCACAGACTGATCCTGAATCAGCGCAGCTCATTGTTTCACAATAAAATACTTTTTGAAATGTGGATCTCCTCCTTCAGCAAACGCTGCAAAACCACACACGCTACCGGACGCCCTCTGTGTGTGTGTGTGTGTGTGTGTGTGTGTGTGTGTGTGTGTGTGTGTAGAATACTTAAGCAATATCACATGAGAGGGAGCATGTTGTCGCTCTATATCAGCGCTGTTGTGTTTCTGTCGTAGTTGTAACCCGTAACCAGTAAAAACCTTTTCCACACTACGATGTTGTAAAAATGAAATAAAGATTCTAACGCTCAGATATTGTTATATTTATATTTTTATAGAAACCGTTCAGATAGATTATAACAGATAATAGTTTTAAAGTCAGAAATCAACTGGTTTCAACTGGTTTCAACTGGTTTCAAAGGTTCATTTACTTCGTTTCATTTTTTAACTCATAAAAAAAAAAAAAAAACGTTTATTAATTTTTTTTTTAATGCTTTTTTTCCTCACATAAACCAAACTAA
>CM049412.1:29952500-29992500 GCA_026929865.2 Hyperoplus lanceolatus | reverse complement strand
AACTTTCTCCCGCGTCGCGTCTTTCCTCTGAATGTCTAAGATCACCTGGTCAGCCGGCCGCGAGGATGGCCACTTAGCCCTCTGAGAGACAGACAGGCAGACAGACAGACAGACAGACAGACAGACAGACAGACAGACAGACAGACAGACAGACAGACAGGCAGACAGACAGACAGACAGGCAGGCAGGCAGACAGAGACACAGACAGACAGACAGGCAGGCAGACAGAGAGGCAGACAGACATATACAGACAGACAGACAGACAGACAGACAGACAGACAGACAAGAAGGCAGACAGACAGACAGGCAGGCAGGCAGACAGAGACACAGACAGACAGACAGACAGGCAGGCAGACAGAGAGGCAGACAGACATATACAGACAGGCAGGCAGACAGACAGACAGAGAGGCAGACAGACAGACAGACACACAGAGAGGCAGACAGACATATACAGACAGGCAGGCAGACAGACACACAGAGAGACAGACAGACAGACAGACAGACAGACAGAGAGGCAGACAGACAGACACACAGAGAGACAGACAGACAGACAGGCAGAAAGACACACAGAGAGACAGACAGACAGACACACAGACAGACAGACAGAGAGGCAGACAGACAGACACACAGAGAGGCAGGCAGGGACTTTGGTTAGATTTAGTTTTGTGGACTCTGTACCTTTAATTAACTGTAGAGTGAAAAGAGCAGCTTGTGTGTAGTGGTCAGTGATTCTGGAGAATATATTGTCAAAATATCTTGTCAAAATCAGTCAGTAATCGGCCTGTCTGTATCCCTACTGTCTGTATCCCTACTGTCTGTATCCCTACTGCCTGTATCCCTACTGTCTGTATCCCTACTGTCTGTATCCCTACTGTCTGTATCCCTACTGTCTGTATCCCTATGTCTGTATCCCTACTGTCTGTATCCCTACTGTCTGTATCCCTATGTCTGTATCCCTACTGTCTGTATCCCTATGTCTGTATCCCTACTGTCTGTATCCCTACTGTCTGTATCCCTACTGCCTGTATCCCTACTGTCTGTATCCCTACTGCCTGTATCCCTACTGTCTGTATCCCTATGTCTGTATCCCTACTGTCTGTATCCCTATGTCTGTATCCCTACTGTCTGTATCCCTACTGTCTGTATCCCTACCTGTATCCCTACTGTCTGTATCCCTACTGTCTGTATCCCTATGTCTGTATCCCTACTGCCTGTATCCCTATGTCTGTATCCCTACTGTCTGTATCCCTACTGTCTGTATCCCTACTGTCTGTATCCCTATGTCTGTATCCCTACTGTCTGTATCCCTACTGTCTGTATCCCTACTGTCTGTGCTAAGAAAATGTTTTGATAGGCTACAGCCTAGGTTCTGTAAAGTGGCATGTTGCTAGCAATAGCTGCTTTTAGCCCTATAGTTTCCAGAGCCTACGCTGTGTGTGTGTGTGTGTGTGTGTGTGTGTGTGTGTGTGTGTGTGTGTGTGTGTGTGTGTGTGTGTAGGCCTTTTAACACTGTATTTTTCAGCGCAGTTTGAAGTTTGAAAGTTTGGCCTATAGCTCAGCTCCTAAAAGCAATTTTTTTCATTAAATGTTTATGTCGATAGGCTATAATATAGGCTAGTCAAAATATTAAAGCAAATGGTTGCCTAGGCTACACACACACACACACACACACACAGCACGCACGCACGCACACACACACACACACACACACACACACACACACACACACGCGCGCACACACACACACACACACACACACACACACACACACACACACACACACACACACACACACACACACTAATGCTATAGGCTAGTTGCATCGTGTGTCGGTCACTCACCACAGCGACAGTGTGGGGCATCGGTCCGGTGACCTCCCGACACTTGGTTCGTCCCTGACTGAGCAACATGGCGTTAAACTTAAATAATCCTCCAGTTATCTTTCACTTGAAGGTGATTTTTATCGCAGTTTTTTGGGATGTTTCTCGCCGCAGACTGTGAACGAGACGTGGGCCGCTTGAACCAACACACACACCGCAAACACAAGACACGCTCAGGAGCCATGGCAACAACAACAAACATGATGACGCGACACTGGCACTGCAGATTCCGTATTTTGTTTTAGCAGATATTCTTGTTCTACTAACATGTAGGTTGGTGACGTGTGAAAAATACGAAACGAGGCAAGGCAAGGCAAGTTTATTTTTAGAGCACATTTCGGACACAAGGCCATTCAAGGTGCTTTACATAAGCAATAACAAAATACATCAAGTAAGAAAACAAAATACATCAAGCATAGAGCACACATTCCCAAAAAAAAAAAAAAAAAAAAATTCAAAATTCAAAATGAGAAATTAAAATTTCAGGTTAAAACGGAAACAGAAAGTAGCATACAGACAGATCAAAGTGCATGAACATATGGCATGATTAAAACAAATAAGCATTTAAAGAAAGCCAAAAAGCACAGACAAGAACGAGCATAGGCCTACAAGTGGCATGAATGCAGACAGAAATACATAAGCATAAACAAGTGCATACAAACAAGGAGCATAAACTCAGACACAAACACAAGTAGCATGAGCATTACCCTATAAACTTGGCATTCTGCTGACTTTTTATTGTATTAATTAATTTATTTTAAAAGTCTATGATGAATAGAAATAGTTTATTGAGTTTATACTTTGGTTGTTAAAATATTGAATGAAAATGTTGAATGTTTAAAAGTTGAACATGATGACGCCACAGTGGCACAGCTGATAGGCGCTGCCGTCTGGGCTCATATAAGTAGATAGATTGATTAAACTAAGGTTTTTTTAGAAGATCAATTCTTGCTCTTACATGTATAAACATGGCAGTCTGCTGATTAATAGCTTTTACTGTCTTTTTTACTGTCTATGATTAATATAGGAAAAGGCCTCGCTATCTATGTTCAAATGTTTTGGATATTGGTTTGAATTTCAGGCCATTCAAGCAATTTTTTTAAACTTTTAAATGTCGTAAATAACGTGAAGCTCCGTGATTGGCCGTTTGTCAGTGAAATGCATCTTAGGAGTTGTAGTTTAACTATCCCATTCATCAGAAGGTGCACTTTTTAAAATTAAAGAATTAATTTTATTTTTTCAATTTTAATTTTATAAATCAGACCTATTTTCCAACTCCGCTGTTCATCTTGAGATAAAAATAAAATAAATTTAAATAAATACAGTAGCCTACAGTACAGTAAATCGTATGTTGGTTTGAATTTTTTTTTTTTTGGGGGGGGGGGTTTCCTCCTAATTAAGTCTTGGAACATCCTAAAGACCTAACAACAACAGGTCACGGCGGTCGAAACATTAATATAACTTATTTTTGTACCTGAAATCTTAATAGGACAATACATTTCCCAAAGTGACGCCTGGAAGCGAATAGTAATATTATTTCGGACACCCCTAAAGTGGATCGCACCATTTCTTAACCCTGACGTCACTCCCGCAGCGCCTGAGCTCGCGCGCTTCGCCCCGGACGGACCCGCTGTAGTTCAATGTAAGTAGCGATCCTATTTATCGTTAAAGTTAAATAAACTTTACTTTCTGAGGTAATGAATTTCCTAATTACATCTTGTCAAGTGTTTCATGGATTAGCGGCAATGTTAGCTAGTTTCTAACGTTTGCCCAAAGTGACAGTTCAGCCTTAATAAACATAAGCTAACTAGTATAAGCTAGCAGGTGAATGGTCACTTACCGTACTACTGCTATAATAGCTAGCTAGCTGTGCCTGTGACTCGGCATTTCATACTGTAATATAAAATATCACAATGGCTAATGTAAGCTAACAGTCACGTTCGGTGAGACAATGCAGGGTAAGTGTGTTGTAGATTCGTTTGTTGACATCAATATATATAGTTGAATATTCCATTTAAAAAGTCTTAACATCTGGCTCATAGGGTTCTCCCAGCACTTTATATATGGAGAATATTCATTATGAGATTTCAGGGAAAGCAGAGAAGTTTAAACCAGCCTTTCCTGGACTATATAACAGCACTGAAGGGACCTACATGACACCTCGTTGACTTTTTATTTTCTGCTTAAAGGGGCAGTGTGTAATATGACATCATCAAGAAAGTTCTGGAAAGTTCTAGAATGCAACGCTCCCTGGGTAACCCCAACCCTTTAGAATAATAACAGAAGCTACAGTGGCCTTCAAGGACAAGAACAATTCTAAATTCTAAACAATGCACCTGATGATATTCCAAAAACATGGATTCCTCCATAAGACTTGCCTGCTCAATGTACAAAATGTAACATTAATATTTGTAATTCTCCGCTCAGAAGGATAATTCAGATTATTGTCAGAGGTGATTTTACACCAATGAGGACATATTTATGAATGAGGATGCTGATTTTAGCTAATAAATTACTTAAAATGTTACACAGTGTCCCTTTAACATTTACCTTTAGTTTAAACAATGTCCTTAGAAACCTGTAGAGTAGAGTACGCCATGTTGGTTGTTTGTTTTATTTTGTCTTTTGTTTTTGTGTTTCTCAGTTTTTCTCTCTAAAAAATATCCATGAATAAAGTATTTAAAGAGAAGCCTTGAGCTGCTGTGGTGGTTAATGTAAGTCTGAGCTAAACATTAGCTGTTGTAACAGGCTTCCCTTTGTTTTTGTTTTTTTCAGGGAAGCAGAAGTTTTGAGTGACCTGGTTGGATTGGGTAAGTCCATGTGTGCTGAATGATGACCAGATATATCAGTGTTATGTCAATGAGGGAAATGTAATAATGACTAATTATTTATTAAGATTAAAAGTATTATATGGTAATGAATGAAGCTATAATAACGTATAATAATAATGACAGAAGGGATAAGGTTAATTTTATTGGACAATGTAGATAACGACATGCGCAACAAAACAGAACAGCTGTAAAAAACTAAAACTAAAAAACTGTAAAAGAATAATAAAACCTTCGAGACACCTGTACAAACACAGCAATAGAGAGCACCTGTCATATTGGCTATTAAAGGTAAACTCAGTGATTCTGGAGAACGCTTGTTGTCAAAATCAGTGAATATCTCCTCACAATCTGCTACCTGTCTGTACTGTGTGTGCGCTGAAAAGAAATCCTGTGTTAATTCACAGCCTAGGCTCTGTGAACTGGCATGTTGCTAGCTACAGTGGGCCCTTTGTTTATACCAGTTTACAGAGTCCAGGCTGTGTTTTTCACCACACCCACAGTACAGACAGGTAGTGGATCATGAGGAGATATTCACTCAGTACAGACAGGTAGTGGATCATGAGGAGATATTCACTCAGTACAGACAGGTAGTGGATCATGAGGAGATATTCACTCAGTACAGACAGGTAGTGGATCATGAGGAGATATTCACACAGTACAGACAGGTAGTGGATCATGAGGAGATATTCACTGATTTTGACAAAAAGTGATTTTGACAACACAGTTCTCCAGAATCGCTGACTACACCTTTAATTAGGGCAATTTGACCTCAAATTAATATCACAATTTTACATTTCACATTTTACCTCGATTATGATTTACAAACTATTATTTATTAATAATCTTTGGCCCTCAAAGCTCACTGACAATCTGTACTGTAAATATGCTCAACTATTCAAGCTGGGATATCTCATATAAAGAAAGAGTGCATATCTTCATTATTAAAAAACAATAAAACACACAGATGAACTCACAGTTTGTGACAACAGTGCAGCAGCGCCAGAATGTAGAAAGTGCAAATTGAGACAGATTTAAAATACTCAGTAATATGTCAGTCGGTTGGTGAAAAAACGTTTTCTTCAGTTTTGTCAGTATTTGGTTGCAACTTAATATAGCTGGTAAGTGGTTTATAATCAGTTTCAGGTGATAATGAGTCAGAACAAAGGGTTCCCAGTTTACAGGTTTACAGAAGATGGAAAAATAATAATTTGTTTCCAAATAAAATAGCGTTGGATCCGTGGGTAAAGATGTGGAACAAACTATGAAATATGCGCAAAATCTTTGCCATGTGCAAGTTTCCAATATAAAGCAGTAAACAGTTTAAACAAGATGTTATAGGAATACATTTTGATTGTTTAGCAGACAGGAGGATGTCGGGAGGACAGGGAGAAGGCAGCAGGACCTATCAGCACAGAGGTAAGTGAAGCCCTGATTACACTGGACAAAAAACAACACTAAAGCCCGCTAACACCCGGTTAATGTCTATCGGCTTCACCTCCGATCGGCATCAATGTGAACATCACACCTAGAAAACCTTTGCTTTCTTTTTCTCTTCAATTTGGAGATATTTTTTGCAATTGCGATTATAGTAATATAATATTGCGGTTTGTATTGAAATGGTATTATGATTGTACTTGAATTGGTTTTCAAGGAAAATGAGAGATAATTGACAGGCATAGATATCTCAATTTAAAACCATGTGCAAGTTTGAAATAGTACCAATATAAAGCCGTTTCACGCTAAACCCCACAAACAATAATTTTAATTAAATAAATAATAATTAAAGATTTTTTTTGTAATTTTAAAGCTTCATTAGACAGTATAGAGTTGAAATGGGGAGACAGAGAGGGAGAGGGGATGACCTGCAGTAAGATTTGAACCTGCGACCACTGCAACGAAGGCCTGAGCCAATATGTTACACGCTCTATCCACTACGCCACCGGAGCGCCCCAATAAATGATAATTAAACCTGAAAGCTGAAGACACCACCATCCTGAATGGTTTGTTTTAGCACTGGGTCATGTATTCCCGCCCCAGCTCCCCCTGTTATTTTCCCTTCATGGCTGGACTGATGACTACTGCTGTGAACAGGAAAACATCTCTGCTGAAGGTAATGTTAAATTTGCATTCATTTGTAACTAAATTTTAAGTTTTTAGGACTTTACGTTTCACTGCCACTTTGTAACTGTGTGTATGAAGCTACAACCTTATTGAAATAGCTTTGCAGTAATGTCGGTCAATACTAATATTGATAAGCTAGCAGTGCAAAGAAGCTACAATATTTTGGTTTATTGATAATCAACAAATTCACCCGTAAACTGCTACTTAATCCACCGAACTGATGCAGTTAGTTTAGTCAGTAAATTGAACTTGATAGTAACGTAACTTGAAAAACACTTGAAGTCAAAAAGTAGTAAAAAGAGCATAACTTCAAGTTACATGTAAACATTTGAGCTAGATAACAGTGTGTGTGCATATGATATTGTCAAACATTAGTTTTAAGTGTATGTTGTCAGTAACTTATTTTCAACCGGTTGACAGCGGGGGACAACACTGCGACTACCAGTTAACGTAACCCCCTCTTAATGCTAACGTTACTTTATAGCAATTGTAGTAAAGAAAGCATTACGTAAAGTTACACATAACCATTTAACCAGAAGATATTTATTCTCTCTTTCTAGATATCAAGCTTTAAATACTGACAAATATTAGTTTGAAGTGTCAGTAACTTATTTTTTGACCAGGCAGCAGCGGTTAGTGTGGTTCTATCACTGACCTATACCACTGTGCTACTGGATGTTGCTATCAGTATGGGTGGTTTCAAAATAATGTTATTTGTAATCGAACAATAAGCTAACCTGGTTCTTTTGTTTGCCATTGCAGGAACTAATGGACGGCCTTCTCTGCGGGATACTGTCGAGTTGGGGCCTTGAGTCTCCAATGTCAAGGTAAGGTGATGACTGGGGTCCACTGTAATAATGTCCACTTCAATATTATGTCATGTTGTGCCATTATCTCACCTTGTGATGTTCCCAAGGTTTTAAATTTAAGAGCAGAAAGCTAAAGAATAATTAAGATTTTCAGTTAAGATGATCAATGATTCAGCATTTGATGTGGGAAGGAATTAATTAACAAAGGAAGTAATTACATCTTATGAAGTAAACATGGCAGTATTGCAAAGGCCAGAAAAAGCTCATGACCTCTAAATGTAATCCCTAAAAATCAACAGTATTGTAGAACATACTGTTATATGCCAGGTTGGAAAAAAAGCATAATTTATTCCTATAAAAGTTTACAACAGAGCTAAAATCACACATTCTATGGAGTGTACAATTACGTCCCCCAAAAACCACAACTCCACTTCAAAACAAGCAAAACCTTATTACAAAAGAACTATTGATACTAAACTACAAAAACAATATATTCAATATATACTGTATATTCTTAGTTTATACTTAGTGGACACTTTTATCGGACCATTTACCTTTAGAACATTATATAATATACTGTATATTCTTAGTTTATACTTAGTGGACACTTTTATCTGACCATTTACCTTTAGAACATTCTCACAGACAAATTGGCAAAGTTGCTATAAAATTAAAGTATGTTAAGAAGCAACAGTTGCGATATTACTTTTTAATTGACTTAACTGTGTCTATGGTCTGTTTTCTCTGATTATTATTAATTTTCAGTAGAAAGGCCATTTATAAAAGGTCCTTACTCTTGTTACACTTGAGCCAAAGCATGAAATGAAGAAGAGTGGCTCACTGGCAGGAACAGGAATGCAGGCAGGTTACAACATGGGGTTGACACATTAAGCAAACAAAGCAGAGGATCTGTTTATGAGGAGAGAAGCTGATAGACAACATGTGAAGGAGAGGGGGGGGGCAGATCAGCAGTGAAACTCTCCCTGAGATCCAAATCGCATACTTTCTTTTTTCTATTCTACATACAGCTGATCATAAAATGTACGTATTTTACATGCAGGAGGCTACAATTGGGATATACTTAAATGTATAACTTTCATCATAACATGGCTCCTTGGGCTTGCCGGTTGCTTTTGTATCCGTCTCATCGCTGGTTGTTTTCACTCGGAGGCTCAATATATGTGACATCACTTTCAGTACACATTGGATGTTGGATCAGAATCACCCAAAAACAATGCTGATTTCCACACTTAAAATCCTAACTGGATGTAGCAGGGCAAGTTGTGAGCATGCTGCATCACACCACATGTATTGGTACACCTTAAATTTTTTTTTTATCAGAGTAAACAGGTGTGTGCAGGAAACTGAATTTTGAGTGAGTGAATTTAAGTCAAAGTGCCCATCTGCAAATGCAACATCATATTACCTATGGGATGTAATTTGCTTCAAAAATTTGCAGTTTTAGAATAACTAACATAGCAGTCACTCAGTGACACAGTCCTTGGCCTTTGTCCGGTCAGTGTCTTTGGTTTAATGTGAGAGAGAGACCTCTAGTGGTTCATGTTTGAAAATCATTGCTGCATTCCAATACCCATTCTTCCCTGCTATTTAGTATGGTATTAAAATATTCAGTCTATCTAAATACATTTGATCAAATACAGCATCTTGAAAGATACCCTTTTTTTTGGGAAGAAATCAGATTCAGCCCAAACTATTACATCTATAAGGCATAATATATTCTCATCAAAGTTTACAATAGTTAATTTTACGAATTTTATGGTGTGAGGGCTCAAAAACAACTCTATCTCAAACCAAGGAAAACAAATGAAATATTTTGTATAAATATCCAACCAATATATATCAAATCACATGCTGCACATAGGTAAACATAATATAAACATCAACAAACACATACCGATCTCAAAAGCCACACAAAGTCATATCAGCACTCCCTACTTCCTTATTACAAAATAACTATTGATATAAATTATAATGCTGCTGTCGAACCCAAGTTGTAGTGCATTACGCTACCAGTCACCTTACCTTTGGAGACATTGGTAAAAGTGCCTTTTATAAGTGGTTGGAAAGTTGTTATTCTTATTTATGTGTGTGTTGCCTATTTTTTATATTGTATGTCTTTTAAATGGACTTTGAGTCTAATTATAAAAGCTGATGATGAAGATTATAGAACTATAACAAGAAATGATATTCTTAGTATATGGTTCACTTTTATCTGTCCCTTTAACTTTAGAACATTACCACAGGCACATTGGCAAAGTTGTTATACAATTATAGTATGTTAAGAAGCAACTCTTGCAAGATTCTTTTTAATTGACTTGATTGTGTCTATGGTCTGTTTTCTCTGTTTGATTATTGCTCACGATCAGATTTTTAGGTGTTTTCGGTTCTACCCACTACAATGCGCTGTATGAACATCTTAAAAAAAGGGGGGGGGGGGTTTCACTCACACACACACACACACACACACACACACACACACCTAAGGACTGTTTTACTAAGATAAGATAACCTATGTTATAGAACAACTGTGTGCCTTGAATTGTTTTGTATGTATTGCTCTCATAACGTGTGTGCGTGTGTCCTAACCCTCTCTCTATGTGCCCTTCATGTACCCTTTCCGAAAGTCAGCAACCCTGCAGACTTTGGCTAAATGAATTACCCAAAGTTCATAGCGCTGTGACTTAAAATACGGGGTAAACTCTTTCTTCGTTTCATTTCAGTGTAAGTCAGTAAGTTCAGGGCTTGAGGCTTTAGGGAGGACTTTGGGTTTGGTGTGTGGAGATTGAAGATGAATGTCTGTCTCATGGCACTGAGGACTGTGAGCACACTCTGCTGTTTGAATCTGTCCACTGCAGTGTATGATGGGGTCAGGGAGGGGTCGGTCCACTGCAGTGTATGATGGGGTCAGGGAGGGGTCTGCAGTGTTGATGGGGTCGGGGGGGGTGGGTCCACTGCAGTGTATGATGGGGTCAGGGAGGGGTCGGTCAACTGCAGTGTATGATGGGGTCAGGGAGGGGTCGGTCCGCTTCAGTGTATGATGGGGTCAGGGAGGGGTCGGTCCACTGCAGTGTATGATGGGGTCAGGGAGGGGTCGGTCCGCTTCAGTTTTTGTTTTGGAAACTTGTGAATAAGAAGTACACTGACTATTTTTGCTAAGTCACTTTGACATTGAATTTAAACAATTAAAGTAGACAATTTTGGCAGTTTAACCGCGTCACCATACAAATCCATCAATAACAATTGTATTGTTTTTTTGATAGGGAAATGGGTCACTACAAACACTGTCATTAAGAACACATCTGAGACACATATGAGCAGACAAATCTTTAAGTCAAGTGACTTTGAGTCTTCTGGAAAGAGCTTTATAAGTACCTATTATTATTTGACCTACAGTCTGAATGTGTTGTGTAGTTTTATTTCAATCATCGCAGCACATTATGAACTAAACGTTATACTAATAAACTATATACTGTGGACTTACCACTGTGGATACTGTGGCCTTTGTCTAATGTTGAAAGTTTGATGTTGAGGTCATCCAAAATTATTTTTTGATTCATGATTCAAAGGCATTACTGTATTTGTCACATGCACAGTACAATGAATTGTCTTTCCAGATTATAAACAGAAGAAAGATGAAGTATCAAAGTTACTGCAAGTATTGTCATGGTCAAGTTGTTGAAATGAAGAATATTATAAATAGATGAAGATTAGATAAACAGGGAGGTGTTCAAGTTGTGTTGTGCAATATGACCAAGCCAATAACTTTGGAATTCTGAATCATAAGGGCCTTTGAGTGTCACTGAATCAGTAGCTGATCTGAAATAGTTTGATTAATCACATTTCTGTTCCTCTTCATTCTGACCCAAAGTTTAAGAGTTTAGTTTGCTCTGCGTCAACAATCAGGTTCAGGTCTTATCTCTGCCTATTTTACGGTAAATGCTTTCACCACGTTTCTCTCAAGTTAAGCAACAGCAGGGCCTGTTTCATCAGTGTACAGAAAGCTCTGAATAAATTACATTTTGCAGTTGCAGAACACGTAATAAACACACAAAGCAATATGTTGGCCTGAGCATAAGGGTGGTTGGATCCCCCGTCTCCCCGCCACATGTCCAAGTGTCCCTGGGCCAGTGGCGTCACTAGGCTGTTTTATTCGGGGCTAAAGCCCCGGATCTATTTTGTCAATATTTTGCTGCATGCAGAGCCTGTGTCATATCCACACGTTGCACATGCTCCCATTGGTTAAGAGTCTTGCCTAGATTACTGCTAGGACTGCGCGACTGAAGGGACTGTACAGTGAGCCGTCTCCCTAGTTTCTGTTTTCAGCCAAGTAAGTTACATTCACCTCCGACGCATGGACAGCGTTTTTAAAATTAAAGGCTCTCAGTTTATTATCAAAAAGCTTTGATGCACATGAAGTCTGAACACACACAGCGGGCGGCAGCAGTGTTTTTAAAGGAAAGCGCAGTTTATCACCACAACCCCCCCCACAAAAAAAGCCACCCCTTTTTTTTTTTTTTTTTTTTTTTAAAATATATTTTTTTATTTTTTTTTTTTCTTCCCCCTCATCTTCGCCCCCAAAAAAAATGTGTCTTAAAACCCCTGGGCTAAACCTTTTTGTGTAAACCGGGCCCTTTTTTTGGGGTGTTCCCTGATGTTATTGGGGGAAATGAAAAAAAAAAAAAGGGGGGAGGGGGGGTTGGTTTGAGCATTTTTTCAAAAAGAGATTTTAAAGGGAGGTCTTTAGAGTTATGTCTCCAACTCAAATATGTACATATATTTCAGGATGTTGTGCATCCCTGGCAATAAAAACTTTGGATCTGGAATAAACTGTTTAAG
Source organism: Hyperoplus lanceolatus (assembly GCA_026929865.2). Classification (NCBI taxonomy): domain Eukaryota; kingdom Metazoa; phylum Chordata; class Actinopteri; order Uranoscopiformes; family Ammodytidae; genus Hyperoplus; species Hyperoplus lanceolatus. The sequence goes on along the minus strand of CM049412.1, from coordinate 29,980,002 downwards.
AAATATAGCTTTCGGAAAAAAAGTTGTCTTGTCGCACAAATCACCCCACTACACACAATGACAAAGTCACCATCATCATCTTTCTGGCCATCTGAACTCTCATCAGTGGTGTCGTTAAGTGGAATTAAGATGTCACTCTCTTCTGAGCTACTGTAGACAATCACTTTCTTTTGGTGACCAGCGTATACAGCCATGCCACTGGCACAACTCTCAGAAATGTACTTTGCACTAGTTGCTCCGTGCTTGTGGAACCAACTGCCACCTGACAAATGTGATTCCCCCTACATTTCTGCCTTTAAATCAAGGCTCAAAACCCATATTTCCTCCCCATTAACTATCTTACCTCTGCACTACTATCTGTGTTTATGTGGATGTATGGGCTTTACGTCTTTTATTTTGGTTATTGTTATTGTACCTTCATTGTTTACCTACTGAATGCACTATGTACAGCACTTTGGACAGTGCAAACTGTCATAAATGTGCTTTTATAAATACATTTTACTTATTACTTACCTATAACTCACCCAGGCCCTAAATCACCCCATCCCCAGAATTTTGGATAATAGGCATGATGCAGCAATTTAGGGTTGACATTGTGTAACTATATAGACCCAAACTGTAGCATACCAAAGTACTAAAACATGTGTCAAATGTTTTCAAACGTGTCTATAATTGTTCAGACACAATAATCAAAAAACCTTGATCATGGAAATTTTACTTTGAAAGGCAAAACACAGTTTTTTGAGCTTAAATGTGCTTATATCTTATTCCTTGTGTCTCCCTTCTTTACAGGATGAGTCAAATGGATGGCTCTTCTTAAATATGTGGTCACATTTCCAATTTCTTCCACGGTTTTCTAGAAACAAGGGGTTTTGCAACTTCCAAAACGCACAAATCACCCCACCTTCCCCTATATATTTTCGCTCCTGAAATTATTAATGTAGAATCTATAAGTTTGTCTCATTTGATAATTATTAGATAAACGAAAACTCAATCATGAGTTTGAAAAGAGATGAAAAGCTATTAAGAATGCCAAAATAATAAAATATTACTTTTCTAACTGTCAAATAAAATAACAATGAGAAAGTCTAATTTAATATCTTCCTCAAACTTAGATCCATGGACATCTGATGACAACAGCCACTCATTCTATGACCTAACACCATCTAGATAAAAGGTATTCATGGTTCAGTTAAGGTTTCCCAAGTGTTTTTAAATCAGTACTAAATCTTGATTGGAGGAGAGGAGACTGCTATAATTTTGGTAAATAAGGTGCTTAGTGTGTAGTTTTGTAAAATTCCTCCTTTATCGTATTATGTGCTGCACATGATTGAGCTCAGTTGAGTAAGTATTATTTATTTATATAGCTCTGTTGAGTATTATGGACGAAAATGTGATAAAACTGTTACATTCGTACATTTAAGCAAAGTAATACGTTGTTTTATTTTGAATTTTGGATTGTGTGAATTTGGGTTCCGGGTGATTTGAAGTGATGTGGGTTTTATTGTGAAAAACAAAGGAAGTGTTAGTTATCTTTGAAAGTTAGAACAGTAACTTGGTATGTTCACGAAGCAGAAGAGAGGGGGCGACAGAGAGATTTTCATGTGCTGGTTGAATAGTCTCCTTCAGGGAGGAGACACCACCCTCGGGATAAAAAAGCTGGGGCAGGAACGGAAAATAGCCAGTTGAGAGATCAACTCGGTAACTTTAATGAGACGGACCCACCAAGCACCTCTCTCTCTCTCTCTCTCTCTCTCTCTCTCTCTCTCTCTCTCTCTCTCTCTCTCTCTCTCTCTCTCTCTCTCTCTCTCTCTCTCTCTCTGAGAGAGAGAAACACAGATGACTTGGTAAAATTCTAAAACTTTAGGTGAGGATTATTAGCCTAGGAGTCTGATAGAATGGTGATTGGAAGTAACGGAGATTGGGTAGAGACAAAGTCTCCCATTTACTGACTAGATTCGTTAACAATCTTCCTTAAATCCAGACCATTTTTACAGGCTCAGAGGGATGTTAGATATAGGGCTAGGCGCAAGTTTAAAATCGGAGAGCATGCAATAACTCTGGTCTTGTGCTTTGACAAATTGTGAAAAATACCAAGAAAACATCTACTAGGGGATAATGAGCAAATACTCCGTTTTGATGAGTAACTAGGCAAATAATCTTGTTTCTGTCTTTTCTGTATTCTGATATATGATGTACTCTAAGATCATGTGATTGAATAAAAACCAGTAAAACGTTCCGCTTGTCTCAGTTACCAATTAGTTAAAAAGTATCAACGGACCTAGTTATAGAGTTTTCTACAGAATGACAGGAAGCGCCCCTTTGGACATAACGTAAGTTGGTACTCATACCACGGCCGACACACACTGACAACATTATTGAACACAATCTCATAACCAATACCTTTTTTTATTTAAAGGAATGTTTTTAATAACTTCCCAGGTCGTGCAGTTGAATGCTGAAAATAGTATATCTGTTCTATTTATAGGAGGTGGATTTAATAAACATCGGGTACATAAAACTACAGTAAATAACTTGTGAAAGATATCCTTTGCCTGAAAAGTGGTGAATGATTATCAGGAGCAAATATAAAGCGTTACATTTCACACCTAAACAGGATTCAAAAAATAGAAGAACACGTTTAGAAGAAGTGAAACGCTGAACACAGTGGGTTTAAGTAAAACACTTTTTATTTATTTAAGAGAATCCCTGGCAGTCTAGTGGTTAAGATCCCGCGAGCTCACCGCCGGAGCCCGGGTGAGACGCTCAGCAGAAGCCGTGAGAGTAGGGGGTAGTTCTTCATAAGGACAAGGGTTGTAATTAAAGCATCGTGTTACAAGTTAGTTAATATAGGTTTAATAGGACATAACTAATAAACTTAGATACTGGCTTTTCATTGAAGATCAGACTTTGGAAGTTGAGATCGCTTCAGCACTTATCGAGACTATTAGAGTGAAAAAAAAAGTATTGGTTGTCGAAAATAGATGTATCGAAGAAGTATACAGACACAAACAGATAACGTTTAGTCAAATGAACACCTGAATGTACAATTTGGACTTTGATTAATACTTGTATGAAAGACCTTCAACAGAACATAGCATAATTAAACAGTGTCACTAATAGGTTTTCCCTGGGCTGACCCAGACTAACTGAAGCTTCAACACATTATAGAGCATTTTCCCTTCACCATAGATTCAGAAATATGTTGATTAGAAATTATAAACCAAAGCAAAAACAAACACAGTAAGACAAGGATTTAAAACAATGTGGATGGTGAGGATTGATCAGCCCATGCCTTGACTATGGACAGGGCTCATGGGTTTCAATCATCCCATAAAACATTTTCCACACATTTGCATCGTTAAAGCACAGTGCCCCCCGCTCTGTTTGTATTGGCTCTCTGCTCTGTTCACATCACCGATGCAGATCACACGGTTGGTTTTATCTGTAGTTATGCACCACTTTGAATTATCATTTCCACTTCCCCATGCCCAATTAGTTTTTACAGATTTGATATTAAAGACTTTAAATCCGGCTGCTGGACAGTAGGACACGTCGCCCTGAGTTGGCCACGACTGGACCATCACATCACTCTCAAATCCATTTGCAATAGCAATGTAGAGATCTCCAACTGCAAGAACAACAAGAAGAGGCAAGTTAGAGAAAACCTGTTAAACCTTAAAACAGCTTCATACTGACACAAGATATGAAACAACGTGAAAACTTCATGTTACGATTAACTTGAATTAAATCATTTACAATATTATCATAATCTTGATCTTTAAAATATTTCTAAAATGTGTCTAAAACATCCTGGAGACACATTACATTTAGTTCAGGAATCTCGTTATTCCATCACAGATAGGACACTTATTTGTTTGGTGAAAAACAATCAAACAATCTTAATAAAAAAAAAATGTGTGAGATGCCGAGCCTTCAGCCACAGAGACAGGTTTAGGCTATAGGAACGACTTTCAAGATTGATTCACTATAAATCAATAAATCAAAACAGGACCGTAATGGTGCATTTCCACTACATGGTACCAGCTCTACTCTACTCGCCTTTTTTGGTTTTCTCACTTTGTAAAAGTACCTTCTTTTTTGCTTTCTACTTAGTTCCAGGGACTAAACAGACCACGGATTGGTCAGGTTGTCTTTAATGGGCAGTGTCCTATAATGCACAACAAACAGCCAGGCTACTATAGCTGATGCAGTGTTTGAGCTTGCTGTCTCTCCAGTATTTGTTCTACTTTATTTCTAAAATTGCATCAACTTCACCATGGTCGCTGAACGAAGGATAGATAGATAGATAGATAGATAGATAGATAGATAGATAGATAGATAGATAGATAGATAGATACATAGCCATTCCTCACTTTCACATGACATGAGGCAGCCAGGAACTCTCTGAGGCACATAAGCAAATTGGTTCAAGTAACACGTTGAAAAGGACAATGAGAGAAAAACAGCTTTTAGAGAAGATTCAAGATGGAAATTCATCATGGAGATTTCTCACCTTCCCTGTCCCCGTCTGGTGACTGTTTTTTAGTAACGCTAAGGAACAGTGCTTTGCCATTTGACCAAAAAGCCCGAAATTGGTCCGGGTCTGTAATCGGAGGGGGATTTTGGATCCAGTTGATAATGTTCATCATATCTGGAATGTCCTGATGAAAGCCAACCGGGACGTCGTAGTCAAACGGGTACGCTCTGATGTACTGCAGATGACCACCTTGAAATATTAAAAAACAAAACAATATTTTAAAATAATATTCAAATCAGCCACAAAGACGATTGGATGAAGATTTATAAAAGACTATTACCTATTTTTAGTTTGAAATCCTTGTATTTCAATGTTACACAGAGAAATGTCTGAGCGTGAACATTTCCACTTTGTGGCCAGAAGTTATTTGCTTCTCTTCTGAAAGGGAACTGTGGTGTGCTGTGTACGAGCCAGACTCCAGTGCTGTTACTGCTGGTCCTGTCCATCAACACGACTCCTGAGGACACAGACAGACAGACAGACAGACAGACAGACAGACAGAAGCATTTTTTTAAGGACAAATATATTCATGAATGATCATATTTGGTGTTGATCCAGTTTTAATGTCTTGCAAATTGAAGTAAATAATAATAATACATTTATTTTATATTTCAGTGTTTCCCCCAGCGCTTTCTAGCCTTAGCAACACAATAGGCCTATTGTCCACAATAATCGCACAACAGCCCCCCATCCAAAAAGGAACTTTAAAAAGTTGAATTTTCACTTTGATATGCATATACATGTTGAGTGTATGGTCCATTAATTGTATTTAGTGTGTCTGTATTGCACCAAAATATGTTTGCACAAAATTTGTACCTTCACATAGCAAATAAAATTGCACAACTGTAAGGTCAGTGTCTGTTGTATTTTGTATTCAAATTAACAGTTTATTTCTTTACTGCGCATTGGCATCTTTGAGCAAAATACCCCCAAAATTTTCGGCGCGGCGCACCCGGGGCAGTGACCACCTTGACTAAGACATTTTCTGGGGGAAACACTGCGCTTTTCAAGGTACTCAAAGACACTTTAAGTGAAGGCATTTTGTTTTTGAATACAACCTCAAGGAATCTTGTTGAGGGAGTCTAAAAGTCTGCGGCTAGCCGCTTGTGTTTGACTGAAAACATAACGCAGGGTCAAAGAGCCGTTTCTCTGCTCACCTTTACTGTGGCCAAACCAGTCGCTGGTGGCCTGAGCTCCTGGAGGTTGATCGCTGTAGCTGATGAATGCAAAGTCGTCTGACTATAAAAGAAAGTGTCAGAAACATTATTCTCTCAGTTTGCAGAATGACGGGTTCCTCACTGAGAAGGTTTGAGTCATGGTTTCCTCTCATGAAAAGTTTAAAAGTGCTCAGAGGAACTTTCAGCTTTTGTTAATTCTAGCGCCCCCTTTGAACATAATTGGTAGCTGTTGTTCCTGAGTGACGGACCCATGGGAAAGGCATTTTAGTCATGCGAATAGTTAAAAAAACGATCCTCACCATTTGTTTGATCGGTTTAAGCATGGGTTCCAGGGTTAATGCCAGACTGCCCGAGGGATTGTTGATGGGGTGATTGCTGCTAGGTTCTCGCTGCGCTCCAGTTGAATCAATGTAATAATATTCCAACCCACTGAACGGTTTAACATTTGGCACCTTGTAAATTACGTACCTGATAAACGAGCAGAGGAGAGAAACGTCAGTCAGCAGAAACAATACAGACTCTATAAATCACTGGTCTCTCAGTGTAACAAACTCTTCTCTGTACGTCTGTGCTCATCATGTAGTAAGAGGAGATATAGCACAGCAATAGTACAGCAATCTGTATTTGGTCTTAATGTTTCATAATGTCTTTCAATGCAGTTAAATAGGCCTCTTATTTGAAAGCTGCCACAGAAACAAACTTTACTTTGATGGAAGCGTGTATTTAAAGGATATGAAAGAAACTCACCAGTCCACTGCAGCACCGTTTTCATCCCTGCAGGTCACTTGGGCCTCAGAGCTGCAGCAGAGCAGACTGACACACACAATCAGCCGCCACATAACGCCCTGAAACACAGCAACAGGCAAAGACTTCAATCATTAGTTCCACTTTATTATAATGAAACTAGAAGTTTAATGTAGTGCCGAATCGTTCCCCATGGCTTGACAAAGACAGAGGTGGAATTTGGCATCCTCCTTTTGATAGATGACCACAGCTTTGTATCTGGCAGACAGATGCAGCATCCCAGCCAGACAGAGTTATAGATCTCTAGTGGAATGTTTCCCGAACTGCTGGAAGGATTTTGACATCTCTGACAGTTCAGGAGTAGACCATTCCTACGCTTTTTCTTTAGTTTTTTCCACATTTGCATAGCGTACATAAAGCACAGAGCGACGTAACAAGCGTGATTTCACAGTCCAGCCTTTCTGTCCAAAGTCTTGACATTTTTAAAGTACTTATTTCATTCCAGTTTCAAAGAGTTCTTACCTTTGTTGTTGGCTTATCCATGGTCCTGGATGCTGTGTGGTTAGAAAGATTCGGGATTATCTTTTATATCATTGGAGACGAGGGCGGACACTTTCCGGTCACATGATTTCACAGAAACATATGGGGTTTTAAACTGGAAATGTTATGAACAGAATAACGGTAAATTTTGATGTGTAAGTTGAACTAGTGAACTTTATTGCTGTGAAGATTCCAACACTGAGTCATGATGGAATAGTGATGCTGATAACAAGCAGTTTCTGCTCTGAGCGGATTGCATCTTCCAAGAGGATTGTGTCAGAGACATCCCTAATGTAGAAATGTGCTTAGTGGGAGAGTTCTGTGTATTAGATACTTATGCATAGTTAGTCTGTTACCTCATGGAGATAGAAAGATGTCAGTTCAGTCAATTTAAGGAGTTTGCAGGAGACGTCACTGTAGCAGAAGTCAGCCTTGTATTGTTCCAGAGGAGGCCAGCAAAAAGTTTTTAAAAAATTGGTCAAATATATGAATGCTTATTTAATAAATTAATATCTGTTTAATTGTACACTAAATGTAGGATTTTTGTTTGAGTTGGCATAGTAATACATGTACGTTATGAGCTTGAAATTGTACAACTGGCTGTGTAGGGTCACATTAAAAAACACAATGTCACGATTGTAAGAATCCGAGAGGACAGGAGGTCAGTTTCCCCGGTTTTCCATGTTATAGATCATGGCCTAACAATATAGGAGCCTGGGCAGCGAATCCAGCCCAACAACACAATAGCTCTATAATTACTGTAAGACATTTAGACTGGATATCAGGAATGCTTTCGCTGTTGCTTCTCAAAGGATGACATTGCATGTGATGTTGATGAGGCGATGTGGCCAGACACAAACAGGAGGCGGTATCCATAAAAGGATTCATAATCCACCCACCCCATTCCTTACAACTTTTTTTTACTGGAATTGTTTCAGAGTTCATAGTGACACACTGAAGTGCTTGTTGAACTGCGATCCTACCTATTTATTGAGTTTTTTTTTTTTGGCCAAAACCATAAAATTGCTTTATAAACTTTATTTCAGAAGCTTTTCTATATTTTTCACGTGTCTAAATAAAAATATAGTGGATCAATCTTTCCAAAAAATTCTTCAAGAGGGTGGATATGGCATGCAAGGCGATATTTCCCCCGTTTCTTGTGTGTTAAGTTTTGACACAGTGGGCCAAAGTCTGCAACATGTGTGTTAGCAATCGGCAAAAACTGTAATATCTTTAGAGGATTGCGTCACAAGATTTTCGATACAGTGGGTGAAAGAAGTATTAAACACGTCACCATTTTCCTCAGTACATATTTCCCAAGGTGCTATTGACATGATATTTTCACCAGATGTTGGTAACAACCCCAGTAATCCAGACATACAAATAAGTTCAGAAATTAAGTTATGTGTAATAATGTGAATGACACAGGGAAAAAGTATTGAACACACTCACTGATATTTTTTTAATACTTTATACAAAAGCCTTTTTTGGTAATGACAGCTTCAAGACACTTCCTGTATGGACAGACTAGTGTTAGGCATTGCTCTGGTGTGATTTTTGGCCCATTCTTCCACACAAACAGTCTTCAAATCTAGAAGGTTCCGTGGTCCTCTTTAATGAATCTTGATCTTCAGTAATTTCCATAGATTTTCAGTGGGATTTAAGTCAGGTGATTGGCTGGGCCGTTCTAGCAGCTTTATTTTCTTTTTTTGAAACCAATTGAGAGTTTCCTTGGCTGTGTGTTTGGGATCATTGTCTTGCTGAAATGTCCACACTCGTTTCGTCTTCATCACCCTGGTAGATGGCAGCAGATTTTGGTCAAGAATGTCTCGATAAGATTGCCTGTACCATTTGCTGATAAGCAGCCCCACACCATGATGTTCCGAACCTCAAAACTTCACTGTTGGTATAGTGTTTTCAGGATGATGTGCAGTCTCCTCCAAACATGGTGTGTATTATGGCATCCAAACTCTTACATTTTGCTCTCATCTGACCACACTATATTCTCCCAGTTTTTCACTGGCTATTCAAAATGTTGTGCAGCAAACTTTGAACAAGCTTCAACATGCTTTTTTTTTCAGCAATGGAGTCTTGCGTGGTGAGCGTGCATACAGGCCATGGCGTAGGAGTGCATTTCTTACTGTTTTCTTTGAGACAACAGTGCCTGCTAATTCCAGGTCTTTTTGAAGCTCTCCACAAGTGGTCCTGGGCTCTTGGACAACTTTTCTGATCATTCTTTTCACTCCTCTGTCAGAAATCTTGTGAGGAGCACCTGATAGAGGCACATTTATGGTGAAATGATAGTCTTTCCACTTCCGTATTATGGCCTCAGCAGTCCTCACTGGAACATTCAGACGCTTAGAAATGAGCCTGTAACCAATGCCATCTTTATGTCTTGCAACAATCAGGTTGCGAAGGTCTTGAGACAGCTCTTTGCTTTGACCCATCATGAGGTGTGTCTTGCGTGACACCTTGGAAATGATACCTTTTTGTAGGGACTGAACCAGCTGATATTATTTGCACTGACAAGGGGCTGGATTGCTTTTTAATCACTGATAGACTTCAATTGTTGTCTTGGCTTTCCATGCCTTTTTGCACCTCCCTTTCTTAATGTGTTCAATACTTTTTCCCTGTGTCATTTCACATTATTACATATAACTTCATTTGTGAACTTACTTGTTTTGGTTTCTCTGTATGTCTGGATTACTGAACATTTCAAGTCAATAGCCCCTTTGGAAATATATTTACTGAGGAAAACGGTGACGTGTTTAATACTTATTTCACCCGCTGTGGTTTGTTACTTCATGCCAAGTTAAACTGTGTGTGAAGGGAGGGAGGGAGGAAGTTGATGTATCAGAACTCTTCCTGTAATCTGGTGGCTTTCTGCCACATATGTTAACCTCTGAAACACACACACACACAGACACACACACACACACGCACACACGCACACACATACACACACACACACACACGCACACACACACATAGTGACATACACAGAGACACTCACACAAACAGAGACACACACACACACTCATAGAGACACACACAGAGACACACACAAACACACACACACAGAGACACACACAAACACTCACACACACACACACACACACACACACACACACACACACACACAGACACACACACACACACACACCTTCACTGATATAAAAACTATTCCCTGAACCTTCTCACTCCACAGCATCCCAGAGCCAAAAACAACAGGGAAGAACTCTTGAACTGGAATTAAGAAATACATTAACCCTTGTTTTTTTTTTTTTTTTTTTATGAGCATTTTATCCCACTTGAACTCTTTTTTTGCCTGTGATAATATTAATAGGGGTGATGAATGAAATCTTAATTAGAGAATAAATTCAGGCGAACCAAAAATCTCAAAGTTAGCTTGGGGCTCAGAGGTTAAAATGCTGGCATAAGCCCTTAAGGGATGCATTGTGCACAATGTATATATATATACACTTCTTAAGTACAGCGGTTCATTTTCTTGTTTCTTGTGTCCCTGAGCAAGACACTGAACCCCAAATTGCTCCCGATGGTTCAGAGAGCGCCTTGCATGGCAGCTACTGCCTTCGGTGTATGAGTGAGTGTATGAATGGGTGAATGTGGTAAGATATGTAAAGCGCTTTGGGGCTGAGAAAATCGGCTAGAAGGCGCTATATAAGTCAAGTCCATTTACCATTTACCATTTACCATTTGTTACAGTTTTTTTTTCAATTGCTAAACCACAGTGGGCACAACTGGAGCGACATGTGCAAAACTCTAACAACACTATGCACCACAGCGGTTCATGTGGACCAAACTCTAGCTCGTTTTTCATTGCTTAAACACAATTTTCAAAACTCTACACACTTATCTCATGGCTTTTTTTTCTTCAGTGTCTTTGGAGGGAAGACTGGAGATGAAGAGGCTACAGATAACACCAAGGGACACACGACTGAACCGTGAGTTTTGCGTTTCAACGGAAGAACTGGCTAACGGCCAGTGTAGCCTAGCTAAAGATATCAACGGTCATTTAGAACACATCTGAGACACATGTGAGCAGAAACATCTTTAAGTCAAGTGACTTTGAGTCTTCTGGAAAGCGCTTTATAAGTACCTATTATTATTTGACCTACAGTCTGAATGTGTTGTGTAGTTTTATTTCAATCATCGCAGCACATTATGAACTAAACGTTATACTAATAAACTATATACTGTGGAATTACCACTGTGGATACTGTGTCTAATGGCCTTTGTCTAATGTTGAAAGTTTGATGTTGTGGTCATCCAAAATTAATTTCTGATTCATGATTCAAAGGCATTATTTGTCACATGCTCATACAGTATGTGCAATGAAAAGTTTTTCCAGATTATATACACAAGAAAGATGAAGTATTAAAGTTACTGCAAGTATTGTCATGGTCAAGTTGTTGAAATTAAGAATATTATAAATAGATGAAGATTAGATAATCAAGGAGGTGTTCAAGTTGTGGTGTGCAATATGACCAAGCCAATAACTTTGGAATTCTGAATCATAAGGGCCTTAGGAGTGTCACTGAATCAGTAGCTGATCTGAAATAGTTTGATTAACCCTTGTGCCACCCTTACTTTTTTGTTACACAGAAGGACCTGGCGGCCACAAGAAGCCACTCCCAATTAACTTTCATAAAAACCTTATACAATAATGTTTTTTTTTACTTTTTTTTATAAACCATTTACCCCACTTGTGCTCTGTACATACATATTTGATATTTGTTTATTTTTCATTGTTTTTAACCCTTTTCAGGCTAGTTTTTGTGATGAAATTACACTTTTTTATATATAAAAATAATAATAACTGAAACACTTTTCATACAATAGATGCAAGGTGGATTTTTTTCTGTGGATGTTGACCAGATCAGATCTATTAATCATCAACGAAAAGATTGACATTCAAGCATTTTTTGTTTTTGAGCAACAACAACATTTGTATCACAAAAAACATAAATCGAACAGTAGAACAGGCTAGAATAGATATATATGCAGCTAAAAGGTGCTATTCTGTGGCTTTCAGGTGGCTGCTCACCCAGCATGCACAAAAGTTCACTGACTCCCAAAACTGTGTGTGTGTGCGCGTTTGTGAGTGAGTGAGTGTGCGCGTTTGTGAGTGTGTGTGTGTGTGTGTGTGTGTGTGTCTGTTTGTGTGTGAGAGAGAGAGAGCGAGAGAGAGAGAAAAAGACATTCAATGGAAGAGGAACACACTTCGCTGGCAATTTTTGCAAATGTGTCATGGCCAAGCATGGAAGTTGCTTGGCCATGCTGTAAATGAGCACCCATACTTAAAACATTGGTCACTGTTGCACCTGTGTACACAAACCCAGACTTTTGTTTTCACTTCATCGGCATCTTTGTAGCGCTGCAAGATGCAGGAGTGCGCATCACTTCAAAGAGTATCTAGGAAGGATTTTCCATTATCAAAGAGGCTCTTAGCTGTTCTTCATTCTTATCCACATGAATACAATCCATATAAACTACTAACAATGATTTGTTTTACCACAAGAAATGTGGCCTTATTATGAATACACACACACACACACACACACACACACACACACACACACACAAGCACACACACACACACACAAGCACACACACACACACACACACACACACACACACACACACACACACACACACGCACAGTTTTAGGAGAGTGTTATGCCTCGTTTCCACCGAGTAGAGCGGGTCGGATCGGAGCGGCTCAGAGCGGGTCAGGCCGCCTACGCGAGATGAGGTGTTGTTTCCACCGCAGACCCTACCCTTACTGGTAGGGCGGGGTTTAAACCGGATGGGAGCTACGTAAACACCGCGACATCATAACAACGCGACACAGTGTAGCCTGTTATTTAAATGAATGAAAGCTAAGATCGCGCCACATTTGAACAAACAAGAGCTACAATGGAGGACGTCCAGCAGTTCGCGATGTTTTTTCTTTCGATGTGGCTGTTCATCAACATGAGAGCACAGGCTTCGATTGCTGAAGGATTGAAGGCTGCAATGAAAAGGGAAGACGAAACAAACAAGAGAATTTCGAAGAAGGTCCTTCAGAATGCAGCCGAGATGGACCGCTTAAGGGCCAGACAAAGGCGACGGCGTTTACTGGTAAGAAAAAGTTACTGTTATTGTCGCATGTAACAATGTACTTCATCAAACGTGCTATTGTTAGCAAACATATCGTCGTGTTGGTCAGCCATTAAAGTCTGTACAAAAGCCTAACCCGCATTTCAAACGTTACACTTAAAACAGACGTGATACCATATTTTATAAACTCTTCATAGGCCTATTTTTCGTGTAGAAAAATCGTATTTGTCGAAGTAACTTCCGTAATCCGATGAATAAAGAAGTTAAGAGTAGAGTATGGCCAACTGAATTGTTGTGGAGTACAATTACCCCTCCCCCAAACATCCGAAACTCAGACTCAATAAACTCATTCAAAAGCCAACTCAAAACTCATCTCTTCAAGATAGCATACGACCCCTGACTCCACCCATACCACACCCGACTCTATTTTAATTTGTTTTCGTGTTTCTTTCTTTTCTTTATGTATATATTTCTATGCAATGTAAAGCGTCTTTGAGTGACCACAAAAAGCGCTATATAAAACCTATCAATTATTATTATTATTATTATAAAGTAACATGGATAGAAAAGTAGAGCACAACTGCCTCAATTTGAATTTGTCAACATGCATTCTCCAGAATTGCTCTCCCCACTTTTTTATATGTACTTATAGTTTTATTCCACCTTTGCAACACCATCAATCAATTTGTGTATTAAATTCTGTTTATGTTTGTCTTTCAGATAATTCAGCTGTTGCACAGACGACGCTGCAGGCCAACAGTTTGGGCTTTCAGCAGAGCCAGCGAATGGTGGGATGTGATCGTTCCAGGATTCACACACACACAGTGGGTGCAGAACTTCAGGATGTCAGAAGGAACATTCCTGCACCTTTGCAACATGATGCGTCCAGCGCTACAGAAGCAGGACACAAACTATCGACGGTGTGTTTCCCTGAAAAAAAGAGTTGCCATCGCACTGTGGAAGCTGGCCACCAACAACGAATACAGGAGCATAGGTCATCTTTTCGGCGTGAGCAAAACAACAGTTTGTCGATGTGTGCAAGAGTTCTGTGATGCTGCCTGCAAGGTGTTGGCTCCAGACCAGATATGTTTTCCTGACCAGGAGAAACTCAAAGACATGGCAGCCTACATTGAGCAGAGGTGGGGCCTTCCACAGTGTGTCGGTTCCATTGATGGGTGTCACATACCTATTATAGCCCCACAGGAGTACCACTGTGACTATTTCAACCGAAAAGGCTGGCATTCCATCATCCTTCAAGGAGTTGTGGATGGGAAAGGACTGTTTTGGAGCGCGTTTGTAGGAATGGCTGGGAGTTATCATGACGCTCGCGTTTTGAGATCCTCCACACTTTGGGAATTAGTTGAGCATGGAAGACTTTTTCCAGCCTGCACCAGGAACATTGCAGGGGTGAATGCTGGTCATTACATTCTGGGAGACTCTGCCTATCCTTTACAGAACTGGCTCCTCAAACCATTCCCTGACAATGGCCGGCTTACTACAGAACAACAGCTGTACAACAAGAAAGTCTGCAGGGCACGTGTGGTGGTAGAGAATGCCTTTGGAAGACTTAAGGGGAGGTGGCGTTGCCTTATGAAAAGGAATGACAGCAGCGTCGAACTGACAAAGGCAATGGTGGTGACTTGTTGTGCCCTCCACAATCTCTGTGAAAGTCATGCAGAGAACTATCAGACTGAATGGGACATACCGGTAGAAGCAGCTGTGGCAGCAGAGCCTCTGGCGCCACTTGCACAGGGTGCAGAAGAGGAGGGCAGGGATGTCCGAGAGGCTTTAATGCGCTATGTGAACATTTGATTTTCTGTGGCCATAAGTAGGTTGAAGTTGTTTTTGCACATGTATCTTTTATTTCTTTATTGTTTTGAACACAAATAAAACCTTTCTGCTTTAACTCTGCCTCTTCATATTTTGTAACAATTTGCGATGAGTTGATTGCTGTATAACACAATGTATATCACAATTGAGTGAGATGCTTTGAAAAATAGATTTGAAGGTGACTACCTACTTATTAACTTATTACTTATTAATCACAAGAGTAACAAGTAGGTAGTGTTATACCACTACATTTCCTCTCAGTTGGGTATTAATCAGGTGAACCAGCTTAGATTTTTTTCGATTAAACAGTGGGCACAACTGAAACCAAAGGTGCAAAAATCCTAACAGTGTGCATCAATAACATGCATAATTATGTGCAATGCATGTGCATGTTTACGAAACAAGCTCACTGGTGCAAAACATGAGCAACATTTCAATGATACACACATTTTAAGTTTAAATGATCTGAGTTGTTTTAAATAAAAATGTTAATTTGTTGTCATGTGTCTAGATGAGCTTTAGTTTATCAATATTTCACAAAGTCATTGGCAAAACCTGTAGATGAAGATTTCTTACCCAATAAAAAATTAAATGTTACAAACAACTCCTGAATTTCCAGGGCTGCAATACATACAAAAAGAGTAAATGCAAAGTCTAATCTCTCAAAGAGTGGGTGAGTACACCTCCCCATTCAGCTGATGAAATAAAGTGCAATGAATGTTGGCACTACGGCAATTGAAAACAAACTTAAACCCCTCTTGTGAAAAAAAAACTATGATATGCCCATCACAATTTCTCCATGGGGTTAAAGTTTAACTGAACTTCATTGTGACAATCAAATATGTATGGGAAATGTATAGAAACAAAGTCCTGTTATAGTAGAGAAAATGTGCTTTATTTACATAGACACTTTTCAGGTAAAATGTAAAAACAAAGTGCAAAGCAACAAAGTGGTCTTTACAAAAGACTGGTGAATAGTTTAAAATGCAAAACAAGCAAAAACAAATGTAAATAGTTCAAATAACAGCAAGCAAAAACAAATGTAAATAGTGCAAATAACAGCAAGCAAAAACAAATGTAAATAGTTCAAATAACAGCAAGCAAAAACAAATGTAAATAGTGCAAATAACAGCAAGCAAAAACAAATTTAAAACAATGTGCAACAAAGTGGTCTTTACAAAAGACTGAATAGTTTACAAAAACAAACAACTTGTATTTATAAAATACAAATTTGGCGTGAGCTTTGGCTGGATCACGGCACAGGGTCACGACGTCCACCCATCACCTGTACCATCGCACTAAATGTCTGGAGGAAGGCGGCGTTGAAAGCGGCAAGGTTCTCCATTTGTACCCTTGCCACCTCCGTCGCTTCCTGTCTAGCAATCCGGGCATCCTCCCGATCTACCTGGTGGCGCTCGTCCTGCCGCACCTCTAACCTCTCCAGCGTCCTCTCATCGGATGCCTTGAGCTCCCTTATTGCCTCAGCAACCTCATTGCCCCTTCTCCTTTTGTCTGTAATGCAAAATAGAGAGGAATATCAGATGTTAGACACATTGTTTTTAATCAACTTCTCAATAACTCATATGCAGGTACACATAATGCAGAATTTAAAAGGTCTGGTTAAATGTAGCTCTACTTTCATCATATCCAGCAGTGAAAGAACGTAATTTAGAAGCAACAATGCTGTGTTGTCAGGTGATTTTTTAGGACTTACCAAAGACAAAAGGCCGTGGAGTGGTGTTCCTACTGCTTGGGGCAGCAGGCTCCACTGGTGCTGGCGTTGATGTCCGTGAAGGGGGGGCATCGTGTTGGGGTTGCACACTCCGGAGTCGCCATGGGTTCGGAATCGAACAGGGTCGACTGGTCCTGTGAGCAACGGGCCTCGCCTGAAAGTTACACAAATTACGTTTTAGTCACGACAACTAAACAATAGTTTACGGACCAACATTGACTTTAAAGAAATATTTGAGTCACCGAATTGGTGACCAGTAAAACTAGAAGCGTGCTACTTAACGTTAGCTTCCAAACAAAGGGTTGCTAGCTAACCGGCTAGCTAACCGGCCAGCAACCCAACGCAGCACATCCCAGTCTCTTAATATGCTTATTTATCAATTATTTAAGTTACTTAACAGTATAGCAAAACGCTCACAATAGCTACAATCCTGGCAAATCTTACCGTTAGGCTCCAACAAGGACTCCAGCAGAGAGGTGGCCGTGTCGACTCCCCCCTCTCTTCTCTCGGCTTGCCGGTCGGTGACCGTAGATGGCGTCCATCGTGTCGTACCACCTCCACGTCTTCCTGCTGACGCCACTTCGATTGTTGTGGTCTTTAACCTTTCGGTACTCGGCCCGAAGCTTCTTAGATTTTGTTCGACACTGCTCAGTGGTCTTCGGGTGACCAGCAGCCACCATCTTTTCCGACACCAGCTGGAAGACCCTTTCGTTCCTCACAGCTCCATCCAGCTCCCTCTGTACCTCTTCCTCCCCAAGGATACAGAGGAAAGTCTCCGTCTCAGCGTTTGTCCAGGGCAAAATTCTGCGCGCCATTTTTACAAGAAAATAAGCTTACGCTGTTGTCCAGAAATGAATCGCAGGTACTGTGTTTGTTTGTTTTAAATCCCCCTGTCGCGCGGAAGTGACGATTCTGCCGACCAATCAAATGGCGGCAGTGTGTAGCGCCGCCTTCTCATGAATTTTCGGACCGCTTTCAGGCGGCCAGTACCCCTACGGAGGAGTACTGAGATCGGGAGCGGCTCAGAGCGGTTAGGTGCGCTTAAACCGTACCCTACCCAACTTTTGGCAAATGAAAAGCCAAACTACCCGGACCGAACCGCTCCGATCCGACCCGCTCTACTCGGTGGAAACGAGGCATTAGTGACCTCTTGTGCATGCTGGATGAGCAGCCACCTGAAAGCCGCAAAATAGCACCTTTTAGCTGCATATATATGGAAGCACACAAAGACACACACATACGCACACACAATAATTTCACAACAAACACACAGACACAACCCTTGGGTATCCATATGGACCCTAACCTTTCATGTGTTGCTCATTTTTTTTATGTATAGGTCTGCAACTCTAAAAAATTACAAAAATTATAAAAAATCATGTTTTTTTCTTGTTTTGTTTTAGGGAGCATTTTGACTTATGAGTAAAAGGTGAAGTACATTAATAATTCAGCTAAGTGGGGGTAAAAAGTGTAATTTTGGTGTCTTAAGTTTGGGATGCATGCCTAATATCATCAAATTTACATATGTCTGTCAACATGGCTATGGTTTGAAAAAGATAAGTTTTTACAGATTTGAATGCTTTCAAATTGAGCCATTTTTTACATACAAGTTTGGGTGTTTGAAGTTTGGCTGTCTGTACACACACACACACACAACCATCATTTCTCAATATCTACATATACACCACACACTGGTATCCCTACCAACACATCAACACCATTTAGGTTGAAATATTTTTTGACATTGACCTTTGGGGGGCAACAATTTAGCAGGACTGAAAACCAGGAAAATAGCCTGTCATTCAACCCCATGTAAAATATACCTAAAGGGCACCAACTAGTAGTTCGGGTGAAAATCACAAATTTTGATGCCTTGTGTCAAGGATGAAAGCACAAAATAATAGAAAAATATATTTTATGCTGGTTTGTCAGCAGGATCAAATTTGGAAAAAACGGACGTTTTGAATGGAAGTGAATGACGGCAGAAAATGGTGCCAGGTCCTCCTGTGTAACAAAACAATGTCCTGCCTTTATTATAGGTGCTATGAAGTTGCTGAGTAGAAATTCAGAAAGTATCTGCATAAAAATTAACCCTGGCCAAAATGTATTAGGCTAACATAAGCACAGCCAAAGTTATTCAAAAAACAAAACAAGAAAAAAGGCCAAATGGCAGAAAATGGTCCCAGGGTGGCATGAGGGTTAATCACATTTCTGTTCCTCTTCATTCTGACCCAAAGTTTAAGAGTTGAGTTTGCTCTGCGTCAACAATCAGGTTCAGGTCTTATCTCTGTTTACTGTCTATTTTACTGTAAATGCTTTCACCACATTTCTCTCAAATTAAGCAATAGCAGAGCAGTAAATTAATAAATTACATTTTGGAGTTGCAGAACACGTAATAAACATGCTAATAAACAATATGTTGGCCTAAGCATAAAGCTCAGGGTCGGTGGTTTGATGCCACATGTCCAAGTGTCCCTGGGCAAAGAGACACTGAACCCTAAATGTCTCCTGATAGTCAGCTTGCACCCTGCGTGGTAGCTGCTGCTGCTATCGGTGTAAGAATATGTGTGTGAATGTGTACAAAACCATATAAAGTGCTTTGGGTCTGTGAAAAACAGGGAAAAGCCATGTATAAGTGGAGTCTATTTACCATTTCACCATACGTATTAAAACTACTCCCAGAACTTTCTCACTCCAAACACCACTTCTGATTAATCTGTGTGTGAAGGGAGTTCTCGTTTATCAGCAGAGATAAGCTTTTTGGATGAACTCTGAAGAACTCACCACTGTTTACCTCTGTAACTGGGAAATCATGTGACCACACACACACACACACACACACACACACACACACACACACACACACCCACTGATATCAAAAAACTACTCCTTGATCCTTCTCACTCCACTGCATCCCAGAGAATCGTGCAACAAACAACCAAAGGTAAGAACTCTTTGAACTATAATTTAGAAATACTTTAAAAATGGAAACACCAGTAGATACCACTTGATATAAATGCATGAGGAAGATGTATTTAACAGAATTAATAACTAAACATACAAACTTACGTTAATTAATATATGGAGGTTTAATGAGGTCATTTACATTTAGAGAATAAAGTGGAACTAATGATTGAAGTCTTTGCCTGTTGCTGTGTTTCAGGGCGTTATGTGGCGGCTGATTGTGTGTGTCAGTCTGCTCTGCTGCAGCTCTGAGGCCCAAGTGACCTGCAGGAATGAAAACGGTGTTGCAGTGGACTGGTGAGTCTTTAAGAAAACATTAAAAGTGCACTTTAGAGACAATGAAAAATATCCAGGCTGTACACTAGAGAAGAGTTTGTTAGAATAGAATAGAATAGAATAGAATAGAATAGAATAGAATAGAATATGTTTATTGCCATTTACACAGGTACAAGACAGTAAAGCATTGTTACACAGTGAGACTAGTGATTTTATATACAGCTGCGGAAAAAATTAAGAGACCTGTCTGGATTTTTCTTAAATCTTTATCTCTACATTAATTAGTGAACATGCTCTTAATGACAAAAAATGTATTGGAATTTGGTAGAAATGTTGTCAGTAGTTTATATTATAAAATCAAAATGTTCATTCTACTCAAACATATGCCTCTAAAGATTAAAATGAGAGACACTGAAACTGCATTTGAAGTGGTCTCTTCATTTTTTCAGGGGCTGTATGTCTTTATTGTTTCTTCTGACTGACATTGTTTATTGACGTTTCTCTCCTCTGCTCGTTATCAGGTTCATCATGTACAAGGTGGCCGGGGTAGGAAAGGGATTACCAGGATACGAATATCTTTACATTGATCCAACTGGAGCGTCTTACTCTCGTAATAAGCTCATCAATTCTCCGGCAGGCGTCCTGGCACACACCCTCGCCCCCATGTTTGTACCAACCGCACAAATGGTGAGAATCATTTTTAAAACTTTTCCTGAGAGGAAACCATGACTCAAACATTCTCAGTAATTCATTTAATTTATTCACGGCTCTCGGCCACAGCACATGGCATTGAGCACAACAATCAAACCATAACAAAACAAAGCACGGCATGGGCAAAAACGCTACTTAAACATCGGAAGGACATTTTTTAGAAAGGCAAACCATTACCATATTGACCCAGTGATTCTGCAAACTGAGAGAATAATGTTTCTGACACTTTCTTCTGCTTCATTGATAGTCACCAAACTTTGGATTCATCAGTTACAATGATCAGTATCCACCAGGGACAGCAACTGCTGCTGCAACATACGGCCACAGTAAAGGTGAGGACAGAACACGCCTCTTTGAACCTTGATTTGTTTGAACCAGACAAACACAGTCCGCTCAGTCTGAATGGCATGAGCACATATACTATTGGTGGCCCTAAACTTTATCTTGTCTGTGTCTGTCTGTGTGCCTGCCTGCCTGCCTGCCTGCCTGCCTGTCTGTCTGCCTGCCTGTCTGTCTGTCTGTCTGTCTGTCTGTCTGTCTGCCGGTCTGCCTGTCTGTCTGTCTGTCTGTCTGTCTGTCTGTCTGTCTGTCTGTGTCCTCAGGTGTCGTGCTGATGGACAAGACAGCCCCTATCAGCACTGGACTCTGGCTCCTACACAGCACACCACGGTTTCCTGCCAATAAAGCTGCAGCTACTTTCTTTCCTGCTAATGGAGCAGACAAAGCTCAGACGTATATCTGTGTTACATTCCAATACAACCAGTTCCAAAATATAGGTAATAAAGCACTTTCATCTTCATTACAGTGTTAGTGGCTGATATGAATGATAATGCTTATGGGCTATTTAGAAGCATTTTCTTCTGGAGTTTTAAACCTGCAGTGTTATATCCCAGCAGATTTTGTAGAAAGTAATTATAATATCCATAAGTACATTTAATTTAGTGCATAATAGCTGAAAAAATGAGAAAGGGTCTCATATATGTCCATATTTCTGCATATTTTGGAGCAAGGCCTAGTGCCGCCATCTTGGAAGTGTCATAGTTGGAATGTCATCAGGTGCATTGTTTAAAATTTAGAATTGTTCTTGTCCTTGAAGGCCACTGTAGCTTCTGTTATTATTCAAAAGGGGTGGGGTTACCCAGGGAGCGTTGCATTCTAGAACTTTCTAGAACTTACTTGATGATGTCATATTACACACTGCACATTTAACTGTGTTATTTTACTACTTTTTCCAGGAACCCACCTGCAGTACATCGGAGTTTACGCGTTTGAAACACGTACTACTGGGTTTCATCGAACAATCATAGACGCTGGAAACGGGGTCAAACTAAACCCACCGATAGCAAATCCATCTCAGAACCTGGTATCAAATGGCGGAGTAGCTTTCCTAAGCGTTGCTAAACAACAGTCAGCAGTCATGTCAGGTGAGAAATCTGCATGATGGCTTCAGTCACAATACAATATATTATTCAACCCAATATTAGAAAAGAGAAAAGTGAAAGATCGAACAAACCTAGGATTAAATTATTGTGTCTGTTGTTTTCTAATGAAAAGTGATGTTTTAGACACAAGTTTAGAAATATTTTGATGATAAAGATTATGACAATATTCTTAATTATTTAATTCAAGTTAATCGTCCATTGTGAAGCGCTTTGTGACCCTGGTCTGTGAAGGGCGCTCTATAAATAAAGTTTACTTACTTACTTACTTACTATGAAAGTTTAAAATCGTTCCATATCTTGTGTCAGTATGAAGCTGTTTTAAGGTTTAACAGGTTTTTCTCTAACTTGCCTCTTCTTGTTCTTGCAGTTGGAGATCTCTACTTCACTATTGCAAACGGATTTCAGAGTAATCTGAAGGTCCAGACTTGGCCTCATGTGGGCGACGTTTCCTACTGTGTACCATCCGGGCAAGTCGGATATAAAATCGAGAAAATCAATTCTGTAGCAACCCAACAGACAAACTGGTTACGTGGAATTGATCATTCAAAGTGGTGCATCACTACAGCTCCAAACACCCACTGGGTCTGCATCGCTGATATGAACAGAGCAGATAGCCAATACAAGCGGAGGGGAGGGGCACTGTGCATTAACAATCTAGCGGTGTGGAACACATTTAATGGGTTGATTGAAAGCTTTGAGGCCTGTCCATAGTTCATGCATGGGCTGATCAATCCTCAACATCCAGGTCGTTTTAAAGCCGTTTGCTTTGGTTTATAATTTCTGAATCTATGGTGAAGTGAAATCTCTTTAATTTGTTCAAGCTTCAGCTAGTCTGAAATCTTTATGATTATTATCTATTATCCTTGGTACACAGTAAATTCCCCAGTGTTAAATATGCAGTGTCAAACTCCATTAACTCTATCTGAGTTAATATAACAACAGCTGGAGTAGAATGCCTCCTAGTGTTGGTGTCAATTTCGGTAGTTAAAAGACGGGGTGTAGAAAGTACTCTATAAGGCTTTAAATAACACTATACAGTGTATTTTTAACTCTATTTTGAGTTAATTTAACTCTAAAATTGTAACACTTTGAAGAGAGTTAATTTAACTCCAAATCTGAGTGGGACCAAATACACTCGGAAATGGTGTTAAATTTAACTCTTTTAGTGTTATTTTAACACTTCAAAATTTACTGTGTATGTTTCCATGGTCACCAAATGGCCTTTTTAAGGGAAACACCTGGACAGACCCTTAGTAAAACCTGTAAACTTATATTGTTATTAAATTTAAACATTGACAACATAACTTAAGTCTTAATTTATAGAGATGGTGGGCACCGTAGAGGTAATAGCAGCCACCACTAGTTTTACTACTAACACCTTCCTGTCCGGTGCCGGGGATCCAACCAGAGACCTCATGGTTACTGGGAGGAGGAACCAGAGACCTCATGGTTACTGGGAGGAACCAGAGACCTCATGGTTACTGGGAGGAGGAACCAGAGACCTCATGGTTACTGGGAGGAACCAGAGACCTCATGGTTACTGGGAGGAGGAACCAGAGACCTCATGGTTACTGGGAGGAGGAACCAGAGACCTCATGGTTACTGGGAGGAGGAACCAGAGACCTCATGGTTACTGGGAGGAACCAGAGACCTCATGGTTACTGGTCGGCCCCTCTTCCTCTAGGCCATCCTACCACCCCTATGTAAGGCTTTAGTAACAACATACTGGAGGAAAACTTTCAGTAGAGATCCGAAAATACTAAAGTAATTGGAATTAAACTCCGTAGTCTATAGAACCCTGATCACAGTTTGACCGGTTTGTGGGATATGTTAAAGGGAATGAATATCATAATCATGTGTATGTGTGTTATACTGCCATGTATGTTGTTGGGAAACTAAATACAAGTAAACTCATTGTAAAGGAGTTCTGACCTGGAGAGGGTTTGACCTCCTCCTGTGTGTGTGTGTGTGTGTGTGTGTGTGTGTGTGTGTGTGTGTGTGTGTGTGTGTGTGTGTGTGTGTGTGTGTGTGTGTGTGTGTGTGTGTGCAACACAGATGGTAGACTGTTGAGGTGATGAAGATAAGGAATAGTTGTCAGGCTGTTATGAGTGAGACGTTTTGAAGGTTTTGAAGGTTAAAGTTAGACAATGATGGAACTGAGAACATCTACACACTGTGTTGTATGCACTTGCTGTTTGTTGTTCATTCTAAATACTATAACTTGTGAAGCATTCACCCTCTCTGTGAACGCTGATAATGGCTCTCGCTTGCTTCAATAAAGATCTCACTGACAACTGGAACATTGTGTCATCTGGTATTTCATTTTCATGACAGTTAACAGTGGTTAAAATAATAATATTTATAATAAATGCTGTACCATATATATGAGGTACTTATGCATAGTTAGTCTGTTACCTTATGGAAATGGCCATCAGTCAATTTAAGGTGTTTGTAGGAGACATCGCTGTAGCAGAAGTCAGCCATGTTCTGTTTCAGAGGAGGCCAGCAGAAAGAAAAAAAATTGTCAAATATATGCACTTAAAAATGAAAATCCGTTTAATTGTTCACTAAATGTAGGATTTGTTTCACTGCTGATTTGTGGACTGATAAGCTGCACGAGTTGGAATAGTAACACATGTCCCAAATACGCTTGGAAATGTATAAATGGCCGACTTCCTCTGCTGTGTAGGGCAACATTAAAAAACAACAACGTCAGGGTTGTAAGAAGCAAGACATTGTTAATTAACAATTAAAACATTTTAATATTAAAAGTGAAAATTAAACCAAAATGAACCTTTGCAAACTGTGTATTCAGGCTTTTGGCTCAATCTCCTGACTAATGGTAGGATTTAAAAATGATGTGTGTGTGTGTGTGTGTGTGTGTGTGTGTGTGTGTGTGTGTGTGTGTGTGTGAATGGTAGAATTAGAAAATTGTGACCCACCAATTTACCTGATATATGGAATAAAATGATACTGCCTGAACCACTAATCAACAATTATAGGGCAACAAAAAACACTCTACAAGTCAAGTCTGTTTACTAGCTAAGCTAGAAAAAAGACATTGACTGTTGCCGCCCAGTGGCATAATAAAGGCAACAAAAAATACTGAAAAAGGTGTGGACTATTCATGAATGTACTTTGTTTTTTTTTTAAAGGACAATGTTGGTCGAGGTGAGATTTGGTGGCAGTCAGAAGTACGTTAAGGTGGCAGAGACTGAAGAAGGCCATGAGGACTTCAATTAGTTTCTTCAGAAAGGTTGGTATTGCTTTTTTCACACAGCCCTGATTGTTAGAGTAAACTCACAAGTTGCTAGAATGGAATATCATTTTATGTGATTTGATTCTAATATGGTTATATTGCCCCAGCCATCGGTTGTTTTTTATTATGTTGCCCAATTGTAATCATGTCCTAAGTTAAATTGCAATGGGTAGGCCTTTACTATCTATAATGTAGAATAAGAAAAACTTCATGTCGCTACAAATAATATATTTTTTTTAGAGGATGGAGGTCCATTTTAGAAACCATAACAAGGTGGTTACTTGTCACAGACCCTTGTTCCATAGTTAAAAGCTATTTAATTATTAGTGTGGTCTCCTATTGCACTGCACAGAATTTCCCATTGTAAATAATTATAATAAAAGGGTCAATAAAAGAAGCATACAAAGGACCATTTCTCTAAATCTGATATTCTCTCAGTAATAGGAAAGTTAGGTCTTCCACTACAGACTGAGTTACACTTGACAGATGAATCAGGGACAGAGGTGGATGCAGATGTATTTGAGGTCCTTTTACAAGCAGGGGACCTTACAATCAGTCTTGTTAGGGAAAAATAAGGATCATTAACCAGATGTACTGTAATAGTATGTATTGTGAAGATGTGCTTGTTTCAGTCAGCTAACCTGTTGGCAATTTTTAGTTACAGACAGTTTGGCTGAAAAGCCAAATAATTTGTTAGGGGGCCTCAAACAATATATGTTTTCCTACTTTGTGTGTATTTTCTTTTAACTGTCTTGCAGTTGTGCTTCATCGAGATCTATTAGACGTTTCATCGGAGTCGCTTGTGTCAGACACCTCACCCTCTGTGCTTTCCGATTCATCTGATGCAACAATCATTCTTGAGAAAGAAAAACGAACGCTGAATGTAGTAATATCCACCCCATAATTGCATGCCACTTTTTACGAAAGGGGTGTGTGTGTGTGTGTGTGTGTGTGTGTGTGTGTGTGTGTGTGTGTGTGTGTGTGTGTGTGTGTGTGTGTGTGTGTGTGACCAATCGATAGCTCCACTTCCAGGGTGAAAGAATATTTTGTTTTTAAAATACCCCAATACAATCCACTAAACAAAAATACAACGCTCACCCAACAGATTCAAAATACAAACAAAAATAAAGGCGTGAGTTAGACAAGCTGTCCACATGGCAAAAAACAAAACAGACACGCTTATCCAGCCGTTTTAAAATAGAGATACAAATAAAAAAAGCGAGTGAGCTAGACAATACGTCAAAATGACAAGCAACAAAAATGTCACGCTCACCCAGCTGATTTACTCATTTTAAAAAGGGAGAAAAAAAATGTGTGTAGTACCATCAGTCTGAGAGTTTGGCTGGGGATATGAAAAGAGCATTTGTCCACATTGTATACTCACAGCAGGCAATCGTATTTACTACGGACTCACACCCAGTGTAGATAAGTAGTTAGATGCTTCAGAGACGGACCGCAACCACCTTCTCTCGCCGCTCTGGAGAGTAATGCGAAGCCTCGCCGGGAAGAGGAGAGAGGGGCGGAGACCGCGCTGATAAAGCTCAGCCATTACCCGCTTGTATTCAGCCCGCTGCTTCAAGACCTCCGCGCTGTAGTCCTCGTAGAACCGGAGCTTGTGGCCGTGGTACTCCAGCTCGCCTTGTTTACGTGCCTCTCTCATGATTAAGTCTTTAGTCTGGTACCGGTGGAAGCGGATGATGACGGGACGTGGTCTCTCACGCGGGCCAGGTTTGGGTGCCAGAGTGCGATGAGCTCTGTCCAGCTCCGGGGGAGAAGGGAGAGTTTGATCACCAAAAACCTCGACGAGAAGCTCGGAGAAAAAGGCGGTGGGGCGTGCACCCTCAAGTGACTCTGGTAAACCCACAACACGAACGTTCTGTCTCCTGCTTCTCCCTTCCAAATCCGATAGTTTAGATTTCAGCAACTTGTTGTCTTCCTGCAGTGAGGAGCACGTAGCCTCAAGTTGTTCCAGGCGTCCGCAAACAGCTTTTGCATTCTCCTCGAGATCGGTTATACGTTTCCCCTGGCCTGAGACCACGGCCTGGATGCTGTCCAGCTTAGTGTTCATACTGGCGAACGATGACTTGAACTCAGCGGCTATGGCTGCTCTATGCCGCTCAAGCAAATCCGGAATGGAAGCCATTGAGCTAGCATTAACATCAA
>CM049412.1:29935000-29950000 GCA_026929865.2 Hyperoplus lanceolatus | reverse complement strand
TTTTTCTACTGTCTTGTTGTGTTATGTGTTATGCAGCAGTCTGTACGTCTAAGACAAATCTCCTTCGGGACAAAATAAAGTAATCTTGAATCTTGAATCTTGAAAAGGTTCTAAAAAGGAATAGCCTAAATATAAGGAAATAAATCATCATGGGCCCCTCAACTAGTAGGGGAGAAATACAAAAGCAATTGTAAAGCAACAGCATTATTAGCTCTGTCTCAGGGGCTTCATGAGGGGCCTCTAAGGCCCCCACACATACAGGAATAAACTTTCTATGTGTAAATTCCATACTGTTCATAAAAAGTAGCTATCCACCCTTTATCTGTTGAAATGGGTCTCTCCATCATATAACATGGGTCTGCAGACCAATCTACTGTTTTTGCAGTTGCAGAGTAAAGGATGCTGCCTGCTTAAGAAAAATCAGAAAAATAATGTTCCTTCTGCAGCTCAAGATTTGATTTAGCCTCTAAATTTTCCTCTCTAAGTGCATCACATTGATGCATTTTACTTTAAAACGGTACACATTTTCTTCCAGTGTGCAATGCCCCCTGACCCCCCAACAAGGACCAGGGTCCCTCCCACAGTGTCCCAAAATCATCTGGGAAACACTGACTTTCTTAATATGTTTTTTGCCAATAATTGTATGTATCTGTGCGGAAAAGTCAGTGTAACTGACTGGATAGGTAGGAGT
Source organism: Hyperoplus lanceolatus (assembly GCA_026929865.2). Classification (NCBI taxonomy): domain Eukaryota; kingdom Metazoa; phylum Chordata; class Actinopteri; order Uranoscopiformes; family Ammodytidae; genus Hyperoplus; species Hyperoplus lanceolatus. The sequence goes on along the minus strand of CM049412.1, from coordinate 29,949,309 downwards.
GGGGGGGCCCTTTAAGAGTCTTGGACCAGGGGCCTATTATCTCATAATCCGTCGAAGAACCAGCTGGATTCCACAATCTTTTTAATTTTCGTATTATTTATTTAAAAAAAAAAAAAAAAAAAAACGGGGGGCCCCACACTAGGACTTGAAACGGGCCCCCAGATCGTTAAGGCCGCCCCTGTGATAATGACAGAACTGGACTCCTACAGTACTAAGACGACAGGCCAGTCATTTTCAACAATGAACATCGTGTGCACTGCCTCACACACAAACTCTCAGTTCAACCAAGTCCACAAACAAAAATATAACAATTTACAATAGCGTTTTTGTCTTACTATGCATGTTGCTTAGTGGGACTTACTTTTAGCATGGAGTGAGCTGAAGTGGCGCTGAAGATTTGAAGCCTTGAAATGCGCAAATGACACCTGGCATATAAGGCAGAATGGCCTGCCATAACGTTCAGCAAAAAATATAAACTCTCCCACTCTGTTTCGGAGCGAACTTGACACAAATTGTTTACTCACGGAAAACCTCCCTCCAAGCTGAGCGGGCAGTTTTAGGTTGCGTCCACACCAAACGTTTGCGAACGTTATGGTGCGTCCTCAATTAAACATTTGCGAACAGGCATACACATACACATTAACAGGCATACACATACACATTAACAAAATAAAAAATGAAATAATAAACAACATGTAAAACGAACGTAAGAGCCGCATGAAACGTTTGCGAACATGCACACACATAGGCCCACACAAAAAAAAAGTAAAAAAAAAAAAATAATAATTATAATCACAAAATTTGATATGAACTGAAGAGCCGCACGAAGCAAGGCAAAGAGCCGCATGCGGCTCGCGAGCCGCGGGTTGGCCACCCCTGCTCTAGCCTAACTGAAACAGTTAGAGGTTGGTAGATTTGAGATAGTATGTTTAAATTATTCAAAATATATGATGGTATTCTTTTTAATTTGTTGCTGTAAGCTGTTCCAGGAGATGGTACGAAGTTACTGAGTAATGTTACGTTGTGCGTACTTTCTCTCTTATGTCTCTTGTATCGTACTGTGAGGAGAAAAAGAGATCTTAAGGCTTTAATAATCAAGCAGAGTATTTAATGAAACAATAGAGGCTTCATGTTCTTGGGCCCTTAGAGATGAAGGTCCATCCTGACCCCAGCAACACGGATGCTATCAGGGTGAGAATGGCAAAGTACAGTGATGATGTCACGATGTCCCAAAATTACATGGTGACGTCATATTTTGTTTTTCAAATCTTAGTTAAGCTCTAAATACTTTACAATACAAAACATATTTTGATTTTTTTCAGTATTAACACCAGCTTATATGTGTTCCTAAACAACATATTCATTTAATTCAGCTCCTATCTAAAAAAAACAAGTAAAAGGGTGCAGTTACACTTTAAAGAATACAGTGGAACTAATGCTTGAAATCTTGGCCTTTGTTTCAGGGCGTTATGTGGCGGCTGATTGTGTGTGTCAGTCTGCTCTGCTGCAGCTCTGAGGCCCAAGTGACCTGCAGGGATGAAAACGCTTATCCAGTGGACTGGTGAGTTTCTTTCATATCTTTAAATATCACGTTTCCATCAAAGTAAAATCTGTTTCTCTAGCAGCTTCTGACACAAGGCTTAAGAGAGGCATCCACACATTAAACAGGAAAAAAGTGCATTGAAGAGACAATTAAAACAAAAATACTAAACACAGATTACTACCCTTACTACATGATGAGCACAGACACAGAGAAGAGTTTGTTACACTGAGAGACCAGTGATTTATAGAGTCTGTATTGTTTCTGCTGACTGACGTTTCTCTCCTCTGCTCGTTATCAGGTACGTCATCTACAAGGTGCCCAGACATAGACACAGGTTCACTGGTTTGGAATATTTTTACATTGATTCAACTGGAGCGTATAAAGAACCCAGCAACAATCGCCTCATCAACCATCAGACAGGCGTCCTGGCACACACCCTCGCCCCCATGTTTAGACCAATCAAACAAATGGTGAGAAACATTTTTTAAACTTTTCATGAGAGGAAACCATGACACAAACCTTCTCAGTGAGGACCCAGTGATTCTGCAAACTGAGAGAATAATGTTTCTGACACTTTCTTCTCTTTCTTCTGCTTCATTTATAGACAGACGACTTTGCATTCATCAGCTACAGCGATCAACCTCCAGGAGCTCAGGCCACCAGCGACTGGTTTGGCCACAGTAAAGGTGAGCAGAGAAACGGCTCTTTGACCCTGCGTTATGTTTTCAGTCAAACACAGAGTCTCAGTCAGTCTGAATGGCGGATGTTCTTAAGTTGAACTGTGTAATAGAATTTTTACTTTAAAATGAACAGCAATCAAGATGTGTTTCAAATTTCCAAACACATTCTCATGTTAGGTGACTGGTTAGATTTTCACATATGACCAACCGTTCCTCAACAACTGTGAAATATCATTATGCAATATTAGCAAATGAATATAAATCTGACGGAGTTGACACATGGGCGACTGTGGCTCAGTTGGTAGAGCGGGTCGGCCGATGATCAAAGGGTTGGAGGTTCGATTCCCGCCCTGCCAGCTGTGTCATAGTTGTTGTGTCCTTGGGCAAGACACTTCACCCACCTTGCCTCGTGTGAATGTCGATAGTTAGCCTGCTATCGGTGTATGAATGTGTGTGTGAATGGTAACGTGTAAATGGGAACAGGTCTCCCTTGCAAAAGAGTCTTCGGACTCAATGGGATTAACCTGTATAAAAAATTAAAAAGAAAATTAAAAAAAACACATATCTGAAGGAGTTGACAAGCATATCTTATGGATTTGACAAATCTGACGGTGGTGACAAAAACCCAGATGTAGTCATTTTAACCATCAAATACGTAGAATAATCAATAACAGTGATTTTAGGACAGCATATTATTGGTTGAGCGTTAATTCAAGATTCACATTACAGTCTTTCAATCAGACTTGCTCTAACAGACTCAGACCAAATCGCCTCATTTTGTATATCATCCTGTACTTTAAGAATCATCCATGACAAAAGAAGATTGAGAGAGTTTCCATAAATACAGTATTAGAAAAACTAAACCCTATTTCTGTATTTAATATGATTATAATAACTTGAAAACCGCCCAAATATGATGCCTTCACATTGAGTGTCAACTCCGTCATTGGCCTGTCACCACCGTCAGACAGGAAATCTGACGGAGTTGACATCTGACGGTGTTAACATATTTAAAGTTTCTTAAACAAAACAAATGGAGTTTATCTAGTAGCCATTTGGTTTTTCTGTTGATGATAGGTGCTAGTATGAACTACTTCAGGAAAATAAAATGATCGAAACATTTCAAATAACTTAAAAAATTGTAAGTCGGTGTTGACGTATCAGGGTTGTGACACAGGACTTTCAAGATTCGGAATGTAAAATATTCTAAAACTACAACACTTATCAGAGCCTGTCTGACTCTAATGTACTCTGCAGAGGTAGAATTTGACAAGAGGTCCTTCAAAGTGAAAGCTGCCCCTTATTTCGCCTGATTTTATTACATTTTACATAATGAAATGTCTGACGGTGTTGACTTACAGTAAAGTTGTCGCATCACTTAGAATCCTTATAAAACATGAATATGTTGTAGAAAAACTGTTTTTATTGATATGAGAGATTATTTAGTGTTGCTTTTGATGGAAAAACTCTTTTTAATCATTAAAGTACATTTTTAATAGGTTTTATTGCATATGAAAGATTGAAACCTTCTCTGAGGACACACTGTTTTGGACGTCGTGAGAAAATAACAAGTGTCATATATTTGATGATCAAATTAAATTTAAGGGGATAATTGTGCTCTAGACATTCTATTCTTAATCCCTAATAACATCTACAATTTTAAATATTTTTAGTTTTAAACCTAACAGCAGTTACATATGGAAGACGGCCTTTTGTCCCGGTTCTCAAGAATCACTGATAAAGCATTCAGACAATTATTAGTTCATTAGGATTTTTAATCATTATCATTCATGAATATATTTGTCCTTAAAAAACACTGTCTGTGTCCATCTGTCTGTCTGTCTGTCTGTCTGTCTGTCTGTCTGTCTGTCTGTCTGTCTGTCTGTCTGTGTGCTCAGGAGTCGTGATGATGGACAGGATCAGCCCTACCAGCACTGGAGTCTGGCTCGTACACAGCACACCACAGTTCCCTTTCAGAAGAGAAGCAAATAACTTCTGGCCACAAAGTGGAAATGTTCACGCTCAGACGTTTCTCTGTGTAACATTCAAATACAATCAGTTCCCAGCAATAGGTAATATTCTCATATAAATCTTCATATAAACGTCTTTGTGGCTGATCCGAAAATTATTATTTTATTATCATTTTTAATTATCGATTGTTATTATTAAACAGTAGGGGAAGGTGGGGTGATTTGTGCAACTTTTTACTCAAAGTGATTTTAAAGTGAGGCCTTGACAGTTATGTCTCCAACTCAAATATGTACATATATTTCAGGATGTTGTGCATCCCTGGCAATAAAAACTTTGGATCTGGGGTGATTTGTGCGTCATTGTGTCACAATGACAAAGTCACCATCATCATCTTTCTGGCCATCTGAACTCTCATCAGTGGTGTCGTTAAGTGGAATTGAGATGTCACTCTCTTCTGAGCTACTGTAGACAATCACTTTCTTTTGGTGACCAGCGTATACAGCCATGACACTGGCACAACTCTCAGAAATGTACTTTGCACTAGTTGCTCCGTGCTTGTGGAACCAACTGCCACCTGACAAATGTGATTCCACCTACATTTCTGCCTTTAAATCAAGGCTCAAAACCCATATGTACACCCTGGTGTTTCCTCCCCATTAACCTCTGCACTACTTACTTACCTCTGCACTACTATCTGTGTTTATGTGGATGTATGGGCTTTACGTCTTTTATTTTGGTTATTGTTATTTTACCTTCATTGTTTACCTACTGAATGCACTATGTACAGCACTTTGGGCAGTGCAAACTGTCATAAATGTGCTTTTATAAATACATTTTACTTACTTACTTACTTATAACTCACCCAGGCCCTTGCGCACAAATCACCCCAATCCCAGAATTTTGGATAATAGGCATGATGCAGCAATTTAGGGTTGACATTGTGCTAACTATATAGACTCAAAGTGTAGCACACCAAAGCACTAAAACATGTGTCAAATGTTTTCAAACGTGTCTATAATTGTTCAGACACAATAATCAAAAAACCTTGATCATGGAAATTTTACTTTGAAAGGCAAAACACAGTTTTTTGAGCTTAAATGTGCTTATATCTTATTCCTTGTGTCTTCCTTCTTTACAGGATGAGTCAAATGGATGGCTCTTCTTAAATATGTGGTCACATTTCCAATTTCTTCCACGGTTTTCTAGAAACAAGGGGTTTTGCAACTTCCAAAATGCACAAATCACCCCACCTTCCCCTATATTCTTTTGTTTTTTCATTTTTCAAGGTACCCATCTGCACAGCATCAGAGCGTACCCGTTTGACTATGACGTCCCAGTTGGCTTTCAGCAGGTCCTTCCAGATATGATGCAGATGATTAACTGGATCCAAAATCCCCCTCCGAATACAGACCCTGTTCATAAATTTCTGCAATCAAATCGCAGTGAACCGTTCCTGAGCGTTGCTAAACGTCAGTCACCGACCGGGGACAGGGATGGTGAGTATCATCAGCATGACAGTGACTCTTGTCTAAAAGCTGTCTCTCTTTAATCGGCCTTCTCCCTTCAGTAGAACTAGGGCTGTAACGATACAAAAACTCTCCATTTGATTTATATCACGATTTTTGAAATTCAAAAAGCGTTTTATTTAAATAACATTTATAATAACATTTAACTAAATGTAACATTTAATAACAACTAACCTGAACAGATCTGAATACAAAGAACATTATAAGTTAAATGAATCAATAAATAACCAAACATATAACATTTCGCTCTTCTCTGTAACAAAATAATACTGTTGAAAAATAAAGAATATTGAACTGTGCTGTAAACCAAAAATCAAGTTTGAAAACAAATAAACATTTGACAGCTGTTTTAGAAACACTAAATAAATATGTTGATGACCATGAGGTAGGTTTGCCGCGGTGTGTTGATGACCATGAGGTAGGTTTGCCGCGGTGTGGACATTTTCAAACAGAGTAATACCGTTAAACACCAGAAAAGCTCTTGGAAAAAAAAGAAAAGAAAAAAAATTAGGCTTGACCACACATTTCAAGAGAAAAGTGCCACCCGCCCGCTTACCTACTTCCGCTCAATTTTCATTTCGCTTCAGTAGTCAGTCTGGGTCCGCGGTATATTCACAGGGTTTTTTCAAGATACATTTTTACATTACATCATGTAATTATAATTAACAATTAATAGTTTTAAACTTCAACAGACACCCGCCTTCAAGTGAGTTAACGTTTGTCAATTGAGCGATTCCAGACCTTCTGTACAAATTAAATGAAGTACGATGGTCTGGTAGGACCAGGCTAAATGAAGTACGATGGTCTGGTAGGACCAGGCTAAATGAAGCACGATGGTCTGGTAGGACCAGGCTAAATGAAGTACGATGGTCTGGTAGGACCAGGCTAAATGAAGTACGATGGTCTGGTAGGAACAGGCTAAATGAAGTACGATGGTCTGGTAGGACCAGGCTAAATGAAGTACGATGGTCTGGTAGCACCAGGCTAAATGAAGTACGATGGTCTGGTAGGACCAGGCTAAATGAAGTACGATGGTCTGGTAGGACCAGGCTAAATGAAGTATGATGGTCTGGTTGGACCAGGCTAAATGAAGTACGATGGTCTGGTAGGACCAGGCTAAATGAAGTATGATGGTCTGGTTGGACCAGGCAACCTGTCGGATTGTGCACTTTATTTTGGAATAAAACAAATACTTAGTGTTTGTCATTCACTTATTTTACTTGTTGTCGTGTGCTTTGAGGCGCGTCGGCCTCGCGACGTCATTGGACCGGGGCTTCAGCTCCGAAGGATTCAGTGAGGCTACGGATATATTTGAGGCGTCATTTCCATTGGGGACATCATTTACAATTTATTTTTATTTTTTTAACCGCAAGCTGTCATCGGCACGGAGCAGCAGCTCACAGACAGCTTGCCTGTGTGACGGGCGTGGGTGTCTGTGTCTGTGTGTGTGTGTGTGTGTGTGTGTTACCTCCCGTTGCTAAATCTTCAACAGTTTGCGGTTCGCCTTGTTTAGCCTACGTTTTCAGGTTCCCTAGTATTAGGGTTTCATCACCCAGTCGTGGTGAAAACACTACCGCTTTTGTCCAAAGGGGGCGCTAGAGAACAAAAACTGAAAGTTCCTCCGAGCACCTATAAAGTTTAAAAGGTTTTTTCTCTAACTTGCCTCTTCTTCTTGTTCTTGCAGAAGGAGATCTGTACGTCACCATTGCAAGGGGAATGAGGATTGATGTGATGGTCCAGTCGTGGCCAACTCAGGGCGACACTTCCAATTGTAGAGGCACTTACAAAGTCGAGAACATCAAATCTATAAAAACTAATTGGGGAATCTGGGAACGTGGTAATGATCATTCAAAGTGGTGCATAGCTGATCCCTTCTCTCACACCTCGCCACATATTTGCATCGCTGACGTGAACCGAGCACAGAGCCAATACGAACGGAGCGGAGGGGCGCTGTGCTTTAAGAGTGATCAGGTTTGGACCATGTTTCAAGGTATGATTAATACATACGAGGCCTGTCCATAGTCAAGGCATGGGCTGATCAATCCTCACCGTCCACATTATAAATCTTACGCTCTCACTTTATTTTTTTTTGCTTTGGTTAATTTCTAATCAACATATTTCTGAATCTATGGTGAAGGGAAGAAGCTCTATAATGTGTCTAAGCTTCAGCTAGTCTGACACCTTTATGATTATGATCTATTATCCTTGGTATGTTTCCATGGTCACCAAATGGCCTTTTTAATGTTTAAATTTAAACATTGACTAAATAGGTTAAGTCTTAATTTATAGAGATAGTAGGCACCGTAGATGTAATAGCAGCCACCACTAGTTTTACTACTAACACCCTCCTGTCCGGTGCCGGGGATCCAACCAGAGACCTCATGGTTACTGGGAGGAACCAGAGACCTCATGGTAACTCGGAGGAACCAGAGACCTCATGGTTACTGGGAGGAGGAACCAGAGACCTCGTGGTTACTGGGAGGAGGAACCAGAGACCTCATGGTTACTGGGAGGAGGAACCAGAGACCTCGTGGTTACTGGGAGGAGGAACCAGAGACCTCGTGGTTACTGGGAGGAGGAACCAGAGACCTCGTGGTTACTGGGAGGAGGAACCAGAGACCTCATGGTTACTGGTCGGCCCCCAAAATACTGGAGGAAAACTTTCAGTAGAGATCCGAAAATACTAAAGTAATTGGAATTAAACTCCGTAGTCTATAGAACCCTGATCACAGTTTGACCGGTTTGTGGGATATGTTAAAGGGAATGAATATCATAATCATGTGTATGTGTGTTATACTGCCATGTATGTTGTTGGGAAACTAAATACAAGTAAACTCATTGTAAAGGAGTTCTGACCTGGAGAGGGTTTGACCTTCTCCTGTGTGTGTGTGTGTGTGTGTGTGTGTGTGTGTGTGTGTGTGTGTGTGTGTGTGTGTGTGTGTGTGTGTGTGTGTGTGTGTGTGTGTGTGTGCACACAGATGGTAGACTGTTGAGGTGATGAAGATAAGGAATAGTTGTCAGGCTGTTATGAGTGAGACGTTTTGAAGGTTTTGAAGGTTAAAGTTAGACAATGATGGAACTGAAAACATCTACACACTGTGTTGTATGCACTTGCTGTTTGTTGTTCATTCTAAATACTATAACTTCTGAAGCATTCACCCTCTCTGTGAACGCTGATAATGGCTCTCGCTTGCTTCAATAAAGATCTCCCTGAGAACTGGAACATTGTGTCATCTGGTATTTCATTTTCATGACAGTTAACAGTGGTTAAAATAATAATATTTATAATAAATGCTGTACCATATATATGAGGTACTTCTGCATAGTTAGTCTGTTACCTTATGGAGATGGCCATCAGTCAATTTAAGGTGTTTGTAGGAGACATCGCTGTAAGGCAAGGCAAGGCAAGTTTATTTATATAGCACAATTCAGACACAAGGCCACTCAAAGTGCTTTACAGGGGCAAGATTAGAATACATAAAACACATTATAAAACATTTAAAAGCGAATAAAAGAAGCAAATAAAAAAATGAAAACTCGATTTAAAAACATTTAAAAGCAAATAAAAGAAGCAAATAAAATGAAAATTGCAGGTTAAAATGGAAACAAAAAAGTCTTCAGACTCGATTTAAAAGAACTGAGAGTTGCAGCAGACCTCAAGTTCTCTGGGAGTTTGTTCCAGAAGTCAGCCATGTTCTGTTTCAGAGGAGGCCAGCAGAAAGAAAAAAAATTATCAAATATATGAATGCACTTAAAAATGAAAATCCGTTTAATTGTTCACTAAATGTAGGATTTGTTTCACTGCTGATTTGTGGACTGATAAGCTGCACGAGTTGGAATAGTAACACATGTCCGAAATACGCTTGGAAATGTATAAATGGCCGACTTCCTCTGCTGTGTAGGGCAACATTAAAAAACAACAACGTAATGTTTGTAAGAAGCAAGACATTGTTAATTAACAATTAAAACTAAAAGTGAAAATTAAACCAAAATAAACCTTTGCAAACTGTGTATTCACGCTTTTGGCTCAATCTCCTGACTAATGGTAGGATTTAAAAATTATGTCTGTGTGTGTGTCTGTGTGTGTGTGTGTGTGAATGAATGGTAGAATTAGAAAATTGTGACCCACCAATTTACCTGATATATGGAATAAAATGATACTGCCTGAACCACTAATCAACAATTATAGAGCAACATAAAACACTCTACAGGACATTTCAATAAAACCCGCATTGAACAGATATGAACAACAATTTGTTTCTGAAGCAACAAATAAGTAAAATGACTAATACACACCAATAAGGGCAGCTGTAAAGAAGCAGGTAGGGCGGTCGTCCACTGGGTTACAGGGTCGCTGGTTCGATCCCCCGTCTCCAAGTGTCCCTGGGCAAAGAGACACTGAACCCTAAATGTCTCCTGATAGTTAGCTTGCACCCTGCGTGGTAGCTGCTGCTGCTATCGGTGTGTGAATGTGTGTGTGAATGGGTGAATGTGTACAAAACAATGTAAAGCGCTTTGAGTCTGTGAAAAAAAAAACAGGGAAAAGCGCTTTATAAGTGGAGATCATTTACCATTTACATTTATTTCTCGACATCATTGTAAATGAGGGTCACCCCTCAACGATATCTTGAGTATAAATAAAGGTTAAATAAAAAATAAAAAAATTTGAAGGGGCGCTGACTTCCTGAACTCCTGCCGGGCTGCAGATGAAGGAATAAAGATTAACAGTCCGGCTTTCGTTACATTTGGATCATATTTTATTGACAGTGGCAGCAGTAACACACATACATCTTATTTTCTCTTGATATCAAACTACTGTAAACCACAACTAAAGATATCTACGGTCTACAGAGCGCTGCAGCACAACCAGAGGGACGTGTGCTGAGCCCACGACGGACAAGACATGTTCAGAACACAAAATATTTCATCAGCAGAATCAGCAGAACGATCGGACAGTGTGAGGGAGAGAGACACAGTGAAGAGCGCTTGTTGTCAAAATCACTTTTTTGTCAAAATCAGTGAATATCTCCTCATGATCCAGTGTTTATACACAGCCTAGGCTCTGTAAACTGGTGTGTAAGCAAAGGGGGCCCACCGCAGCTAGCAACATATTTACAGAGCCTAGGCTGTGTATTAATACAAAGTCACTTCAACGCTTTTGGTGCATCTTTCATTAGCATCTTTCATTAGCCCACTTTATACAAAAGAATATCATACATATTTACACAGAGGAGGAATAACCTCTTTACAGTAGTTTTTATAGCAGATCAATCCAAGCCAATCTGAGAGGAGATTCATATATATATACATAATATATTTTAGTTCTGTTGTTTTAATTTGATACATTTAAGTTTTTTCCTTGTTTTGAGTCATAAACTTGTATCTGCTGCTTTTTACTTCAACTTTTCATGAATTGCTCGCGACTTAGATCATTAAAAGTCGCTACGAGGAACTTTTAAATATTTCTGAAACAGTCTCATTTTTCCTCTGATGATCATAAATAACATGTAACAGCAAACGAGACCATCAGTGCAAAGAATGCTATTTTTATCTAGTTTTTCTTAATGCCTTTGTCATGGGTATACGCTCACCCAGGAACAACAGCTGGCGTGGTAAAAACACTACCGCTTTAGTCCAAAGGAGGGCGCTAGAATGAACACACACTGAAAGTTCCTCGGAGCACCTTTAAGGCAGCAAGAAACAGCATGGCTCTTAAAAAAAAAACATCAACATTGCCTGGTTTTCAGTGAGGAGTACAGTTCCATTTCAACTGAAAAACAAATGTATGGTCTTTCAATTCTTACTGTGAGAAACGTCTAACATCTTCACTTCAAGATCAGAAATGAACGAACATTTGAGAAAGAAATAAATGGCACAGTGGGAGGGAACCATTTTAACTTAAAAACATTTTAAAAACTTAAAACTAAATGAGGACATGGTTCCTTAACCCATTGATGACGGCTGCTGCGTGATGCCACATTGGCTCTCCTGCCTGATGCTGCATCGCGCAGCATTGTTACTTTATCTAATTTTCATGGCATTCCCAGCATAGAATGCACTGTCATTGGTTCAAATACACATGAGGTGGGTTTTGTTGATTTTTTTAAGACCACGTGACCACCCAAAAGTTGTGTGGTTTGCCGAAAATCACGTAAATCAAAAAAAAAATAAAAAAAAAAATAAAACAAAATAATAAAAAAAATACGCGAGCTATGTCGGCGACGGAACAGTTAGTGGCGTTTGGTGCGCAGAATCAAGGTCTACTATAGACTACTGACGAAAATCACACAACACATTGCATCTATTTATTAACAATATTTAATAATTTTCTAATTCATCTCATTTTGACGATTTTTAGAAATATTTGTTGGTTTGTAAGCGCTAAGGGAGCATGTTTACATAAAACCTGTGAATCTTAACTTTTAAATGTATTTTATTTCATGTTTCTATGTGCTACACAGGCTTAGATATTAAGGTTTTGGTAGACTTGACAATTCGTACTATTTTTTCAGAAAACCCTCAGGCATTAAGGACATGCATCCTAGATTGCCATAGTCATCAATGGGTTAACGCCAGAACACACCAGTCCGACCACCGACCGTCGCCATAAAATGGAGTCTGCCGATGCAGGCAGCGCCATTCTCCCCGACGCGGTCCAAAAAATGCGACGAACACACCGAACCGACCACCGACTTGCCGTACGTTCTGCGCTTGCGCCGGATGACGTTAAGTAGCTGTTATCATACTGTAGGCCGTGATTACATTAAGTAGCTGTTATCATACTGTAGGCTGTCATTATAATGGAGGGAATGCATGCTGCAGACACACAAACACACACACACACACACACACCTGTGGCCGCTCCTCGCCCAAACTACCTCGACTATTTCTGAAAACATGTGAACACGTCATGCACAGACAATCTAATGCTGTGTGCTGATTGAGTTTAGCTTAAATAACAATCCGAACATTCTCCGATTCTACCGATAGCTTCATGAATCATGTTTGACAAAAGTGAAACTAATATCTGCTCCGCTGCCGTGGCAGAGCAGAGACGGGCGAGCCCTCCACCAATCAGATTGCTCCGGCTGAAAGACTGCCCGACGACATCTACGACGGCCGACGGCACCGAACACACCAAACAGATTGGTGTCCCCGCCCCCTCCAGACGCTCCCACCATGTCCCCGCCCCCTCCAGACTCTCCCACCATGTCCCCGCCCCCTCCAGACTCTCCCACCATGTCCCCGCCCCCTCCAGACTCTCCCACCATGTCCGACGTCCGATTATCGGGCCGGTGTGTCCACGCCTTTACACCACAAGGTTTAAAGTAACAGAAAGGAAATAAACATGAAAAGTTTAAAGTTTGTGTGTGTGTGTATGTGTGTGTGTGTGTGTGTGTGTGTGTGTGTGTGTGTGTGGCGGGCCCGCTCTGTCTGAATTACACTGTTCTAATCTACAAAGCAGTCACTACTAAATACTTCATACTTATTTATTTTACTCTGATAGTTTTAATTGGTGTTTGTTAGTTATAATTCGTATTTTTTAGAGTTCACAAATTCAAAATACGTAATTAATTATTTTTTTTTCCATCTTGGTCCAAACTTTTATGGAGAAACTTCAATTAAAACACTATTATTATTTTTTTTTATTTTTTTTGCTTTATTAGACAGTGTGTAGAGACAGAGATGAAATGTGTCAGAGAGGGGAATGACATGCAGAGAACGACCCGGGCTGGATTCTAACCCGGGTCTGCTGTGAAGAGGACAGACAGACAGACAGACAGACATGCAGAGAACGACCCGGGCTGGATTCTAACCCGGGTCTGCTGTGAAGAGGACTGAGACTCTATGGAGGGGGGGGGGGGTTAGTGCCGTCTGACTTTTTATTTTCTGCTTAACATTTATGTTTAGTTTAAACAATGTCAAGAAACGTGTAAAGTAGAGGACGCTAGTTGTTTGTTTTATTTTATCTTTTTTTTTGTGTGTGTGTGTGTGTGTGTGTGTGTGTGTGTGTGTGTGTGTGTGTGGATGTTCTCTATACAAAAAAAGAAGGGTTAAAACTAGGGCTGTCAAGCGATTAAAAAAATTAATCTAATTAATTACAGGCTCTGTGATTAATTAATCTAAATTAATCGCATACTTTTATGACACTTTTATACCTGTTTATAAACAGCTGTATAGCCTACTAGTCTCTCTCTCTCTCTCTCTCTCTCTCTCTCTCTCTCTCCGTCTCTCGTAACTTCTGTCTCCACAACAGACAGGGCTGCACTGCCACAGATGCTTATGCCGATTCATTCACCATCGTCGTACTCATAGGCAAAAATATTGAGAGACACACACACGCACACACACGCACACACACACACACGCACGCACACACACACACACACACACACACACACACACGTTTACGCGGACGACGAGACAGCTAGCAAACAAAATTGAGACACGGGGAGAAAGATTGAGAGATACTGTTTTGAACCTAGCCTACATTGTTGCACCCACTAAATCAATAATGCACAGACACTGGCTGCGGAGAATTAAGTAAGATGTCTTCCTACCTTCATGCTTATTAAACCGTCTATAGAG
>CM049412.1:29902500-29915000 GCA_026929865.2 Hyperoplus lanceolatus | reverse complement strand
AATCTACTTTACAGGTTTCTATAACAGCTAACATGGCGTCCTCTACTTTACAGGTTTCTATAACAGCTAACATGGCGTACTCTACTTTACAGGTTTCTATAACAGCTAACATGGCGTCCTCTACTCTACAGGTTTCTATAACAGCTACCATGGCGTACTCTACTTTACAGGTTTCTAACATGGCGTCCTCTACTTTACAGGTTTCTAACATGGCGTCCTCTACATTACAGGTTTCTAACATGGCGTCCTCTACTTTACAGGTTTCTAACATGGCGTCCTCTACTCTACAGGTTTCTAAGGACATTGTTTAAACTAAAGGTAAATGTTAAGCAGAAAATAAAGAGTCAACGAGGTGTCATGTAGGTCCCTTCAGTACTGTTATATAGTCCAGGAAAGGCTGACATATCTGTTTAAACTTCTCTGAGGTGTCATGTAGGTCCCTTCAGTGCTGTTATATAGTCCAGGAAAGGCTGACATATCTGGTTAAACTTCTCTGCTTTCCCTGAAATCTCAGAACAGATTTTCTCCATATATAAAGTACTGGAGAACTCCATGAGCCACATGTGTCAATAGAAAGGTGATTTTAAGGTGAGATACAGCAGGTGAAAACAGGTTTTTCAAGCTGCAGAGATTCAAATTCCCACATCATTAGTTAGATGTTTCCAAAGTTGCATACTCATTCAACAAGAAAACAATTTAAAAAACGAAAAATACTGGTTTTAATGTCAGAAATCAACTGGCAAAGTTTCACAAGGATATATATAAGTAAAGAACGTGTTTGGCCTTGTGAACTGGCAGTGACTTGGGAGGGATTATTTTTGGTATTTTGATGTTTTTTTATTTTAATGTATTGTTTGTTTTGAAGTGTCATAGCGATAAGTTGTTTTTCATCTGTTCTTTTCATTTCAACTGTATGTAACAAAATAACAACCTGGCACTTTGTCAAACCATAAAACCAGATAAAAGGATTTTCGTTTAAAAAAGAATGTTTAGGGGCGCCCTTAGCTCAGGTGGTAGGGCGTCCCCCCCATGGGCCCTTAGCTCAGTTGGTAGGGCGTCCCCCCCATGGGCCCTTAGCTCAGTTGGTACGGCGTCCCCCCCATGGGCCCTTAGCTCAGTTGGTAGGGCGTCCCCCCCATGGGCCCTTAGCTCAGGTGGTAGGGCGTCCCCCCCCATGGGCCCTTAGCTCAGGTGGTAGGGCGTCCCCCCCATGGGCCCTTAGCTCAGTTGGTAGGGCGTCCCCCCCCATGGGCCTCGGCCAGCAGCGGACCCGGGTTCGATTCCAGCCCGCGGTCGTTCTCTGCATGTCACTCCCCTCTCTGCCCCATTTCAACTCTGTCTCTACACTATCAATAAAGCATAAAAATGCCAAAAAATCTTAAAAAAAAAGAGAACAAAAAAAGAATGTTTAACCCTTTGCACCTGCAGTGTCTGAGTGGACTTAAGACTTTCTAACGATCTAATGGAAAGCTGTAGCATGTACCTAATCAATAAATCTATACATTTTACTTGCAACCAGTGTGTACGCAGTGTATTACACTTGATTGTCTTATTTTGAAAACTATCTATCATGTTTTCTATAATAATTTCTGTCCGTTACATTTAAATGCAGAGACAATTGTCAATAGTTCTTGTTATGTTTTTTAAAAAATTAAATAAACCATCAGGACAACAACCTGCTATTCTGTACTGTGCTCATCTTTTTGTCCCGAATTTAAAAAATCCAAACAAAATAAATCAATACATTATTAGAGGAGTTTGGTCATTATTTCGATCGTTTCAACTTACACAAACCCTTCAGTATTATCATCAGAACATTGTAAACATGTTTAATCAGCTCCCATCTAGCCGAGGCGACTCCCGGAAATAATACGATTTAATAATTTAATTCTAAGCCTTTCTTTTATTGAAAATACGTCACAGAAACAGTTCCTCCAGTTAAAATACAAACGTATACACATATTGAAACAGTCTCCCGGCTTTCACACACATTAACCAGCTCGTTAACGCCATTTATAAGGATTATTACATTTACATTGCATCTGTTTTTGGTCGAAAAACACCCAAATATAATACTAGGTTAGCATTGTAGCTAACAGCAGCTAGGCTACACAACAGTGAATAACCCACTGATTCTTACCGTGACCGGAGTGTTTTCAGATGATAACTCCTGCGCATGCGCCGAGCCTCTCTGCCGCTCTCTGATTATTGGTTATAAATCGATTATTATTCCGAGGCGTTTGTCATAAAATTTAAAAAATAAATAAAGCATCTGTTAGCGACCAAAACGTCTGGGTCTGTCACTCACATCCGGGTATTCTGCTGCTGGGTGGGAGGGGACGGTGACGTCACATCATCGGCCACATCGGCTCGGCGCATGCGCAGTAGTTATCGTAGATGGATGATACAGTAAATGGATGGATTTTATTCTCGGACTGTTGTAGAGATACGTGTTTCTCACAGGACAGACTGATTAAATAAATGAGTTCAAAATTATATCAACCCTAAACATCTACAATATGCACATTAAAGTAGCTATGAGGAACTTTTTCAATATTTCTGAAACAGTCTAATTTTTCGTCTGATGATCATAAATTACATGTAACAGCAAACCAGACCATCAGTGCAGAGAATGCTATTTTTTTGCTTTTTCAAACACAGGCCATAGTCTAATGAGATTGATAAAAAGCGAGAGATATAAGATAGTTTCACATCTTTATTATTATCATCAACAATACGCTGTTATTTATACTATAATAGGAAATGCATCATGATTAATTGAGATAAACCATCAGACATACACATAGATAGTATATAAAACACATTCAGCACCCCCATATTGCTGGAATAGCCTATTTCATCACCACATCTTGTGAATCAACTGTGTGATTGGCAGATGAATTCTCCAATAGTTGACTATTTGGGTTTCACTTCTTAATTTAATAAACAATAAAACTCTTGTACAAAGTGAATAATTTGTTAAAATAACTTTGACTCAGACACTCGATGTTAAAATGAAGCCGATTCTTTTTATTTATCGTTTCCTCGTTTCCAGGCAACAAACAAAAAGCAACTTTTACAAAATAAACAAAATGATTTAAATGATTTTATGGCACAATGAAACTTTACAGTAAATACAAAATGAGTCGAGGCGGTTTGACAGACGGGAGAAAAACTATGTTTCCTGGGGGGATGGGATCCCTAAACGTTAAAGGTGTAGTCAGTGATTCTGGAGAACGCTTGTTGTCAAAATCAAATCAGTGAATATCTCCTCATGATCCACTACCCGTTTAGCCTGGCAGCGCCTGCTTAGCGTTATGTGATTGGTTGGCAGATCCAGAGTGGCACTGGGCAGATCCAATAGTTCTAAACTTCAAGAGACACCCGCCTACAAGTGAGTTAACGTTTGTCAAATGAGCGATTCCAGACCTTCAGTACAAATGAAATGAAGTACGATGGTCTGGTAGGACCAGGCTAAATGAAGTACGATGGTCTGGTAGGACCAGGCTAAATGAAGTACGATGGTCTGGTAGGACCAGGCTAAATGAAGTACGATGGTCTGGTAGGACCAGGCTACTACCTGTCTGTACTCTGTGCAGAGATAAATCTGGTATTATTACACAGTTTAGGCTCTGTAAACTGGTAAGTAAAAAAAGGGGGCCACCATAGCCAGCAACATGCCCGTTTACAGATCTTAGGCTGAGTATTAACACTAGATTTTTTTCAGCGCACACACAGTACAGACAGGTAGTGGATCATGAGGAGATATTCACTGAGTTTGACCACAAGCGTTCTCCAGAATCACTGCCTGCACCTTTACAGGTAGATGGTGGAGGTTAAGCCCCTATCTCACTGGGCTGCGACAGTGTGCGACAAGTTGGAGACACAAAATTGCGACAAAATATGCGAATTAGCGACAATTTTCACTTGCAGTCTCACTGAGTTGGTTCCTCACGACACGTCTGTGAATGTCCTGCCCAACACTTGCCAGGAGGTCGCATGTATGTCTCGCGAACGTCTGGCGAGCGTCGCACGAACGGAATGTCAGTCTAAATTTTGTCTCAAATCAGTCACAATTTAGTTTCATATGTCGCCAACCCCTCGCAAAGTTGTCTCACATTGCTCGCACTTTCTGACTCGCGGAAACTAAATTGAGAAGGGTTTGCAACGAGTTTGAGACACACCTGCGACCACTCTTTGACTATTTTGAGACTAGATTTGTCGCACACTTTTTTTGAACATGTTCAAAATTCAAGCGACAGGACTGGCTGGATTCTTGGCCATAAACACGGTGTTGTTGAATCCTTCTCTGTTCCGGGCGATTTCCACCGCGAAGAACTGAACTCTGGTGGCTGGAAATGGAAGAAAAATACACAGACATTAGTTTTAGCCTGACCATCAAAATGCCTTAACATGTTCATCCAGTTGACTGCATATTGCATAGTGTAAACATTGTTCATTACATTGCACATTTAAATTTAATTTTCTACTTTTTACTTTCTATTCTATTTTATATAAACCGTTTTATTTTGGTCCCTTGGTCTCTTGCACTACTTATTATTTAGAATTTATTTACTATAAAGCTGCAATGTGTAGAATTTTGGGTTTTTATTTCCCAGCAGAGTTTGTAGAAAGTAATTATAATATCCATAAGGACGTTTAAATTAGTGCATAATAGCTGAATTTTTTTTTAAAATTATTTATTTTTCCCTCAGAAAGGGTCTCATATATGTCCATATTTCTGCATATTTTGGACCAAGGCCTAGTGCCGCCATCTTGAAAGTGTCATAATAAAATAAAATAAAATAAAATAAAATAAAATAAAATAAAATAAAATAAAATAAAATAAAATAAAATAATATTTAAGTCCTAATCTTACAGAATATGGTGTTCTCCTCGGTGTAGTCTCTCTCACAGTCCAGGCGCAGCAGAGTTCCGTAGTTAAAGTCTTCAACCAAACCTTCAAACTGGTTACAGAACACACGCCACGTCTGAAACGCAAACAACACATCAATGTACTGAGAACACACACACACTCACTCACTCTCTCACACACACACACACACACACACTATCTCTCTCACACACACACACACACACAAAGAAGGACTACAGAAATAAAACATAAATTAAAACAAACTAACTACTCTGCTAGGGTTTTATTTTGATAGGGCTTTTTAAAAAGAGTAAGATGGATTGGTTACTAGCATCGCACACACACACACACACACACACACACACACACACACACACACACACACACACACACACACACCTCCTTTGAGGCGTCACTCTTCAGGTCGTCTGGGTGAAGCGTCTTGATGTTGAGATCTTTGAAGGTTTCTCTGAACAACTTGTAGATGTCGTCGTCCAGTTTGGTTAACTTCAGGAACTTTGGATCAACTGAGGAGATGAGCTGTAGAAAGACATAAGGGCATGAGGTTATGTGTGTGTGTGTGTGTGTGTGTGTGTGTGTGTGTGTGTGTGTGTGTGTGTGTGTGTGTGTGTGTGTGTGTGTGTGTGTGTGTGTGTGTGTGTGTGTGTGTGTGTGTGTGTGTGTGTGTGTGTGTGTGTGTGTGTGTGTGTGTGTGTGAGAGTGAGAGTGAGTGAGTGAGTGAGTGAGGCCCAATCTAGATCCACCCTCTACACCCTAACCCTATCCACTATCCCTCCGTTTGCGCGTTCACGGGGAGGGCCCGCCATATTGAGTGTCGTCCCAAACCATCGAGCCTCGAGTGTGAGTGGGTGATAAAGCCCTCGATCAGCGAGTCTGCATCGACGTTGGCTCAGCCCTACGTTTGACACAGGTGTCCGCCAATCAATTATGTCCGGAATGGAAGAGCCAACTTACAAATGAGAGTTCCAGGGAGTTTGTTTCCCGAATTATAAATGAAACGTAGCTACTCTTACCTCAAACAGACATTTGATTGATTATTTTTATGCATAGCCCTGAATGACGGAACCGGAGGGTAGCCTACAATATCTCAACGAACATGTTGTTTTACACTTGTTGATTTGATTATGCCACTTGTCTACCGTTAGTGTATTTTCAAGGCGTGGAAAAAGATAAAACGAAGCAGATGAAGAAAATGCCCACAAGTTAGTAAGGGACAGTGATTATTATTTCCTTAAATTGTTAGTAAGATTTGTGTTTCTGTTACAGCTGATGAGGGGTAGTAATAGAGGCGGTGACGTCAGTCAGCTGGAGCGCATGACTTTTCTTATTTATGACCACCCTTGCAGTGAATTACAATTTATGCACACTAATTAACTGACGCGATTCGCCGGTCGTAATGGCAGATCATGACAAGTGGAATACATGCTTTAGCAGACTATTGTTCTTTTCCCTGGTTGTGTATGCTGCTGTGCATGTAAACTAAAAGGATGATTAAACAGCGGATCAAACCCACCCGTTTTCTCCACTACAGACTGAGCTGGTAAAATTAAGAATATGCAGTTAGAAAATGTTTAACAACAAATAGATTATGCAGCCAAAGAAGCATGGGAGTGAGTATGTTTTTATTCAATACTACATTTTACTCTCACATGCGAAGCTGAATATGAATGTAAAGAGTGTTTCAGGTCAAATATAAATGTGCTGGAATTCTATTTTAGGGTGAGAAATAAAGACTTAGCAAACTAGTGTCTCTAGGTTTCTTCCTGTTTCCGTCTGACAGAGGCGAGGGCTTGCCAAAGCCGCACCGTTGTTATACCCTCGCCCTTAATGATCGAGTGGCACTCCACAGCCGCGAGGGTGACTCCACAGCGAGTCACACTCGCTCACAGAGTGGGAGTGCCTAGGGAGTCATTTGGGATTGGGCCTGAGTGTGTGAGTGAGTGAGTGAGTGAGTCACTGAGTAAGAGAGAGAGAGAGAGAGAGATAGTATGTGTGTGAGTGTGTGTATGTATTACAGTGTGTGTGTGTGTTAGTGTGTATTACAGTGTGCCCGTGTGTGTGTGTGTGTGTGTATTACAGTGTGTGTGAGTGTGTGTGTGTGTGTGTGTGTGTGTGTGTGTGTGTGTGTGTGTGTGTGTGTGTGTGTGTGTGTATTACAGTGTGTGTGAGTGTGTGTGTGTGTGTGTGTGTGTGTGTGTGTGTGTGTGATGTTCTTACGTTGAAGTAAACCTCTGCGTGGTTGTAAGCCTTCATCGCCCACATGACTTCAAGTCGAGGCTGAGAGAGGAAAACACAACCAAATAAACTGGTGAAAAATATACAAACTGGTTGTTGTGTACATGTTTAAAATGTAGAAGAAGAATATTAATCAACAACTAACTGCAATTTAACATATTAAAAACATGGCGGACTGAAGGGTAACACTATCCCTGCGTTCCGAATCGCATACTCTTTCTTTTTTCTATTCTACATACTACATCCGACGATAAAAAGAATCTAGTTAGGATGCAGTAGGCATACTATTGGGAAATACTTTTACTCTCTTAATTCATCATAACATTGCGCCTTGATCTTGCCTCTTGCTTTTATATCCGTCTCATCCCCGTTTGTTTTCATATGGAGGCTTCGTCGATGTGACGTCACTTCACGTGCGCACCGGATTGTGGGTCAGAATCGCCCAAATAGGATGCAGTTTTCAACACTAACAATCTTGGCCGCATGAAGTAGGACATCCGGGTACTTCTAACCATCCTAAATCTGGCCACAAGAATCAGGACATCCTAAATCTTTTTTCTACCAAACTAGATAGTAGAAAGTATGAGATTCGGAGCGCAGGGTTTGACTCACATCGTTTCCATAATCCTCTGCTGGAAGAGAGAGAGCGTGAGCAGCGGCTGTGGCTCCTCCCACACCCTGTTTGAAACACACACACACACACACACACACACACACACACACACACACACACACACACACACAGAAACACACACACACACACACACACAGAGAGACAGACACACAGAGAGAGAGAGAGAGACAGACACACAGAGAGAGAGAGAGACACACAGAGAGAGAGAGAGAGACACACAGAGAGAGAGAGAGAGATACAGAGAGAGAGACACAGAGAGAGAGACACACAGAGAGAGAGACACAGAGAGAGAGAGAGACACACACACCAACTTTATGGGATATACTATGTATATTATATAAACACACCAGGTTAACCCATTGATGACTATGGCAATCTAAGATGCATGTCCTTAATGCCTGAGGGTTTTCTGAAAAAATAGTACGAATTGTCAAGTCTACCAAAACCTTAATATCTAAGCCTGTGTAGCACATATAAACATGAAATAAAATACATTTAAAAGTTAAGGTTCACAGGTTTTATTTAGACATGCTCCCGTAGCGCTTACACACCAACAAATATGTCAAAAAATCGTCAAAATTAGATGAATTAGAAGATTAGTAAATATTGTTAATAAATAGATGCAATGTGTTGTGTGATTTTCGTCAGTAGTCTATAGTAGACCTTGATTCTGCGCACCAAACGCCACTAACTGTTCCGTCGCCGACATAGCTGGCGTATTTTTTTTATAATTTTGTTTTATTTTTTTATTTTTTTGATTGACATGATTTTTGGCAAACCACACAACTTTTGGGTGGTCACGTGGTCTTAAAAAATCAACAAAACCCACCTCATGTGTATTTGAACCAATGACAGTGCATTCTATGCTGGGAATGCCATGAAAATTAGATAAAGTAATAATGCTGCGCGACGCAGCATCAGGCAGGAGAGCCAATGTGGCATCACGCAGCAGCCGTCATCAATGGGTTAAACATTTCACTAATCATACATCAAACAAAAATAGAAACTAACATGTTCTAAATAAAGAGCTTAAAGGTGCAGTGTGTAATATGACATCATCAAGAAAGTTCTACAAAGTTCTAGAATGCAACGCTCCCTGGGTAACCCCACCCCTTTAGAATAATAACAGAAGCTACAGTGGCCTTCAAGGACAAGAACAATTCTACATTTTAAACAATGCACCTGATGACATTCCAAAAACATGGATTCCTCCATAAGACTTGCCCGCTCAATGTACAAAATGTAATATTAATATTTGTAATTCTCCGCTCAGGAGGATAATTCAGATTATTGGCAGAGGTGATTTTACACCAATGAGGACATAGTTATGAATGAGGATATTGATTTTAGCTAATACGTTACTTAAAATGTTACACAGTGCCCCTTTAAGTTCCTTTAGGGGAGTCAGTGATTCTAGAGAACGCTTAAAGTCAAAATCAGTGAATATCTTACCGAGCCTAGGCTGTGTATTAACACTCAGTACAGACAGGTAGTGGATCATGAGGAGATATTCACACAGTACAGACAGGTAGTGGATCATGAGGAGATATTCACACAGTACAGACAGGTAGTGGATCATGAGGAGATATTCACTGATTTAGACAACAAGTGATTTTGACAACAAGCGTTCTCCAGAATCACTGACTACACCTTTAACTATTTGTAACACATGTACAACAAAATAAACATTTATCATACAGGTTAAACGTTGCGAAAGTACCGGTTTCAATGGGCGCTGTCAGTGTGGGTAGGAACTATTATAATAGGTCCATGGGTAGGAACCATGTTTAGCCTGGACAGAGTTTGAACACGTGCTGTTTCATACGAGACACACGCGTGGAGGTTTAGGGTTTATTTGGGTTGATAAATCTCTACACAACATAATAAACCAGTTCCTATCCACCCGATATTAAAGGTTATTATGGAAAACTATAATTCCAGCGATGACATACAGGTGACGTCAGCTTACGTGTTTACGTGCACGAAACACGTTGTACCCAGTCAGTCGTTTAGCATTAGTACAGTTAGCTCTCTGTGTTCTACAGCAAATAGTTAAACTTTAAATCTACTTTCAGCTCAGACTATTAACTAAATCTTCACTGACGCGGTTCGCTGTTAAAAAGCCAGAAAACAAAATGACAACACGGAACATTTGACACGTGTAAACTCACCAGGGCGGACAGTATTTCATCCGACGCCATTTTTACTGACTAAACAAAGATCAACAGCAGCTCAAGAGGAATCGCTGCAGACAAGTACGCATGCGTAATGTCGGCTTGGTTTGTCTACCAAAGACGAAAGCAAGAAAATTTCGTTTTTTTGCCCATTAAAGAGTCTGAATTATGTTTATGACCGAGTAAATTCACACAGAAAAAGATCATAATAGCCTAATAATTACAGTATTTTAAAAAATGTGACCGCTAAAGCTGAAAAGGCTGGATGGGTTTTAACAGTCAGTTGAACGATGTTGAATTTTGGGCTTCCAAATTTTGAATGAAAATTAAAAACGTAACTGTTTCTGACTGAAAATATGGAAAGTTAAGACATCTTAATCATCATAAATGAAGGCTAGAGAAGGTGACGCTAGACTGCAGAGCTGGAGATTGAATAGCCTAGGTATGAAGGCTATAAATAGGCCACATGATTGGGATTTAAATGATTAGACCTAGTATGAATATAAAACACTTATTATTTTGGGGAACCGTTTTTATTCTTTATTTTATTATTATTTTTATTTTTTTTATTTTATTATTTTCCCACTTTTATGACAATTAACAAAACAAGCAAAATATAACAAAACTATAAAAAATACATGAAAAAATTACTAGTCCAAAGTTATCAGCCAAATATTTCTTACTTTATATTTTCTTTAAGACCATAAAATAATTTGCACGATTTATTTGAATGTTAAATAGCCTAAGTAGCCTAATACAGTCCTTTAGACGTAGGGCTATAAGCATAGATAGAAGCCATAACATGGATAGTATAAGGCGCTATAATAACAACACTGCCCTCTGTCTGACAATCACTTACACTGCTGGAGCTTCCTCCTCCTGCCAGCCACATCCCAAAACACACGCGCACGCACGCACACACACACACACACACACACACACACACACACACACACACACACACACACACACACACACACACACACACAGTCTCTCTCTTACACACACACACACACACACCCTCTTAGTGCAGCGCGTCACCATCTCCCCCTGTTCTCTGATTTATTCTTCGCTGTGTGAAGGTAAGACGCCATTTATAATTACCAACATTATACGTTTATTCTTCTGGTATTATAACGGTCTCCGGGTGATTCTCTTAGGGCGCACTTGTCTTATTTCTATCCGCGTTTAGGTGTCTCGTTTCCCGCAGGCCAAACAACCAGTAGCCGCCTCCTAATGTCGGAGCATCGCCTCAGACATGAACCCATGTTTATTTCATGCGATATGGGCAAGAGAATGACGTTTAAAAGCCCGGTGAAGACGCTACTGTCTGTATTTCTATTCCAAATCATTTCATATAGATCCATAGACACATAGATGAGGTTTTTGGTGACAGGCTGTAAATAACAAACGCTGATTTTAGGTTAAATTTGGCTTACGAAATCGGGAAATACTGAAAAAAATGCTCAAAATCACCTCTATGGAACCAATTCGAAGTGTTATTATCAATATTATACCGTTCATAGTGATATAATATGTAGAAAAAGCGTAACAAGAGATGGGACGAGCGCTTGTTTAGCATTTTTTTTGCAAGGCTGCAGCTAAATAATTAATCTATTAGCCGTTTAGTCGACCCTTATGAAGGATGTTTCTCAGAACCCAAAACCACTTAACTCAAAGATACTGCGTTTATTATCGTAAAACATGAATGAAAACCAGTAAATAATCATGTTTTAGCGAATGGAACTAGTGCAAATAAATGTTTTCCTTAAAAAAAATGGCTAAAATAATTCTAAAATGTGCATGAATAGATTTGATAAAAGTTTTGTGTCCATCTAGTTGTTTCTTAATAAAATAGTGTTAAAATTCTACAAAAATCATGAGTTTTAAACAATTAATTTACAATATTATGATGTATTTTTGCTCTCCACACATCAGTTAACTTTTAATAACAACTGAAAGGGCTCAGTGTCACTTGGAAATGCGTCTTTACTGCTGAAAACCTTGTAAAACGTGTAGATGATTGAGTAAAATTATGATATTTTTTCATTTTTCATTTAATTATTTTCAAGTCTTCATGTCAAAATGCCAAAATTATCCGTGAAATCTTCATAAAATGTGAATATTTGCTGCTTTTCTGTGTTGATAATGAATATTTTTGTGTCTTTTGGACAAAAATAAGGCTTCACTTCAAACACTGTAACATTTTAGACCAAAGAATTAACTAGTTAATTTAGTTATAATCGATATATGAATGAAAGTAATCTTCAGTTGGAGCTTGTGCTGTGTGTGTGTGTGTGTGTGTGTGTGTGTGTGTGTGTGTGTGTGTGTGTGTGTGTGTGTGTGTGTGTGTGTGTGTGTGTGTGTGTGTGTGTGTGTGTTGACTAATGGATCTATTGACAGTTGAAAAGCTCTTAGTGATAAGACTTATCGGACGCAGCGAGCACTCAGTCACTCACACACACTCACACACACACACACACACACACACACACACACACACACACACACACACACACACACACACACACACACACACACACACACACACACACACACA
>CM049412.1:29892500-29895000 GCA_026929865.2 Hyperoplus lanceolatus | reverse complement strand
ATTCTTTGAACTGATGGTCTCGTTTGCTGTTACATGTCATTTATGATCATCAGAGGAAAAATTAGACCAGAAATTCAGAAATATTTAAAAGTTCCTCATAGCTCCATAAATGCAGTTAGGACATTCCCCCCCCCCCTTCCACCCCCCCCCCCCCGCTGTTCATTGAGGTATGACGTCACAAACAACCAAACATAACATTCAAACTTTTTAAACATATTTTATATTGTGAAAAATAAAAATAAATCAAAAGAGTGTGTGTCTGTGTGTGTGTGTCTGTGAGAGAGAGATAGTGTGTGTGTGTGTGTGTGTCTGTGTGTGTGTGAGAGAGATAGTGTGTGTGTGTGTGTGTGTCTGTGTGTGTGTGTGAGAGAGATAGTGTGTGTGTCTGTGTGTGTGTGAGAGAGAGATAGTGTGTGTGTGTGTGTGTGTGTGTGTCTGTGTGTGTGTGAGAGAGAGATAGTGTGTGTGTGTGTGTGTGTCTGTGTGTGTGTGAGAGAGAGATAGTGTGTGTGTGTGTGTGTGTGTGTGTCTGTGTGTGTGTGAGAGAGATAGTGTGTGTGTGTGTGTGTGTGTGTGTGTGTGTGTGTGTGTGTGTGTGTGTGTGTGTGTGTGTGTGTGTGTGTGTGTGTGTGTGTGTGTGAGAGAGAGATAGTGTGTGTGTGTGTGTGTGTGTGTGTGTGTCTGAACCTTCCGTGACCGACAGCTTCATGATTTCCAGTTTGTGAATCGCTGCTTTGTTTTATGCTGAAATATTTGACATTTAAATTAGCAGCCGCTCAGAACAGAAAACGTCTGTCTGTCTGTCTGTCTGTGTGTGTGTCTGTCTGTCTGTCCGTTTGTCTGTCTGTCTGTCTGTCTGTCTGTCTGTCCGTCTCTGAATGTCTCTCTGTCTGTCTGTCTGTGTGTGTGTCTGTCTGTCTGTCCGTCTGTCTGTCTGTGTGTGTGTCTGTCTGTCTGTCTGTCTGTCTGTCTCTGAATGTCTGTCTGTCTGTCTGTCTGAAGAGGCTGAAATGTTACTCATTTCATGTCTCACTTCTGCCCTTTAAAGTCGCTACGAGGAACTTTTAAATATTTCTGAAACAGTCTCATTTTTCCTCTGATGATCATAAATTACATGTAACAGCAAACGAGACCATCAGTGCAAAGAATGCTATTTTTATATAGTTTTTCTTAATGCCTTTGTCATGGGTATACGCTCACCCAGGAACAACAGCTGGCGTGGTAAAAACACTACCGCTTTTGTCCAAAGGGGGGCGCTAGAATGAACACACACTGAAAGGTCCTCAGAGCACCTTTAATGGGAAATCCACTTCATTCATTCTTCCATCAATCAAACATTGTCACGTTTTTTCCAAATGAGTGTGGCCTACTATTTGACACACTGAAAGTTCCACCTTCCCCAAAGGACGACCCGGGCTGGACTTCTAACCCGGTCTGCTGTGAAGAGGACAGACAGACAGACAGACAGACAGACAGACAGACAGACAGACAGACAGAGAACGACCCGGGCTGGATTCTAACCCGGTCTGCTGTGAAGAGGACTGAGATTATATATATATATATTTTTTTTCATTTATACAGGTAAATCCCATTGAGACCAAAGACTCTTTTCCAAGGGAGACCTGTTTTCCTTTCCCACGTTACCATTCACACACACATTCATACACCGATAGCAGGCTAACTATCGACATTCACACGAGGCAAGCTGGGTGAAGTGTCTTGCACAACTATGACACATGTGGCAGGGCGGGGATCGAACCTCCAACCCTTTGATCATCGGCCGACCCGCTCTACCACCTGAGACACAGTCGCCTAAATATATGACCCTGTATGTTTGTAATGATACAATAACAGTAAAAGTGGGACTGTAGCTCAGTGTGTAGGGCGGTCGACCCTCAACTGCAGGGTCGCTGGTTCAATCCCCCGTCTCCCCGCCACATGTCCAAGTGTCCCTGGGCAAAGAGACACTCAACCCTAAATGTCTCCTGATAGTTAGCTTGCACCCTGCGTGGTAGCTGCTGCTGCTATCGGTGTATGAATGTGTGTGTGAATGGGTGAATGTGTGCTCCAGTTGTAAGTCGCTCTGGATACATTACATGTAATGACATGTAATGTAATGTAAAAGCAGTATTTCTGGGGCGCTCTGGTGGTGTAGTGGATAGAGCGTGTACCATATTGGCTCCGGCCTTCGTTGCAGTGGTCGCGGGTTCAAATCCGACCTGTGGACCTTTACTGTAGGTCATCCCCCCCCCTCTCTCTCTCTCTCTCTCTCTGTCTGTCTGTCTCCCCATTTCAACTCTGTACTGTCTAATAAAGCTCTCTCTCTCTCTCTCTCTCTCTCTCTCTCTCTCTCTCTCTCTCTCTCTCTCCCCATTTCAACTCTGTACTGTCTAATAAAGCTCTCTCTCTCTCTCTCTCTCTCTCTGTCTCCCCATTTCAACTCTGTACTGTCTAATAAAGCTCTCTCTCTCTCTCTCTCTCTCTCTCTCTCTCTGTCTCT
>CM049412.1:29875000-29880000 GCA_026929865.2 Hyperoplus lanceolatus | reverse complement strand
TGATTTTGTGTTCACTATTTCAGTTGTGCGTATTTTCTCTATCCCCCCCCCAATAAATAAATAAATAAAAAATCGACAGACACACGAGCAGCGACACTTTTCTGTTTTTTTATTTTATTTTGAATGGAGTGAAACGTCTACAGAAATGAGAGGCCTCGCAATAATACATCCACAAAAAAAAAAAAAAAAAAAAAAAAAATCCTTTTTTCCCATAATATATAATATTTAAGCAGTAAAGAAAGAAAAATCTTTGTCTTATTTTGAAACCGGGATCTGTACATTCTGTGAGATATGTCCTTAGACCCGTTTGCACCACACCAGCCCTGCTAACCTTTAACTCCTCCCCTCCCAAACCTTAACACCACCCGCACGAGAAATATAGAACAAGGAAAACAAGCCCACCCAGGTCCGATCCACCTCAAACACACCTGTAGACTCTTTGGATCATTTCAAAGTAAAAGTTTGTTTTATTACAACGCGGGTTGAGTTCTAGCTCATATTTTGAAGCAGAACTTGGGTGGAAACAAGTCTATTAGGAACATTTAAATTTGCAGGTCGAACATTTTACTTTAAGTCGCAGATTTTGGTTAGGTCTATTTTACGGTTTTGGTTTGGTGTCAGTAAAAACACACGAGAAAAAAAAAAAAAAAAAAAATCAATTTGGTTCCAATTTTTTCCCCTCGTCTGTCAGATTTTTTGGGGAATTATACGTTTTATTTTCCTACTAAATCTTGTGATCACAGAACCTGGCAGAAAAGGATAATGTTCTACTCAGTACTTAAAGCTGCTCTGAGAAGCTTTTGTTCATTCTAGCGCCCCCCTTTGGACAAAAGCGGTAGTGTTTTTACCACGCCAGCTGTTGTTCCTGGTTGAGCGTATACCCATGACAAAGACATTAAGAAAAAACCTATATAAAAATAGCATTCTATGCACTGATGGTCTTGTTTGCTGTTACATGTAATTCATGATCATCAGAGGAAAAATGAGACTGTTTCAGAAATATTTAAAAGTTCCTCGTAGAGACTTTAAAATATTACATACGTCATTATCTGGAGATCAGTAGAGACAGTAAAGCTTTGTTTAGTCAAGATCACGATAGAATGAACATGTGACAAACAACCTTTACTTTTTAATCATCTCATGATCTCCAGATACGAGACATTTTCTACTTCTTAAACATGTTGTCATTGTCTAAATTTACCTAGAGGAACTTTCAGTGTGTGTTAATTCTAGCGCCCCCCTTTGGACAAAAGCGGTAGTGTTTTTACCACGCCAGCTGTTGTTCCTGGGTGAGCGTATACCCATGACAAAGGCATTAAGAAAAACTATATAAAAATAGCATTCTTTGCACTTGCTGTTACATGTCATTTATGATCATCAGATGAAAAACAAGACTGTTTCAGAATTATTACAAAATTCCTCATAGAGACTTTAAAAGAAGATTTTGTCGCCTAAATAAGGAACTTGCGCGCTTCAGACCCACGTTGTAATAAAACTGAATAACCGTTTAAACCCCCACCCCCCCCTCCCTCCCTCCCCCTCCCTCCTCCCTCCCTCCCTCCCCCCCGACCCATATCCCTTTCTCTGTATATTTTAAGCCTAGATCTAAATGTTGTACAAAAAAAAAAATAATGAAAATAAAATAAAGAAAACATCACATTGAAAAGAGGGAACAAATAAAATA
Organism: Hyperoplus lanceolatus; assembly: GCA_026929865.2. Lineage (NCBI taxonomy): Eukaryota > Metazoa > Chordata > Actinopteri > Uranoscopiformes > Ammodytidae > Hyperoplus > Hyperoplus lanceolatus. Next base: position 29,878,316 of record CM049412.1, on the reverse strand, counting down.
TACATATATAATATAAATGTCAATACTCGCTCCTCAGCCGGAGCTCAGTCACACTATCATTGGCATAAGAAAGGATGGATTTTATGCTGATTTCTCCTCTGTGTGTGTGTGTGTGTGTGTGTGTCTATGTAAGTGTGTGTGTGTGTGCACGAACACAGCGTTTTGAGTGAGAGACGCTGACAGAAAAGGTGTTGTCTTTCCCGATTCTAGAAAATGGATTCGACTTCTGAATCCACGTGATTTCATATTTCTTTCTACTCATTCATATATATTTTTTTTAATCTTGTTCAGTCTTAAATTGTGATATCTTTAAAGCCCCTGTAGACCCAAATACACTAAACCTATCCATCTGTCTGTCTGTCTGTCGTCCTTCTAACTATGTCATGTGTGGAGTTAGTTTCATGATAGTAAAGCATCTGAAAAGAGTTATGGGAATATTTATTAATCCACATTAAAGATATTGTCATTTGAGTTCTATATTTTTTTTTTTTTTTTTTTTTTTTTTTACAGATATTCAGTTTACATGAGGCTGTGGGCTATGCTCTGGCTCTTATGACATAATAAGTATTTTGAACCAATTACTGCAGTAATCTCTGCCCGAATGTTCTCTAAAAACTATGACTGTTGCCATGGACATCATTAGATACGGCCACACAGTCCTGTCAAACGGCGAAGTCAGTAAAATGTTTTTTTTATATAATATCAATGAAAAAAAAAAAATAAATATTACTATTCTATCTGATTTTTGTAAAGCGTATTGTATCGACACACCCACTTCTTTGATATATTTCATGATTTTTCTTACACTATATTTCGAGCTGGTTCTACAGAGCTGGTTCCACAGAGCTGGTTCCACAGAGCTGGTTCTACAGAGGCTTTAAAAGACGATGTAATAAATTAAGCATTGTTGGTGAGAGTGGCTTTGTACTGACTGAACTGCATTTTTTTTATATATTTTTTTAAGGAGATGCTAGGATAAGTCTTAAGGGGTATAAGGTGTAGGGGTGGATAAAGGGTAGATTTGAATGGAGGTTGTGTGTATTATTTTTAAGCCTGTGTTTGTGCGTTGGTTCCATTCTTGTCGCCTGCCACAGGGCTAGCTGGCAGGTTGTTCTCCGGTAGCTTGCCATCGCGCCGCGGAGGCATGCGCTCGTTGATACGGTCCAAACCTCGAGCCTCATCGAAACTCTGGATCTTATGTTGAGGGTTGAAGACTTGAATGGCTGGGAGGGAACAGAGACATTATATTATTAGTCATGTTTCTTTCTGTCTGTCTGTCCATCCGTCTATCTATCTATCTATCTATCCGTCTGTCTATATATCTATCTGCCTGCCTGTCTGCCTGCCTGTCTGTCTATGCTGAGGGTTGAACATTTGAATGGCTGGGAAGGGAACCAGAAAATAGTGTGGTTAGTCATGTTTCTTTCTGTCCATCTTTCCATTTATGTATGTAACTGTCTATCCATCTGTCCGTCTGTCTGTCTGTCTGTCTGTCTGTCTGTCTATCTATCCATCTGTCCGTCTGTCCATCTATCCATCCATCTATCAAATATCGAATGAGAAAATTAATCAATTAGTCGAATTCATACATTAGTTACAGTAACTTCATTGATAGGTTAAATTCACTTTATGGTTTTCTAAAGTCTGTTTTATTTTTTTCTAAATATGTACCATTGAGAAATGCCCTTTTGGTGTATAGTTGAATCACACCAAAGTTATCCGTCTGTCTGTCTGTCTGTCTGTCTGTCTGTCTGCCTGCCTGTCTGCCTGCCTGCCTGCCTGCCTGCCTGCCTGCCTGCCTGTCTGTCTGTCTGTCTGTCTGCCTGTCTGATATTGAATTAGAGATTGATACGGTTAGTCAAATTTACAAAATAAACAATAAAACTTTGAAACAATGAGAGAAAATAGACTTACTTCAACGACAGGAGGGTTAGCGTTGGGACAAAAAGACAAATATTGATTAAAGGAACATTCCGCTGTTAAGATGTTAAATACACAGTCACACACGCACACACACACAGTCACACGCACGCACACACACACGCACGCACACAGTCAAACACACACACACACAGTCACACACGCACACAGTCACACACACACACACAGTCTCTCACACACACACACACACACACACACACACACACACACACACACACACACACACACACACACACACACCTGCAGGTAGTTAGTTATTCTGTTATTTCAAACAAACATTCATTGGTAGAAACACATACAGTCTAATGTTAAACAGAACTAAATACATCATCAGATATTAGCAAAACGATAAATCAACATTAACATTATTTTTTTTTAAATATTATATAATTAACCCAAAGTTACACAGTGCAGCTTTAATATAGTTAAATATAATTGTATATAAATGTTTGCGTACCTCGGGCCTCCTCCGCCTCTACCGTGGCTGTAAGCGTGCGTGCCATGCGCCCGAGGGAGAGAGACAGCAGCATTCAGTCAGTCAACGTTACACACACCGCAAAAACAACGCACTGCAGTTACCATGGACACAGTCAACATACAAACAACAACAACTAACCATTTGAAAAAAGGTGGAGTCAGTGATTCTGGAGAATGCTTGTTGACAATTTATTTTTTTTTTTTTCAAAATCAGTGAATATCTCCTCATGATCCACTACCTGTCTGTACTGTGTGTCTGTCTCCTCATGATCCACTACCTGTCTGTACTGTGTGAATATCTCCTCATGATCCACTACCTGTCTGTACTGTGTGTCTGTCTCCTCATGATCCACTACCTGTCTGTACTGTGTGTCTGTCTCCTCATGATCCACTACCTGTCTGTACTGTGTGAATATCTCCTCATGATCCACTACCTGTCTGTACTGTGTGTCTGTCTCCTCATGATCCACTACCTTCTGTACTGTGTGAATATCTCCTCATGATCCACTACCTTCTGTACTGTGTTCTGTCTCCTCATGATCCACTACCTGTCTGTACTGTGTGTCTGTCTCCTCATGATCCACTACCTGTCTGTACTGTGTAATATCTCCTCATGATCCACTATCTGTCTGTACTGTGTGTCTGTCTCCTCATGATCCACTACCTTCTGTACTTGTGTCTGTCTCCTCATGATCCACTACCTGTCTGTACTGAGTGAATATCTCCTCATGATCCACTACCTGTCTGTACTGTGTGAATATCTCCTCATGATCCACTACCTGTCTGTACTGTGTGTCTGTCTCCTCATGATCCACTACCTGTCTGTACTGTGTGTCTGTCTCCTCATGATCCACTACCTGTCTGTACTGTGTGAATATCTCCTCATGATCCACTACCT
>CM049412.1:29862500-29867500 GCA_026929865.2 Hyperoplus lanceolatus | reverse complement strand
ACACACACACACACACACACAGAGTTACACGGATTACACGCACACACACAAACAGTTACACGGACACACACAGAGTTACACAGACACACACGCATTAACACACGCACATACACACACAGAGTTACACGTACACACACACGCACAAACACAGAGTTACACGGACACACACACACACGGACACACACACACAGACACAGTTACACGGACACACACGCACAAACACAGAGTTACACGGACACACACTACTATACACACTAATATTAAAGCCACAGTTTGTAATATTGGAATATTTAGCCCCATCTAGTGGTGAGATTGTAGATGTCAGCGCTCCCTTGCTAACCCCTCTCCCTTTGTGGGAGAATTTACAGAAGCTACGGTGGCCTTCAAGGACAAGAAGCTATAGTTACTAAAGATGGCATCATCCACCACTGCCTCAAGTCTTTCCTACAATATCAAGTGATGAGGTGAAGATGTATTTAGTTATTTATTCTATAGTACTTCTTCTTCTTCTTGGTCTTCCAACAGGTGCATTTCCCCAGGACGCCCAGATAGATAGATGGATAGATAGATAGAGAGATAGATAGAGAGACAGACAGATAGACAGGTGCATTTCCCCAGGACGCCCACTGTATATAAAAACCTGTAAGGCCGTTAAGTTTGTCCGTTCTGAGCTACTGTAGAACAAACTTCTACTTTGTACAAAAAAAATAATAAGAAAATATATAAAAATAATGCCAAAAAAATGCAGTTCCATCTCAACTCACCCTGCGTCCTGGGCCTCATGCGCTCGTATTACAGACAGCAAGTTATTGTTCATCAGGAAATCACACACAGCCGGGTAACTGTGGGGAGGGAGGGGGGGGGGAGAGAGAGAGAGAGAGAGAGAGAGAGAGAGAGAAGACACAGTTAGGATAAGTTCTTTAACATTACATTTGTTTAGCCTGGTGCTACCAGACCATCGTACTTCATTCCATTTGTACAGAAGGTCTGGCAGTGCTTTAATTGGCAAACGTTCACTCATGGAGGCGGGTGTCTGTTAAAGTTTAAAACTATTGGATCTGCCCAGTGCCACTCTGGATTAGCCAACCAATCGCATAACGTCTGGTCGTCACGTGTGTCATGAGCCGGCTTCTGGCAACTGAAACTGGAGCGCGACTTCGACATCATCGTTCTCAGCCACTCGCTCTGTTCGCTGATTGGACCGGCTGTCGAATCTCCAGCAAAACTGGGAAATGGGAAAACTGTGGCTACTATGGTAGTTTACCACCACCGGTATGACTGGGTGTGAATGAATGGAACCTGGAACCCTGGAAAGAGCTTTGAGTGCCTTGATAAATAGATAAATGCTAGATAAGAGCTAGATAAATCCAATCCATTATTATTATTACTAACTCTTTTCAGATGCTTTACTATCATGAAACTAATTCCACACGATGGATGGATGGATGGATAGATGGATAGATGGATAGATGGATAGATGGATAGATGGATGGATAGATGGATAGATGGATAGATAGATGGATAGATGGATAGATAGATAGCTCATGAAACTAACTCCCCACATTACATAGAAGGGTTTGGTAGATTTGGGTTTACAGTAACGGGTTTTTAAGCAGCAAAATGAACTGAATTCATTAATTTTTTCTTCATATTTTCCTGAGCGTTGCTATGGATAGATGGATGATGGATAGATGGATCGAGTCACCTTGTTGCTGATGACGATAGATGGATAGATGGTAGATTAGATGGTTTGAAAACAGTAAAGATCTAAAATTAGAGAGCTCATGAAACTAAGTCCCCACATTACATAGAAGGGTTTGGTAGATTTGGGTTTACAGTAACACGGGTTTTTAAGCAGCAAAATGAACTGAATTCATTAATTTTTTCTTCATATTTTCCTGAGCGTTGCTATGCGGCGTTGAGGCGTCTCCAGTCACCTTGTTGCTATGACAGTGGAGTCGTAGAACGTTTGAAAACTAAAGATCTAAAATTAGAGATCAATTAAGGTCCAGGCTCGGAGCAGGAGAGGTGGTGGGAGTGTGTATCTCTATCCAGGCTCGGAGCAGGAGAGGTGGGAGTGTGTCTCTCTATCCAGGCTCGGAGCAGGAGAGGTGGGAGTGTGTCTCTCTATCCAGGCTCGGAGCAGGAGAGGTGGGAGTGTGTCTCTCCAAAACGCATTCTACAATTTAAATTATTTACTTTTTCCACAGCGTTTTGTTTTTCACTATTTAGAATGAATTTATTGTAAATATTACTTATTTGATCTTTTTTAATGCTTATTTTTTTTGGTATTTTTTGGGGATTTTTGCTTTATTAGATAGACTTGTAGAGACAGAGATGAAATGGGGCAAAGAGGGGAATGAGTGTGTGTGTCTGTACCAGCAGAAGTAGCTGCAGTGTGTGTGTGTGTGTGTGTGTGTGTGTGTGTGTGTGTGTGTGTGTGTGTGTGTCTCTCAGTTCTTTTAAAATCGAGTCTGAAGACTTTTTTGTTTCCATTTTAACCTGCAATCTTTATTTTATTTGCTTCTTTTATTCACTTTTAAATGTTTTCTAATGTGTTTTATGTATTTTAATCTTGCCCCTGTAAAGCACTTTGAGTGGCCTTGTGTTTGAATTGTGCTATAGAAATAAACTTGCCTTGTGTGTGTGTGTGTGTGTGTGCCTGCCTGCCTGTCTGTCTGTCTGTCTGTCTCTCTGCCTGCCTGTCTGTCTGTCTCTCTGTCTCTCTCTCTCTGCCTGCCTGCCTGTCTGTTACCTGTAGAAGTAGCTGCAGTGTCTGCCTGTCTCTCTCCCTCCCTCCCTCCCTCCCTGTCTCTCTCCCTGTCTGTCTTACCTGTAGAAGTAGCTGCAGTGTCTGCCTGTCTCTCTCCCTCCCTCCCTCCCTCCCTCCCTGTCTCTCTCCCTGTCTGTCTTACCTGTAGAAGTAGCTGCAGTGTCTCCCTCCCTCCCTCCCTCCCTCCCTGTCTCTCTCCCTGTCTGTCTGTCTTACCTGTAGAAGTAGCTGCAGTGTCTGCCTGTCTCCCTCCCTCCCTGTCTCTCTCCCTGTCTGTCTTACCTGTAGAAGTAGCTGCAGTGTCTGCCTGTCTCCCTCCCTCCCTGTCTCTCTCCCTGTCTGTCTTACCTGTAGAAGTAGCTGCAGTGTCTCCCTCCCTCCCTGTCTCTCTCCCTGTCTGTCTGTCTTACCTGTAGAAGTAGCTGCAGTGTCTGCCTGTCTCCCTCCCTCCCTGTCTCTCTCCCTGTCTGTCTTACCTGTAGAAGTAGCTGCAGTGTCTGCCTGTCTCCCTCCCTCCCTGTCTCTCTCCCTGTCTGTCTTACCTGTAGAAGTAGCTGCAGCCTCTCACACTGTTGTGGCAGAAGTGTTCCTGTGTCTTCTCTGAGCCGTAGTCTTCTCCAGGGTCAGACCAGAGCAGGTCACACATCGGCCCGAAGGCCGGGGGCTCTTTGAACCGGTCCAGCTAGTGGGGGGCGGGGGGGAGTGAGGGAGGGAGAGAGAGAGGGAGGGAGGGAGGGAGAGAGAGAGGGAGGGAGGGAGGGAGAGAGAGAGAGACACACACACGAAACAAGTTCAATTACTTTAAAAGCAAAATTTTTTTTTTTTTTTAACGGTTTGAAAAGCACAAAATATAACATCAGTAGAGGATGTTACTGTCCGTCTATCTCTCTATCTATCATCCATCGTTACCTTGTGTCTGTCTGTATCTCTCTCTCTCTCTATCTATCATCCATGGTTACCTTGTGTCTGTCTGTCTCTCTCTCTCTCTCTCTCTATCTATCTATCTATCTATCTATCTATCTATCTATCTATCTATCTATCTATCTATCTATCTATCTATCTATCCATCGTTACTCTATCTATCCATCCATGGTTACCTTGTGTCTGTCTGTATCTCTCTCTCTCTATCTATCTATCTATCTATCTATCTATCTATCTATCTATCCATCGTTACTCTATCTATCCATCCATGGTTACCTTGTGTCTGTCTGTATCTCTCTCTCTCTATCTATCTATCTATCTATCTATCTATCTATCTATCTATCATCCATGGTTACCTTGTGTCTGTCTGTATCTCTCTCTCTCTCTCTCTCTCTCATCTATCATCCATGGTTACCTTGTGTCTGTCTGTATCTCTCTCTCTATCTATCTATCTATCATCCATGGTTACCTTGTGTCTGTCTGTATCTCTCTCTCTCTCTATCTATCTATCATCCATGGTTACCTTGTGTCTGTCTGTATCTCTCTCTCTCTCTCTCTCTCTCTCTCTCTATCTATCATCCATGGTTACCTTGTGTCTGTCTGTCTGTATCTCTCTCTCTCTCTATCTATCTATCATCCATGGTTACCTTGTGTCTGTCTGTATCTCTCTCTCTCTCTCTCTATCTATCATCCATGGTTACCTTGTGTCTGTCTGTATCTCTCTCTCTATCTATCTATCTATCATCCATGGTTACCTTGTGTCTGTCTGTATCTCTCTCTCTCTCTATCTATCTATCATCCATGGTTACCTTGTGTCTGTCTGTATCTCTCTCTCTCTCTCTATCTATCATCCATGGTTACCTTGTGTCTGTCTGTATCTCTCTCTCTATCTATCTATCTATCATCCATGGTTACCTTGTGTCTGTCTGTATCTCTCTCTCTCTCTCTATCTATCTATCATCCATGGTTACCTTGTGTCTGTCTGTATCTCTCTCTCTCTATCTATCTATCTATCATCCATGGTTACCTTGTGTCTGTCTGTCTGTCTCTCTCTCTCTCTCTCTCTCTCTCTCTATCTATCTATCATCCATGGTTACCTTGTGTCTGTCTGTCTGTCTCTCTCTCTCTCTCTCTCTATCTATCTATCATCCATGGTTACCTTGTGTCTGTCTGTCTGTATCTCTCTCTATCTATCTATCTATCTATCTATCCATCCATGGTTACCTTGTGTCTGTCTGTATCTCTCTCTCTCTCTCTATCTATCTATCTATCTATCATCCATGGTTACCTTGTGTCTGTCTGTATC
>CM049412.1:29847500-29852500 GCA_026929865.2 Hyperoplus lanceolatus | reverse complement strand
CCTCAAATTCACATTACCTGGTTTTTCACAGACCCAAAGCGCTTTACATTGTTTTGTTCACATTCACACACACACACACACACACACACACACACACACACACACACACACACACACACACACACACACACACACACACACACACCAGCAGCAGCTACCACGCAGGGTGCAAGCTAACTATCAGGAGACATTTAGGGTTCAGTGTCTCTTTGCCCAGGGACACTTGGACATGTGGCGGGGAGACGGGGGTCGAACCAGCGACCCTGTAACCCAGTGGACGACCAAACCGCCCTACACACTTCACCACAGACGCTCTAATAGAGCCAGCAGCTGTTTGCTCATTCTCACTCGTATCAGTTACAGTGACGACATGTAGAGACTCGACTTCAACACAAAGACAAAACAGTTCAGCCCCGAGGAAATACCAAAGCCTCCTCATACCAGAGAGAAGACACAGAGACAGTCCTCATACCAGAGAGAAGACACAGAGACAGTCCTCATACCAGAGAGAAGACACTGAGACAGTCCTCATACCTCATACCAGAGAAACACAAACAGTCCTCATACCAGAGAGAAGACACTGAGACAGTCCTCATACCAGAGAGAAGACACTGAGACAGTCCTCATACCAGAGAGAAGACACAGAGACAGTCCTCATACCAGAGAGAAGACACAGAGACAGTCCTCATACCAGAGAGAAGACACAGAGACAGTCCTCATACCAGAGAGAAGACACAGAGACAGTCCTCATACCAGAGAGAAGACACAGAGACAGTCCTCATACCTCATACCAGAGAGAAGACACAGAGACAGTCCTCATACCTCATACCAGAGAGAAGACACTGAGACAGTCCTCATACCTCATACCAGAGAGAAGACACTGAGACAGTCCTCATACCAGAGAGAAGACACAGAGACAGTCCTCATACCAGAGAGAAGACACTCAGAGAGTTAACTCTGAAATTCACTGTTTAAAAAAGGTGCTACGAGGAACTTTTAAATATTTCTGAAACAGTCTCATTTTTCCTCTGATGATCATAAATTACATGTAACAGCAAACCAGACCATCAGTGCAAAGAATGCTATTTTTATATAGTTTTTCTTAATGCCTTTGTCATGGGTATACGCTCACCCAGGAACAACAGCTGGCGTGGGAAAAACCACAAATCAGTGAATGTCTCCTTATAATCTGCTACCTGTCTCTACTGTGTATGTGTGCTACAAAGAAAACAGTGTTAATACACAGCCTAGGCTCTGTAAACTGGCATGTAAACAAAAGTCCAACCGCAGCTAGCAACATGCCTGGTTACAGAGCCTAGGCTGTGTATTGACTATTGACACTGTCTGTAACGTGTGTGTGTGTGAGCTGAAAAAAAGTAATGACATGCGGCGGGGAGACGGGGGATCGAACCAACGACCCTGTAACCCAGTGGACGACAGCCCTACACACTTCACCACAGGCTAGTTAAAATCCATTCTTGTGACATCATATGGCCCTACCCTAGTGTAGTTGTAGCAGCTGTAGTATTCAACAGAGACACACACACACACACACACACACACACACACACACACACACACACACACACACACACACACACACACACACACACACACACACACACACACACACACACACACACACACACACACAGATCCGGAGAGGAACAGAAACAAAGCAGTTGTCTGTTTGATTCACGAAGAGTTTTGCTTATATTTGACTGGCTCCAGGCCACCGTGTGTGTGTGTGTGTGTGTGTGTGTGTGTGTGTGTGTGTGTGTGTGTGTGTGGTGTGTGTGTGTGTGTGTGTGTGTGTAGAGGTGTGTATGCGTGTGTGTGCGGAGGTGTGACTGTGTGTGTACGGTGGCCATCAGGGACAAACTTCAACAACCAAAAACCATTAATAAACAGTCGAATTAATAAATTTTTTAAGAAGTTTTTAGGAGACTTTCAACAACGTAATCTGAGGGGCGCCCTTAGCTCAGTTGGTAGGGCGTCCCCCCCCCCCCATGGGCCCTTAGCTCAGTTGGTAGGGCGTCCCCCCCCCCATGGGCCCTTAGCTCAGTTGGTAGGGCGTCCCCCCATGGGCCCTTAGCTCAGTTGGTAGGGCGTCCCCCCCATGGGCCCTTAGCTCAATTGGTAGGGCTTTCCCCCCCCCCATGGGCCCTTAGCTCAGTTGGTAGGGCGTCCCCTCCCCATGGGCCCTTAGCTCAGTTGGTAGGGCGTCCCCCCCCATGGGCCCTTAGCTCAGTTGGTAGGGCGTCCCCCCCCCCATGGGCCTCGGCCAGCAGCGGACCCGGGTTTGATTCCAGCCCGCGGTCGTTCTGCATTTCACTCCCCTCTCTGCCCCATTTCACCTCTGTCTCTACACTATCAATAAAGCATAGAAATGCCAAAAAAACAATCTTTAATAAAAATAAATAAAAAAATGTTATCTGGTGTGTGTGTGTGTGTGTGTGTGTGTGTGTGTGTGTGTGTGTGTGTGTGTGTGTGTGTGTGTGTGTGTGTGTGAGTGTGTGTGTGAGAATGTGCCATTGACTTTGCAGGTGGACTGAGTTTACTTTAGCTGATTGCACTCGGACCTGTCGGAGAGTTTGTCTTCATACTAACAGAGCCGCTCTGTCAGAGAATATTTGAATACCACTTCCTACTGGTGTATGTGTGTGTGAGAGGGTGTGTGAGGGTGTGTGTGTGTGTGTGTGTGTGTGTGTGTGACGCCTCGTTTAACACGTCTAGTTTGGTTCTTCCTCTCTTTAGAAACTAGATACGGACATCAGACTCACAAAAAACGCAAATAGGTCGACTAGAGTGTGTGTGTGTGTGTTGTTCCTGGGTGAGCGTATACCCATGACAAAGGCATAAAGAAAAACTATATAAAAATAGCATTCTTTGCACTGATGGTCTCGTTTGTTGTTACATGTCATTTATGATCATCAGAGGAAACATGAGACTGTTTCAGAAATATTTAAAAGTTCCTCGTAGCTGCTTTAAGAATGGATCTCAATCTGTGTTATGAACCAGTTTAAGTTGAATGTGTGTTTGACCTGGTTTGGTTTCATAGTTTTTCACTAAACTAGACTAGTGGGCCGAGAGAGAGAGGGGGATGGAGGGAGGGAGGGATGGAGGAAGGGAGGGAGGGAGGGATAGAGATATCGAGGGAGGGAGGGAGGGAGAAAGAGAGAGGGAGGGGGAGAGAGAGAGAGAAAGAGGGAGAGAGAGAGTGAGCGTGTGAGTGAGAGAAGAAGGGAGGGAGAGAGATTTTTGAAGAAAAAAACATATTTTCACTCTTTCAACAATAAAACACAGAATTAAAGGAGCGAGAGGGAGAGAGACAGACGGACAGAGGGAGAGAGAGAGACAGACAAAGAGAGAGAGAGCGAGACAGAGACAAACAGAGAGAAACAGAGAGAGACAGAGAGACAGAGAGAGACAGAGCGACAGAGAGAGAGAGAGAGAAAGAGAGAGCAAGTGTGTCGACACAAGCTTCTTCTCAAATACTTTCTGAGATGTGTGTGTGAGATTAGATAGATTTCATCTGGCTAGTTGCTACACCTTTGTTGGTGAAACTAGACACTTGGACTTCTAGGAATGTCTGCACAACAAGAAACATGACAGGAAAATACAGAATGATCTTTTTTTTTTTTTTTTTTTTTTTTTTACACGCGTCAAAATGGTGAATTCTTACTTTAAAAAAGAACACTTTACCCACACTGAACCGGCGTTCTGTCATTATAAAATCACTATTATAATATAATGAATGAGTCTTCCCTTGGCCCAGCTGTCCTGTTAATCCTAACCTTTCATTGTAACATGTGTCAGGGCTCCAGAGTGCACGTGCGCCCAAAAATCTTGTGAGTGCGCCCAGATATTTTCACTGGTCGCACCAGTGCAGCTGAAATGTTTCACGTCATATTATGTAATATCGGGCGCTGTGCTGCACGATTCATCTAATCACGATGTGAGCTAGAGCAATTACATTCCTCACAAATGGCTGCGATTGCGATTTAATGTAGGATAAATGTGCGCGCGTGTCTCTAAACATTCCAACCGCTCCTCTCGTCTTTTTGGTAGCGCCCCGCGGCTCCTCTGACAGTGAGTGAGTGAGTGAGTGAGTGTGTGTGTGTGTGTGTGTGTGTGTGTGTGTGTGTGTGTGTGTGTGTGTGTGTGTGTGTGTGTGTGTGTGTGTGTGTGTGTGTGTGTGTGTGTGTGTGTGTGTGTGTAGCTGCGCGCGCACCTACACGGCGTGCAAGACAGATGCAGACTATGGTGCAGACAGCAGAGTAAACAAACAAACATGGACACCGACGTGCATCAGCATCCACGCTGAACTGTGACGGAAATCAAAGCCAGCGTCTGCTATATGGGGAGTTTGAGGGTTCAGTACGGTGACGTTGAACACATTGAACTGCTGTCTAAGACTTGGAAAGTTCTAGTCGCTATATGTCGCGTGGCGACCGGTGGCAACTCGCCCAGTCTATCAATTCAGTGCGGAGAAAAGTCGAATGCTTGAGAGTGAAGGGCCACGCAAGTTTCAGTAAGTCGATAGAGACTTTTAATTAAGTGTTTTATTATTTTGAAAACAGTGTAGGTAAGGGGTGTGCACAAGTACACATATAGGCTACTCCTAGGTAAGGGGTGTGCACAAGTACACATATAGGCTACTCCTAGGTAAGGGGTGTGCACAAGTACACATATAGGCTACTCCTAGGTAAGGGGTGTACACAAGTACACCTGTAGGCTACTCCTAGGTAAGGGGTGTGCACAAGTACACATATAGGCTACTCCTAGGTAAGGGGTGCACAAGTCCACATATAGGCTACTCCTAGGTAAGGGGTGTGCACAAGTACACCTGTAGGCTACTCCTAGGTAAGGGGTGTGCACAAGTACACATATAGGCTACTCCTAGGTAAGGGGTGTACACAAGTACACCTGTAGGCTACTCCTAGGTAAGGGGTGTGCACAAGTACACATATAGGCTACTCCTAGGTAAGGGGTGTACA
>CM049412.1:29835000-29845000 GCA_026929865.2 Hyperoplus lanceolatus | reverse complement strand
TTGCTGCAGTGGTCGCGGGTTCAAATCCAACCTGTGGACCTTTACTGCAGGTCATCCCCCTCCCCCTCTCTCTCGGTCTCCCCATTTCAACTCTGTACTGTCTAATAAAGCTTGAAAATGCAAAAAAATAATAATAAAAAGAGAAAAAAAGAAACCAGACCAAATTTTTTTTCTGTGAAAACATTTAAAGCTACTACGAGTAAGTCGGCACGTTGGCGACACCTTTGAACAAAAGCGGTAGTATTATTACGACGCCAGCTGTCGTGAAGCTGTTTTCTAGCTCGTGCAGGGAGTGCAAGATTCAAATAATCAGGAAGCAATATGGTGCGTGGCGTGTCCGTGTGTTGAAAGTGTGAGGGCACCGGACTCTTTTCGGCTCCGTGAGTCTATGGGTGACACAGCATCAACTAATGGCAGTAAGTGCTAAACACACCTGATTGCAATGAGTTGATGCATTGTCACCTCTCACGGAGCTGAACGAGTCCCCGTGTCCTCACACAAAGCGAATGAACGAGAGATGGCAGTTAGTTAGTATGGATCACGATGAGGTAATGTGTTTATGTTGTAAATAATGACTATTTCAGATGAATAATGGTCATCTGATGATGCTGGTGAGGCAAAGTAAACTTTGTTTTAGTAGGCTACCGCTCATTCATTTAGGAGTAAACACTGCAGTCTAGGTTCGCTGCGTGAAATTGTGTATACGTTGCTTGGCAACGCCCTCCCGCCCGACTATCACTCTCCCTTTTAGCTTTTCTTCATTGCATTTTCTTTTTTTTCTTTGATGGTTCAGCCCCGTTATCAGTCATTATGACGACAAATAACTGTATCAAACAAGGCTCCCGCTCCCCTTCCCTCACCTGGAGGGATAGGCTTCTCAATTCACGTTCCTGCGCCACGCTGAAATCTGTGACCAATACAGATATGTGACCATAGAGCCTGCACGCGTGAACCGAAAATCGGACTGGGTGTACAACCAGATCAAATGCAGTAATAAAAACTATTTAAAAACGTCTTTCTTTGCACTGATGGTCTGGTTTGCTGTTAAAGGTAATTTATGATTATGAGAGGAAACATGAGGCTGTTTAAAAGATATTTAAATGTTACTCGTAGTGGCTTTAAACCTTCAAAAATTCAAGATCTCGATTGTGGCCATTTTGGAAGATGGGCAGAAAAATGTATGAAAAGGAGTGGTCAGTTTTCTCGACACTCGAACCAACCTTGTTCTACAGACCCTTACCTTCAGTTTAGATGTTAAAATGAAGCTTTGGCATCAATCTGAAATGACTGAGTGAGTGTCCAGGCATCGCTCTACACGTCTCTCTTTCTAGAACTGAGGTTTGAGGTTTTGAAAGTGATGTTGCAAATTAAATCAAAATGTTCGTCAGAGAAAAGTCTTCATTAGATATGTTTCCAGGTCAGAGCCGCGGGAGACACACACACACACAGACATATACACAACATACACACACTAACAGACTCTCTCCCTCACACAAACACTAACAGAGACACACACACTAACAGAGACACACACACACCCACTAACAGAGACACACACTAACAGAGAGACACACACACACACTAGCAGTCTCTCACACACACATAGACTCTCTCTCACTCACACACTAACACAGAGAGACACACACGCACACACTAAGATAGACTCTCTCACACACACGCGCCGGACTGTGTGACTGATTAAGTAAGGCAAAAGGCCAACGCCGCCAGAACAGATCCATCACACACACACACACACACACACACACACACACACACACACACACCAAAGTAAAGGGCACTTTGAACTTAAACCCATTAGAAGGGCGGTTCCTCAAAAAATAATTGGACATACAACTGAACGAAAACTTTATAAAAACAGAATTCTGAATGAAATGTCTCCCATTCTAACTGCAGATGCTGCCTGCACCTAGCCTGGAAATCCATCTCCATATCTAGAACGATAGAGGGTCTGGCCACGATCAATAGACCTTCCCAACTCAAGGGGCGGCTCCTACTAGTGCATTTCAAATGCCACTGCACGTGATTGGATAGCACTACAACCAATCAGAGCGATGAACAAGGTGACGTATTAAGTCCCGTTCGTTTAGCGAACAGCGGGTTAACTGGTAAATTAAACGTTTGCCGTTGTCGGTCGGCAAAACAGAACATTCCACTTACTTGCTAATGAAAGATTTGAGTGCCGTCTCCCAAATCGTTAAGGGTCGAGGCCAAAGCCGTCTCAAACTCACACAACATATCCTCAGCCATCTCTGTTTACTATCACGGCTTCGACGTCGCATGCACGTCACTGTCGTCAGCCGGTTACGTCCTCCCCAGAGCCCCATACATAGGGCTCTGTCTGTCTGTCTGCCTGTCTGTCTGCCTGCATACATAGGGCTCTGTCTGTCTGTCTGCCTGTCTGTCTGTCTGTCTGTCTGCATACATAGGGCTCTGGCGCGCCCATATCAGATGGAACCAATTGAAACGTGAGTCCGGATTGCTGGACTTTTTGAAAAAGCTTCAATGGAGAGTATCCAGACCAATAGGCGCAGCAAATTTAATTTGCCAGCGCCTAGTGGCAGGTCTGGGAATGCCAGCGCCTAGTGGCAGGTCTGGGAATGCCAGCGCCTAGTGGCAGGTCTGGGAATGCCAGCGCCTAGTGGCAGGTCTGGGAATGCCAGGCTAGCCTGCACCCACACCTGTCCAACATTTCTTGTTCCAAAGGTGCTATACAAATAAAGTTTAGAATTCTAATAATATTATTATATTTCAGGAAAGAGTTGAGTACAGGGACCAATGCAAATGTTCACTCTGCCAAACCATAGATTTAGGGAATGCAAGAAGGATGAATGGCTATACTGTGTGTCTGTCTGTCTGTCTGTCTGTCTGTCTGTCTGCCTGTCTGTCTGTCTGTCTGTCTGTCTGTCTGTCTGTCTGCCTGTCTGTCTGTCTGTCTGCAGTGTGTGTACAGGTGTGTTTGTGTCTGTCTGTCTGTCTGTCTGTCTGTCTGTCTGTCTGTCTGTGTGTGTGTCTGTCTGTGTGCAGTGTGTGTACAGGTGTGTTTGTGTCTGTCTGTCTGTCTGTCTGTCTGTCTGTCTGTCTGTCTGTCTGCAGTGTGTGTACAGGTGTGTTTGTGTCTGTCTGTCTGTCTGTCTGTCTGTCTGTGTGCAGTGTGTGGAGTGTCAGTGTGTGTGTGTGTAGACTTCCTGACTTAAGGAGGCAGCTTTAATAACCTGATGCTCTCCTGCTGCTTCCCTCCTAACACACTCTAATCACACACACAGACAAACCCACCCACACACACTCAGCCAAACACACACACACACACCCCCACACACACACACACACACACACACACACACACACACACACACACACACACACACACACACACAGAGAGTCTCTCTCTCACACACACAGACAAACACACAGTCCCTCTCTCACACACACACAGTCCCTCTCTCTCACACACACACACACACGAAAAATGCACGATATATTTTATCTGGAAAATATATTGAGTGTTGTGGATGTGAGTCAGAGCTGATAGAGGCTCAGTCTATAGGATTACATCACACTGAAGCTACAGGCAACGTGTGGCTTTGGAACTCGTTTAAAACGCCAGGGTCATTAATATCCTAGCTATTAACATTTCACACAGATCTGAATGTTACAGTGATTGACTAACGGAATGAATGGTACAAGTATCGGTGTTGGTGTGTGTGTGTGTGAGAGAGACTATGTCTGTGTGTGTGTGTGTGTGTGTGTGTGTGTGTGTGTGTGTTAAAGACTGTATGTGTGTTAGTGTGTGTGTGTGTGTGTGTTAGTGTGTGTTAGAGACTGTGTGTGTGTGTGTGTGTGTGTGTGTGTGTGTGTGTGTGTTTAGAAGAGTTAAATTCGTACCCCTAAAAATCAATTATGAAAAACAGCCCCCTTATATTATTAAATTGCCCGTTCAGGGGTGAAAACATTTACAAATCCTCCAGAGCTGCTGTAACTACATCCATTTATTTCCCCGTGATTTCTACGTAGCTAAATAACACACTTCACTTTTCTTAGCTGTAGGATTCCTGAATAAGGCTGTCAAGTGTCAAGGGATTTTTTTAAGAGAAATTTTAAAACACACACAAAGCGTACACACACACACAGCGTACACACACACAAAGCGTACACACACACAGCGTACACACACACAGCGTACACACACACAGCGTACACACAGTTTTTGAGAGAAGCCACTGCAGTAAAAGGGATTGAAAGGGTGGGCGATAGAGCATCAAGATCATAGCCAGATATTTCACATATATTACTGACGATTTAGAAAATGTTAAAATGGTAAATAGACTCCACTTATAAAGCTCTTTTCTCTGGGTTTTCACAGACCCAAAGCGCTTTACATTGTTTTGTACACATTCACCCATTCACACACACACATTCACCCATTCACACAAACACATTCACACACCAATAGCAGCAGCAGCTACCACGCAGGGTGCAAGCTAACTATCAGGAGACATTTAGGGTTCAGTGTCTCTTTGCCCTGGGACACTTGGACATGTGGCGGGGAGACGGGGGATCCAACCAGCGACCCTGTAACCCAGTGGACGACCGCTCTACACACTTCACCACAGCCGCCCCAGAAAAATAAATAGTTAGTTAGATTTATTTGAAATGGACATCACAATCATATTGGAAGAGCCAGATGCATTGTTTAAGAGTTTGAGCATAAAGTACATGCTATTTCTCAACACCTGTCCATAATATACAAGCAATCGGCAGCTTGCAGGCAGCAGCATTTTGTGAGTGCAACCGAAGTGAAAAGGCATTTCCAGCCAAAAAATAATAATAATTTAACAACTAAGTCGACGCAATTGTAAACACAAAAGTGACCAAGGAGAAACGCATATATATATATTTTATAAAGATTATTTTCAAGCTTAGACAGTAGAGTTGAAATGGGGAGGGAGGGAGAGAGGGGGAGGGAGAGAGAGATAGATAGATAGATAGATAGATAGATAGATAGATAGATAGATAGATAGATAGATAGATAGATAGATAGATAGATAGAGAGAGAGAGGGGGGGGATGACCTGCAGTAAAGGTCCACGGGTCAGATTTGAACCCGCGACCACTGCAACGAAGGCCGGAGCCAATATGGTACACGCTCTATCCACTACGCCACCGGAGCCCCGTAATTAGACTGTTTCAGAAATATAAAAAATATATCCTTGAAGCTACTGTAGTGTTTCCTCAAGGTGTGAAGGCAAAATTGGCCCCAAATGTCATCAGTTTTTTGCACAGGAAGTTTCTGTTTTTATTTCCTCATTTTTCTTGCCTTGTGTTCATTCATTCAATTCATTTCCTGAACCAAACATTTACATCTTAACAACTGAAGACTTCATCTCAACAATATTTTTTTTTCTTTCTAGAGTCTAGAGTGTTTCGTTCCAAAGACCTGAACATTGGATTGTTTGATTTATAAAAATGAAATAAGACTGGACACTATAAAAGAGAATTATAGCTTTAAACTGTGGCCTTATACAACATCTAGATTGAGATGTTTAAATAGATGCAAATGTGGGCCACACATGATTAGTTAGATATTGGCACGTTTGCATATTTATTCAGACGTTTCTGAAAACAAAGTAATACAACAATGAATGTTTTTAATGAAAGTGATCCAACTGGCAACGTCTCATGACGATATCTGTAAGTTACAATGTTACCCTATTCGCCTGCAGTGTCACACACACACACACACACACACACACACACACACACACACTGACCGACACATATATACACAGACACACACACACAGACACAAACCCACATACACAGGAACCCACCCACACACACACAGACACACACAGACACAAACCCACATACACAGAAACCCACCCACCCACACACACACACACACACACACACACACACACAGACACACACACACACACACACACACACACACACACACACACACACACACACACACACACACACACACACACACACACACACACACACTTTGCATATTCATCCAGAGCCGTTAAAGGTTTCCTGTCACGATGCTAAACACATTTCTTGCAGGTGAACCAGATGTTCTAAAACGATGCAGGTAAAGTTGCACGTGAACACACCTGAATGTCACAGCCCGCTGACATCTGGACAGCTAAGCTACCGGGCTAACTCATTAGCATATCTCTAGGCTGATAAACCTGCATTCAAAACGGGCTCTTTCCTTTCAACCATGATGTAGGAGTAGCGGTGGTAAAACACCCATATCTACCGGTCCGTGGCTACAAACACACCCCGAATAGATGGACTGTTTGCGGGGCTGGCAAGTGAATCTGACCCGCTCCCTGATAGCTAGCCACCTAGCCTAGCTGCTAACTTCCTGCAATGGGGAGAAAGAAATAAAGAAATAAATAGACATGTCAAACCTTTAATAGGCCGTTCGGTGGTGGACAGTTTGGTCTGTTCCTTTTCAGTCATCCTCCCTTTCGCGTGGGGGTTTCAGGGCGGTGAAAAATTCAGTGAAATTCCCAATTTAAAAAAAAAAAAAAATTCGCTAGCTTAGCTCGATAGCCTTTTTGGAGCTAGCCGCGGTAGCTTGGAGCTCCGCGCTTTGACCCGCCTGCGTCAGATCATTCCCCGTCTTCCCCTCGTGATTCTCGGCTTAGCTTCATCCGTCAGAGGCCGCTGATCTGGTGGATCCTATGCGATGCGTCCGGACCGTCTGTCTGTCGGATTATTACAGTAATCCACTGCGGGCGGATTTCCTACAACATGGCTCAGCGCGGGGGTCGCCGGGTAATGTAGTCTAACCGCCCCGCGAGCTAAAAACTCATTCTGTTTAACCCTTTATGCAATAATTAATGAAACAACAAACTCAGGATTTTAACCTGTATGTAAAAAATAAATTATCTGAATTGACTGGTCATTTGTTTTCAACCCCAAACATTGCACAGCCACTTTCTTCACCATTAGATGCAACATTTGGGTTTAGGGTCCCCAGACCTAGGTGCAGGTTTAACTGCTACATACCTTCCTTTTCTTACCTACAACATCCATTTAACTTCTAATTTCTGCTATAATGTAGAAGGCCACATGCAGACAGGGGAGTATTATATGTTAACATGCAGATAGTACAGATGAGTTTACTGAAAATAAAAGCAATATAAAAATGGCATCACTCTGATCACACTCATTCTGCATACAATATGAGTGTGTGTGTGTGTGTGTGTGTGTGTGTGTGTGTGTGTGTGTGTCTGTGTGTGTGTGTGTGTGTGTGTGTGTGTGTGTGTGCGTGCGTGTGAATAAATAGTTTGTTTCTTATTTCTCCTGCAGCTTTTATTTTTATTATTTTATGGACAGTGTGAGTGCAGAACGAATTCCCACACGGGGACAATAAAGTATAGTCTGTCTTAATCTTTATAGTTTTAGTTTTTCAGCTTATGTACAATATATCTAATAAATAAACCAATTAATACAATTATATATTAGGCTTGTGTGAAAACTATGACATTCAATATACAAATCTTATAACTAATTTGTTATAAATATTATAATTGTAACCCTTGCATTAATAACAACAACATATTTTTCTCTAGACATGAACAAATTTAATGTAATTTTTTTAAACAATATTTTTTCAACAGGAATAATATATTTCCGATATTCAACCAACTATAAAAGCATAAAATAAAATGATCAAATATCTGAAAACTAGACTGTGTAATACAATTGCGCCATCATGTGGACACTGATCACACTGCTTCATCATCAAGGAGAAATACTGTATATTTT
Source organism: Hyperoplus lanceolatus (assembly GCA_026929865.2). Classification (NCBI taxonomy): domain Eukaryota; kingdom Metazoa; phylum Chordata; class Actinopteri; order Uranoscopiformes; family Ammodytidae; genus Hyperoplus; species Hyperoplus lanceolatus. The sequence continues at coordinate 29,837,192 of CM049412.1, read as the reverse complement.
CTACTTAAATTAATATGAATTTGGTTGTATCCTCCCTCCCAAAAATCAAAGAGGGATTTTTTTTTCAGTTCTATAACTTTAGGCCAATGTTAGCTTCTTTATATGAATTGGACAGTTGTTAAATTCGGTCTAATTTAATTCAATTGATCAAAAAAAGTGCTTACAAAATAATTTACCATTGCAATATGTCTATGTACATTTCACTACCATTCAAGTAGCATTTGTATAATTTTTTTTACAAATAGCGGGAGGGACAGAGATGAAATGTGTCAGAGAGGGGATTGACATGCAGAGAACGACCCGGGCTGGATTCTAACCCGGGTCTGCTGTGAAGAGGACAGACAGACAGACAGACAGACAGACAGACAGACAGACAGACAGACAGAGAGGGGAATGACATGCAGAGAACGACCCGGGCTGGATTCTAACCTGGGTCTGCTGTGAAGAGGACAGACAGACAGACAGACAGATAGAGAGGGGAATGACATGCAGAGAACGACCCGGGCTGGATTCTAACCCGGGTCTGCTGTGAAGAGGACAAAAAACAAAGCTACGGAATTCTGTACGTGTGTATGTTGATTGCAGGTTCTGAAACGGAATTGGTATATTTGGGTCCGTTTGAACATTGGCTGCAGCATCTCTAAGTGACGTATGGAAGTCAGCTGGAATATGATGCACAAACGTGTATGCTCTGATGTACAGCAGGTGGTTACCTGGATATAATTGTATAATAACACAACATTATCCAGATCAGCCACTAAGACTAACACTGTTAATATGAAGATGTAACTGCCATATTACCTATTTCATTGAATAGGTTGTAGTTGAATGTTACACAGATAAAGGTCTGAGCGTTTACATCTCCACTGTTTGGATAGAAGTCATCTGCATTGAAGGTTTCTGCTTCTGTTCTGAAAGAGAACTGTGTGTGGTGTGCTGTGTACGAGCCAGACTCCAGTGGTCTTGTCCATCATCACGACTCCTGAGGACATGGACAGACAGACAGACAGACAGACAGACAGACAGACAGACAGACAGACAGACACACAGACAGACAGACAGACAGACAGACAGACAGACAGACAGACCAAATCCAGTTTAGGGCCCCCAATAGTCTGAGTCCAGTCAATCTGAATGTCATTGACACAGCTCTCTCTCCTTACCTTTACTCGTAAATGAACCAGAAGAAAGTGTCAGAAACATAATTATCTCAGTTTGCAGAATCAATGGGTCCTCACTGAGAATGTTTGAATCATGGTTTCCTCTCATGAAAAGTTTAATAAACGATCCTCACCATATCATCGATTTCTTTAAACATGGGGGGCGAGGGTGTTTGCCAGGACGCCATTGGAATCGTAGATGGGTTGATGATAGGTAGGTTGTTCATCAGCTCGAGTTGAATCAATGTAAAGATATTCCAAACCAGTGAACTTGCCTATCCCGGGCACCTTGTACATGATGAACCTGATAACGAGCAGAGGAGATGAACGTCAGTCAGCAGAAACAATACAGACTCTGTAAATCACTGGTCTCTCAGTGTAACAAAGGATTATTCTCTAGTGTACAGCCTGGATGTATGTGCTCATGTAGTAATAGTAGATGTAATAATCTTTGTTCAGTTGATTTGTTTTCATTGTCTCTAAAATGCACTTGTAATGTTTTCTCAAAGCTGCCACAGAAACAAACTTTACTTTGATGGAAGCGTGTATTTAAAGGATATGAAAGAAACTCACCAGTCCACTGCAGCACCGTTTTCATCCCTGCAGGTCACTTGGGCCTCAGAGCTGCAGCAGAGCAGACTGACACACACAATCAGCCTCCACATAATGCCCTGAAACACAGCAACAGGCAAAGATTTGCAAAAATAACTTGAGTTTACTAGTAGTTTAACTCCATGTTGCAGTAGCTTGCTGGTAAACTCCATTCAAATTTACTAGGGGTGGCAACATGGAATGCTTTATAGCCAGAATTGACAATTGACAATCTCGTGGTCGAAAATGTGATTATGAAACAAAAATCATTCTATTCAGACTATGTGCTGAAGGTTTGATTTTTTGCTGCATGTGACTTTTTTTATTACATTTAGTTATAATTTCATATCACATGTACATTGTAAATAAAATGTTTTATTTATTTTTTATTTACAAATGAGTATTTATTTATTAAGTTTTTCATTTTGTTAAACATTTTCC
>CM049412.1:29750000-29830000 GCA_026929865.2 Hyperoplus lanceolatus | reverse complement strand
CAATGACGCGATTTGTGCGACAAGACAACTTTTTTTCCGAAAGCTATATTTCTTAAACAGTTTATTCCAGATCCAAAGTTTTTATTGCCAGGGATGCACAACATCCTGAAATATATGTACATATTTGAGTTGGAGACATAACTGTCAAGGCCTCACTTTAAAATCACTTTGAGTAAAAAGTTGCACAAATCACCCCACCTTCCCCTATGTTCTTTAATTTTTTTTTTTTTTTAAATACTTTATTTTAATTTTTTTTTATTTTATTTTTTAGAACATACACACACAACTAAACAAATTAAGTATGAAGGCACCTTTGAAGGAAAATTAAGGCTGTAAAAAGTTACATAAACCGTCTGTTATGAATGCACACTGGTGTTATCTCCGCAACACTGGTCAACTTGACACACACACACGCAGGGATGCGCACACACACACACAAGGACGCGCGCACACACACACACACGCACACACACACACACACAGAGCAGCCACACACAGAGATGTCCACACGACACTTCACTTTAAACAGGTTCAATGAAGGTCTATCTGTTGCACAAACGTTTATTTATATTATTGAATTTTTGATTTTTTTTTTCTTCAATGTTACTTTAGTGAATTTATTTATCTGGATGTCATAGTAACGGTTATTGATTCACCTGATTTATACCTGATCAGTCGCTGCAATGTTTAATTCTCTTCACTTTATCTGAAAATGTCTAAACTAATATATTTCTTAATCATGTAAGGAGGTCGGATTGTCCCTAATTATTTTCTTTTTAATACTTGAGTTATGGATTTTTTTATAGAGAACATACACACACACACACACACACACACACACACACACAAAAAAAGATTAAATAAAACAAACAACTAACATGGCGTACTCTACTTGACAGGTTTCTAAGACATTGTTTAAAACTAAAGGTAAATGTTAAGCAGAAAATAAAAAGTCAGACGCCACTAACCCTCACCCATAGAGTCTCAGTCCTCTCCACAGCAGACCCGGGTTAGAATCCAGCCCGGGTCGTTCTCTGTCTGTCTGTCTGTCTGTCTGTCTGTCTGTCTGTCTGTCTGTCAGTGCGTTTACATGCAGACTCATAATCGGATAACTAAAGGAATAAGACCTCAACAGGACTTTTAAACTGCATCTACTTCGATCTACTTCGGACACAAATCGGCACAATAACGGACAAGAGAAGTCGGATAAGAACACCTAGATAATTCGTTCATTGTCGGCTTTCTCTCTGCATGTATACAGGGATCGGATATCGCATATCGGACTTCTCGTTCTGTGCTTGTGTGCCTGCGCGTGATAGGCTACACCATGGGTTATTGACGGAAGAGAACCGGACGTGGCTCTAAAACCACTTGTTGAAAGCATGGTTGAAAGGGCTACAGCGCCACCTAGCGTAGTGGAGACAGCCATGCATCGGACATTTATCCGACTTCTGAAAGGCCATGTATACTCAGACAAGTGACACGGTCCGTTCGAGTGTCTTGTTCGATATATGTGATAATCCAATCTAGTTGTGCCATGGAAACGCACGTCTGTCTGTCTGTCTGTCTGTCTGTCTGTCTGTCTGTCTGTCTGTCTGTCTGTCTGTCCTCTTCACAGCAGACACGGGTTAGAATCCAGCCCGGGTCGTTCTCTGCATGTCTGTCTGTCTGTCTGTCTGTCCTCTTCACAGCAGACCCGGGTTAGAATCCAGCCCGGGTCGTTCTCTGCATGTCATTCCCCTCTCTGACACATTTCATCTCTGTCTCTACAAACTGTCTAATAAAGCAAAAAAAAAGACCAAAAAATAATCTTAAAAAAATAAATAATAATATTGTTTTAATTTAAGTTTCTCCATAAAAGATGAAAAAAGACAATGAAATCACACATTTTGAAAAGTGTTTTGAATTTGTGAAACGTAAAAAATACGAATAAAAACTAACAAACACGAAACAAGACTATCAGAGTAAAATAAATAAGTATGAAGTATTTAGTAGTGACTGCTTTGTAGATTGGAACAGTGTAATTCAGACAAAGCGGGCCCGCCACACACACACACACACACACACACACACACACACACACACACACAAACTTTAAACTTTTCATGTTTATTTCCTTTCTGTTACTTTAAACCTTGTGATGTAAAGGCCTGGACACACCAGGAACCATGTCCTCATTTAGTTTAAGTTTTTAAAATGTTTAATGTTTTTAAGTTAAAATGGTTCCCTCCCACAGTGCCATTTCTTTCTCAAATGTTCGTTCATTTCTGATCTTGAAGTGAAGATGTTAGACGTTTCTCACAGTAAGAAAAACAGAAGACAGGTTTGAAAGACCATACATTTGTTTTTCAGTTGAAATGGAACTGTACTCCTCACTGAAAACGAGGTAATTTTGATGCTTTTTTTTTAAGAGCCATGCTGTTTCTTGCTGCCTTAAAGGTGCTCCGAGGAACTTTCAGTGTGTGTTCATTCTAGCGCCCCCCTTTGGACAAAAGCAGTAGTGTTTTTACCACGCCAGCTGTTGTTCCTGGGTGAGCGTATACCCATGACAAAGGCATTAAGAAAAACTATATAAAAATAGCATTCTTTGCACTGATGGTCTCGTTTGCTGTTACATGTTATTTATGATCATCAGGGGAAAAATTAGACTGTTTCAGAAATATTTAAAAGTTCCTCGTAGAGACTTTTAATGATCTAAATCGGGAGCAATTCATGAAAAGTTGAAGTAAATAGCAGCAGATACCAGATTATCGCTCAAAACAAGGAATGATAAACAAAACTTAAATTAAACAAATAGAAAGAACTGAACTAAAGTATATATAATGTGTATATATGAATCTCCTGTCAGATTGGCTCGGATTGATCTGCTATAAAAACTACTGTAAAGAGGTTATTCCTCCTCTGTGTAAATATGTATGATATCCTTTTGTATAATGTGGGCTAATGAAAGATGCTAATGAAAGATGCTAATGAAAGATGCTAATGAAAGATGCTAATGAAAGATGCTAATGGGAGATGCTAATGAAAGATGCTAATGAAAGATGCTAATGAAAGATGCACAGAAAGCATTAAAGTGACTTTGTATTAATACACAGCCTAGGCTCTGTAAATATGTTGCTAGCTACGGTCGCCCCCTTTTTGCTTACACACCAGTTTACAGAGTCTAGGCTGTGTATAAACACTGGATCATGAGGAGATATTCACTGATTTTGACAAAGTGATTTTGACAGTAAGCGTTATTCACTGTGTCTCTCTCCCTCACACTGTCCAATCGTTCTGCTGATGAAATATTTTGTGTTCTGAATAGTTATTGTCCGTCGTGGTCTCACACTTCTCTCTGGTTGTGCAGAAGCATTCTCTAGATCGTAGATATCTTTAGTTGTGGTTTACAGTAGTTTGATATCAAGAGAAAATATGATGTATGTTACTGCTGCCAGTGTCAATAAAAAAAATATCCAAATGTAACGAAAGCTGGACTGTTTATTCCTTCATCTGCAGCCAGGCAGATTTAATTTTTAATTTAACCTTTATTTATACTCGAGATATCGTTGAGGGGTGACCCTCATTTACAATGATGTCGAGAAATAAATGTAAATGTTAAATGATCTCCACTTATAAAGCTCTTTTCCCTGTTTTTTTTTCACAGACCCAAAGCGCTTTACATTGTTTTGTACACATTCACCCATTCACACACACATTCATACACCGATAGCATCAGCAGCTACCACGCAGGGTGCAAGCTAACTATCAGGAGACATTTAGGGTTCAGTGTCTCTTTGCCCAGGGACACTTGGACATGTGGCGGGGAGACGGGGGATCCAACCACCGACCCTGTAACCCAGTGGACGACCGCCCTACCTGCTTCTTTACAGCTGCCCTTATTGGTGTGTATTAGTCATTTTACTTATTTGTTGCTTCAGAAACAAATTGTTGTTCATATCTGTTCAATGCGGGTTTTATTGAAATGTCCTGTAGAGTGTTTTTTGTTGCTCTATAATTGTTGATTAGTGGTTCAGGCAGTATCATTTTATTCCATATATCAGGTAAATTGGTGGGTCACAATTTTCTAATTCTACCATTCATACACACACACACACAGACACTCCTACATCATTTTTAAATCCTAACATTAGTCAGGCGATTGAGCCAAAAGCCTGAATACACAGTTTGCAAAGGTTAATTGTGGTTTAATTTTCACTTTTAAAATTAAAATTTTTTAATTGTTAATTAACAATGTCTTGCTTCTTACAACCGTGACATTGTTGTTTTTTAATGTTGCCCTACACAGCAGAGGAAGTCGGCCATTTATACAATTTTCAAGCGTATTTCAGACATGTATTACTATTCCAACTCGCGCCTGTGCAGTGCAGTTTATCAGTCCACAAATCAGCAGTGAAAAAATCCTACATTTAGAGAACAATTAAACGGATTTTCATTTTTAAGTGCATTCATATTATATACAGTATATTTGACTATTTTTTTTCTCTCTTTCTGCTGGCCCCCTCTGAAACAAAACAAGGCTGACTTCTGCTACAGTGACGTCTCCTGCAAACATCTGAAATTGACTGATGGCCATCTCCATAAGGTAACAGACCAACTATGCATTAGTACCTCATATGGTACAGAATTTAGTATAAATATTATTATTTTAACCACTGTTATATACGAGATGACACAATGTTCCAGTTCTCAGTGAGATCTTTATTGAAGCAAGCGAGAGCCATTATCAGCGTTCACAGAGAGGGTGAATGCTTCAGAAGTTATAGTATTTAGAATGAACAACAAACAGCAAGTGCATACAACACAGTGTGTAGATGTTCTCAGTTCCATCATTGTCTAACTTTAACCTTCAAAACCTTCCAAACGTCTCACTCATAACAGCCTAACAACTATTCCTTATCTTCATTACTTCAACAGTCTACCATCTGTGTTAAGGCCAGGACACACCGGCCAGATAATCGCTGTCGTAGTGTCGGTAGACGAATCTGTTTGGTGTGTGCCGTGACGTCGGCCGACGTAGATGTCGTCGGGCTTGTTTTGAGCCGATTGTTCAACATGTTCAATCGGCGGCCGACTGTCTTTCATTTGGAGCAATTTGAATGGTGGAGGGCTAGCGAATCAGTGAAGCCCGGAAGTGAGGCGGGTAGCATAAACAGCTAACAACAGTTAGCCATCGTTTTAATGTGTTTGTTCGTTTCGTTTTGAGAGTACTCACATGCATCAACCCTTGTTGACTGCTCGACACCATGCTCGACACTCTCTGCTAAAAATTGTGCTCTTATGGTCCATAAATATAAATACGTATTTCTATCTATGTTTATGCTCTAGAGAGCTGTCCCATCATTTCCGGCTTTCGTTTTTTTTTTCGGGCCACAATACAGATTAGCGCCGCCTGCTGTTATGGAGACATTACGTCCCGCGCAAGCGCAGAGCGTACGGACAGTCAGCAGTCGGTTTGGTGTGTTCTCTGGCCTCGACATTTTTTGCGTAGTCGGAACATGTCGGACTGGTGTGTCCTGGCCTTAACACACACACACACACACACACACACACACACACACACACACACACACACACACACACACACACACACACACACACACACACACAGGAGGAGGTCAAACCCTCTCCAGGTCAGAACTCCTTTACAATGAGTTTACTTGTATTTAGTTTCCCAACAACATACATGGCAGTATAACACACATACACATGATTATGATATTCATTCCCTTTAACATATCCCACAAACCGGTCAAACTGTGATCAGGGTTCTATAGACTACGGAGTTTAATTCCAATTACTTTAGTATTTTCGGATCTCTACTGAAAGTTTTTCCTCCAGTATGTTGTTACTAAAGCCTTACATAGGGGTGGTAGGATGGCCTAGAGGAAGAGGGGCCGACCAGTAACCATTAGGTCTCTGGTTCCTCCTCCCAGTAACCATGAGTTCTCTGGTTCCTCCTCCCAGTAACCATGAGGTCTCTGGTTCCTCCTCCCAGTGACCATGAGGTCTCTGGTTCCTCCTCCCAGTAACCATGAGGTCTCTGGTTCTTCCTCCCAGTGACCATGAGGTCTCTAGTTCCTCCTCCCAGTAACCATGAGGTCTCTAGTTCTTCCTCCCAGTAACCATGAGTTCTCTGGTTCCTCCTCCCAGTAACCATGAGGTCTCTGGTTCTTCCTCCCAGTAACCATGAGGTCTCTAGTTCCTCCTCCCAGTGACCATGAGGTCTCTGGTTCTTCCTCCCAGTAACCATGAGGTCTCTAGTTCCTCCTCCCAGTGACCATGAGGTCTCTGGTTCCTCCCAGTGACCATGAGGTCTCTGGTTCCTCCTCCCAGTGACCATGAGGTCTCTGGTTGGATCCCCGGCACCGGACAGGAAGGTGTTAGAAGTACAATTAGTGGTTACACAGGTTCTACTGAGGGTATGTTCAGGTGTTTCCATTTAAAAGGCCATTTGGTGACCATGGAAACATACCAAGGATAATAGATAATAATCATAAAGGTGTCAGACTATCTGAAGCTTAGACACATTATAGAGCTTTCCCTTCACCATAGATTCAGAAATATGTTGATTTGAAATTATAAACCAAAGCAAACGGCTTTAAAACGACCTGGATGTTGAGGATTGATCAGCCCATGCATTAACTATGGACAGGCCTCAAAGCTTTCAATCAACCCATTAAATGTGTTCCACACCGCTAGATTGTTAATGCACAGTGCCCCTCCCCTCCGCCTGTATTGGCTATCTGCTCTGTTCATATCAGCGATGCAGACCCAGTGGGTGTTTGGAGCTGTAGTGATGCACCACTTTGAATGATCAATTCTACGTAACCAGTTTGTCTGTTGGGTTGCTACAGAATTGATTTTCTCGATTTTATATCCGACTTGCCCAGTCGGTGGACAGTAGGAAACGTCGCCTGTATAAGGCCAAGTCTGGACCTTCAGATTACTCTGAAATCCGTTTGCAATAGTGAAGTAGAGATCTCCAACTGCAAGAACAAGAAGAGGCAAGTTAGAGAAAAACCTGTTAAACCTTAAAACAGCTTCATACTGACACAAGATATGGAACAAGAAAACCTAAATTTCAGGATTCTCCTCCAATAAAATAAGTAACAATATCATCGTTGAATAATCAAAATATTTCTAAACTTGTGTCTAAAACATCACTTTTCATTAGGAAACAACAGACACAATAATTTAATCCTAGATTTGTTCAATCTTTCACTTTTCTAATATTGTGTGAAGTAATATATTTCATTGTGATTGAAGTCGTCGTGCAGATTTCTCACCTTCCACGATTGGTGACTGTTGTTTAGCAAAGCTCAGGAAAGTTACTCCACCATTTGATACCAGGCTCTGAGATGGAGGTGCTATCGGTGGGTTTGTTTGGACCCTGTTTTTAGCGTTTATGATTGTTTGATGGAACCCAAGTGGAATATGATGATCAAACGTGTACGCTCTGATGTACTGCAGGTGGGTTCCTGGAAAAAGTAGTAAAATAACAGAACACTTAACACAACTAGAAAATGCGTCTAAATAGCCCATACGCATCAGCTGTGCCTCACTATTGGGGAAGGTTGGATGGCTGCTTTGCTGAGGCCTTCTTGTATAAACAGGCATGCAAACACTTACGCCATGAAAAAGATGACATGTCCGAAAACAAACCCCTGTAGGTATGGAAGTATATCTGTGTCATCGGATTTTGAAAATAAAAAGCCATTGAGTTTTAAGCACTGAATATTTATGCATTGAAATAACGTACCTGAATTTTTTGCCTCTGAATTTAACTCAGATACATTTTAAACAACTTATTTTCAACTTTATTTTTCAATGTTCATAAATTCAAAATCAAATATTCAACGTTAAGAAATTCAGTTGCGAAATGACGGTGCATTCTATGTTGCGCACGCCATGAAAATTAGATAAAGTAACAATGCTGCGTGACGCAGCATCAGGCAGGAGATACAATGTGGCATCGCGCAGCAGCCGTCATCAATGGGTTAAAGGTGACCTTCAAAAAAAGTCTATGAGCTGAATTGTGGCAGATTTGTTACAATAGGAATAGCAGTGGAGGCAGAGTGAGTGACATCACTACAGAGTGCAAAACTCAGAAAGCTAAACATGAAACTAAAACTGTGATATTTCCAAAAGAAAAGTCAAGTTTAAATAGGTGAATGTTTTGAGAGGTTTGAAATTATGCCGGAGGATGTAGGCTACATTTCAAAGGGGAGTAAGTAGTTTAGGATTTGAAGGCTGCTCCAATTGGTATGAATTGTTAAAGTAATGTTTTAAAAGCTAAATATTTAAGTATGAAAGATAGAAGAAAGCTGATGAAAACTGCTTAAGATTTATAGGAGTTATATTGAGCCAAACACCTGTGAAAGAAGAATAAAGATCTGGAGAACAATAGTAAAAATGATTCCAGCATTCATACTACGACTTATAATAATACATTTATAATATTCACATCAGCCACTAACATTGTAATGAACATTAAAGTGCTTTATTACCTATATCTTGGAACCGGTTGTATTTGAATGTTACACAGAGAAACGTCTGAGCGTTTACATTTCCACTTTGTGGCCAGAAGTTATTTGCTTCTCTTCTGAAAGGGAACTGTCGTGTGCTGTGTACGAGCCAGACTCCAGTGCTGGTAGGGCTGGTCCTGTCCATCATCACGACTCCTGAGGACACAGACAGACAGACAGACAGACAGACAGACAGACACACAGACAGACAGACAGACAGACAGACAGGCAGGCAGACACACAGACAGACAGACAGACAGACAGGCAGGCAGACACACAGACAGACAGACAGACAGACAGACAGACAGACAGACAGACACACAGACAGACAGACAGACAGACAGACAGACAGACAGACAGACACACAGACAGACACACAGACAGACAGACAGACAGACAGACAGACACACAGACAGACACACAGACAGACAGACAGACAGACAGACCAGATCCAGTTTAGGGACACCAATAGTATATGTGTTCATGCCATTCAGACTGTGCGGACTGTGTTTGACTGAAAATCAAGGTTCAAAGAGGCGAGTTCTCTCCTCACCTTTACTGTGGCCAAATGTTTGACTAGCTGCTGGATAACCGTCTGGAGTCCCATCACTGTAACTGATGAATCCAAAGTTCCGTGGCTATAAATTAAACAGAAGAAAGAGAAGAAAGTGTCAGAAACATTATTCTCTCAGTTTGCAGAATCACTGGGTCACTGAGAAGGTTTGAGTCATGGTTTCCTCTCATGAAAAGTTTAAAAATTATTCTCACCATTTGTGTGTTAAACATGGGGGCGAGGGTGTTTGCCAGGACGCCTGCCTGATGGTTGATGTCTGTATGATAGGTAGGTTGTCTATTATCTCCTGTTGAATCTATGTAATAATATTCCAACCCGGTGAACGTGTCATTAACGGGCACCTTGTAAATGATGAACCTGATAATGAGCAGAGGAGAGAAACGTCAGTCAGCAGAAACAATACAGACTCTATAAATCACTGGTCTCTCAGTGTAACAAACTCTTCTCTGTGTCTGTGCTCATCATGTAGTCAGAGGAGATGTAGCACAGCAATAGTACAGCAATCTGGATTTGGTCATAATGTTTAATTTTCTGTTTCAATGCAATTTCAATTTTCTTTCAAAGGTTTTTTTATTCAACAAAAGATTTGTGAAGCAATTACAGTAAAATGATTAAATGTTTTGCCCTTTTTTCTTCCCCCGAACACACCCCGCCCATATCCCACCCCCACACCCAACCACAAACAATCCTGCATCTAAAAATCAGCACAAAAAACAATACACAATGTTAAAAATGACATAAACGAAATACACGCTAGAAGAAACAAAAGTAAACAATGAATATGAAAAGAAAAATTAAAAATTAAATCAAATAAAAGAGGGGAGGAGGTAGCTACTCTTCTATTGTTGTTGTTGGTTTTTTAAAATAATTTAGGAAGGGGCGCCAAATTCTATCAAATTTATTCTCGAATCCCTGGGTAGTATAACGTATTTTCTCTAAATTCATACATGACATAATGTCTCTAATCCAATGTGAGTGGGAAGGAGGAGCAGGATCTTTCCACTTGAGTAAGATAACCCTACGAGCAAGTAATGAGGTGAAGGCCAGTACCTTTAGCTTCACTTTAGGCAAGCCTGAATTGGGGGCGATGCCAAAAATTGCAGTGAAAGGGTTCGGCTCAATTTGATGCTGAAGTACTTCAGAAATTGTTTTAAAAACTGATGTCCAGAACCCAGTCAAAGTGGGACACAACCAGTACATGTGAAAGAGTGATGCCGGTGCGCTCTTACAGCTATCACAGGTCGGGTCTACATCGGGGAACATACGAGCTAATTTAGTTTTAGATATGTGGATACGATGTACTATCTTAAATTGCACAAGAGCATGTCGGGCGCACATGGAGGTAGAGTGTATTCGATCCAGGACTGAATCCCACATGTGATCTGTGAAGGCAGAACCTAGGTCCTGCTCCCACAGGGTTTTTATAGCTGCTAATGAGGGGCTGTGCAACTTTGAAATAAGGTTGAAAAACACAGAAATTGAGCCTTTTAATGTGGGGTTTACAGAAAGAAACAAATCGACATGATTGGCTGGCGGTTTATAAGGGAATTGGGGAATTAACTTCTGTGTAAAATGCCTGATTTGCAGAAATCGGAAAAAATTTGTCTTTTCGATACCAAAATGTTTTGTCAATTGGGAAAAACTAGCAAATAGATCATTAATAAATAAATCACCAATGCATTTTAAGCCTTTTTTATGCCAGATCTTGAATGCACCATCCACCGTCGAGGGAGTAAACAAATGATTAGCTGCAATTGGGCTGAAAAGTGAAAAATTCTGCATTCCAAAATTCTTCCTAAATTGGGTCCAAATTCGAAGGGAGTGCTTAATCACGGGATTACTGTTGGGAATAGCCGAAGAGAGTGGAAGTGCGGCGCTTAAGAGGGCAGATAGAGACAATGGGCTAACAGCGCTGGACTCCATTGTTACCCATACTGGGGCTGAGTCGTCAAGGTGAAAATGCACCCAATACACTAAAGAACGGATATTAGCAGCCCAGTAATAGTATTGGAAATTAGGGAGGGCCATTCCGCCTGTTTGTTTTGGTCTTTGAAGAAATGCTTTCCTTAACCGAGGGTGTTTACCATTCCAAATATAATTTATCATTAATGAGTCAAGGGCCTGAAAAAATGATTTGGGGAGAAAGATGGGGAGACATTGGAATAGATATAGGAACTTTGGGAGTAATGTCATTTTAATTGAATTTATTCTACCTATGAGAGAGAAAGCCAGAGGAGACCACTTCGATAATATTTGCTTCGCCTGATCCAATAATTTGAGGAAGTTCGATTTAAATAGGTTTTTAAAATTTCTGGTAAAACATACCCCAAGGTAACTCAGCTGATCTGTCACCACTTTGAGTGGGAGAGCTGTATAATCAAGTTTAAGAGCTTCTTTATTAATCGGAAAGAGTTCGCTCTTACTCAGGTTAAGTTTATAGCCAGAAAACTGACTAAAGACCTCCAACACAGAAAGTGCCTCCGGTAAAGAGGTGGCTGGCTTGGCGACAAACAAAAGTAAGTCATCGGCGTATAATGATACCTTATGTTCAATTCCTCCTCTCCATATCCCCTGAATCTGTTTGTTACCGCGAATGGCAATCGCAAGTGGTTCGATTGCAATAGCAAAAAGGAGCGGGCTCAAAGGACAACCCTGCCGGGTCCCACGATGCAGATCAAAACTACTTGAGTAACGGCTGTTTGTTAATACAGAGGCAGAAGGGCATGCATATAACAATTTAACCCAAGAAGTGAAAACGGGACCCAGACCGAATTTCTCAAGGGTGAAAAACAAATAATTCCATTCTACTCTATCAAATGCTTTTTCAGCATCCATAGAAGCAAGGCATTCTGATTCAATATTTCTGGGGGAATATAAAATATTCATTAGCCGGCGGATGTTATAAAATGATTGGCGTCCCTTTATAAACCCAGTTTGGTCGGGGGATATAATAGAGGGGAGAACATCCTCCAATCTGTGGGCGAGAATTTTAGCAAGTATCTTCACATCCGTATTTAATAGTGAAATTGGTCGGTATGATGCACAATCTAGAGGATCTTTATCCTTTTTTAACAACAGGGAAATACAGGCCTGGTAGAACGAAGGCGGGAGTTTACCTGAGTCAAATGAGTCTGAGAATACTGAACATAAAAAAGGCGATAATTTGGCTGAAAATTTCTTAAAAAAGTCAGATGGAAGTCCGTCTGGACCAGGAGATTTGCCTGATTGCATAGATGTTATTGCTGCAATAATTTCCCTCTGAGTAATAGGTGCCTCAAGGCTATGTCTCAGATCTTGAGAAAGGGAAGGCATGTTTAGGTTACTGAAAAAGGTTTCCATCACCGCTGCGTCTACTGTACAATCAGAACTATACAAATTTGAATAGAATGTTTTGAACTTTTCGTTTATCAATTTCTGATCTGATGTTGTACACCCACTGTCTGTCCGTATTCCAGGGATGAGTTGCTTTGCTCTAAATCCGCGCAGTTGATTGGCCAGGAGTTTGCCAATTTTGTCACCATGCTCGTAAAAAGTACTTCTGCTCCTAAGCAACTGGTCAGCAACCTGACGAGAGGAAAGAAGGTTGAATTCTGTCTGAAGTTTTAAACGTTCTTTGTAAAGTTCAGATGAAGGTGAGGTAGCATATAGTCTGTCTATGTTCAGAATCTGATCAGCTATTTCAGTTTGTTTCTGTTTTGTACACTTATTTTTGTATGCTGCAAATGATATAATTTCACCTCTCAAATAGGCTTTCAGGGCTTCCCAAATTGTTGCATTAGACACATCTGGTGTTCTATTTATACTCAAAAAAGTTTTAATATGTGTAGAGATGTGTGAAAGAAAACTCGCATCTGTGAGCAACAATGGATCCAGTCTCCACTGCCTTCTAGTATACTCAACGTCAGAGAAAGCCAGTTGAAGGAGCAGAGGAGCGTGATCTGAGATCACAATACTTTCATAACTACATGACTTTAGGTCTGACATCAATGAATTATCAACAAAAAAATAATCAATTCGGGTGTAAGTGTGGTGGACATGTGAAAAGAATGAATATTCTCTTCCTGTGGGGTATAAAAACCTGTATGGATCAGAAAGGCTATAATCAGCAAGAAATGATTTGATATAACCTGCAGATCTGTTAAGAGTGGCAGGTTTGGGGGACGAGCGATCTAAGACTGGATCTAGATAACAATTAAAATCCCCACCAAGAATAAGAGAATGGGAATTGAGATCGGGGAGTTGAGAAAAAATCTCTTAAAGAATTCTACATCATCGACGTTAGGCGCGTAGACGTTGGCCAAGATGACTGACTTATTGTGAAGTTTGCCTGAAACAATAATAAAACGTCCATTTTTGTCTGATATAATGTTTGAGGACTCAAAAGGAATATTACTATCAATAAGGATAGCTGTGCCCCTGGCCTTAGCCCTGAAATTAGAATGAAAAAATTGTCCACGCCAGCATTTACTTAGTCGCCCATGGTCAGAGTCGTGTAAGTGGGTTTCTTGAAGGAAAACTATTCCAGCCCTGAGCCGTTTTAGGTGGGTTAAGACCTTACCCCTTTTCACTTGGTGATTAAGCCCCTTGACATTCCAACTAATTAAATTAAGATTGCCCTTCATCTAGCTCAGTTATAGTGAGAGTAAAAAGAGTTGCTCCGATAACAAAATGCAATTTCAATTTTAAATGTTTTCTCAATTTGTCTACGGCTTCATCCTCCATCCCAACCCAGAAACAGCCGTTCTAGGCTCCTCACAACAACCAGAGACTTTAGGTCGTATGAGAGCTTTGTCTATCCAGTATGGGATGGTTATCACTAAAAAATGATTCTTCAGGTTTGGAATAAGGAGATAGCCCCCTGCTTTGATATGTGGCTCATGGAGTTCTCTAGTACTTTATATATGGAGAAAATGTGTTTGTGTTCTTTATTAAAGGGTAACTGCACCCCCTGTTTGAGCTACTGCACGATTTTGAAAAATGCTTTCAGACCATGGATTCTGAATTCCGTTTGAGAACCTTTGTTTTTAAACATTCCGACATCAGCCGGCCGACTTTCGGAAGGGAGTGGGCCGCACGGTGTCAGTGAAGGAGGGGGCTAGCTGCTAGCTGTCACTCAGGAAGATCTGAATGACATGACTTCATTGAAATATCGAGTGACACAAAGTCTAACGGCCCTGTCGCTACACAGTGAGCTCATATGCCACACAGATGGGTCGTCTGAGGTGGAGGACTTTCTTATTCTAAATTGTTGGCGGGTGTTTCTATCGTAGTGTTAGGAGACCGAGTAGCGCAAGTGAACGAGCGGCAGTGTGTTTGTGTGTGTCTGTGAGTGAGCGAGGAGAGCGAGCGGTAGCGTGTGTCAATCAAGTGAAGTAATGAACAAGTCCGGGTCTGTGTGTGTGTGTGTGTGTGTGTGTGTGTGTGTTATACAGTGTGAGATAATGCAGACACACTGCCGATAGAAGTGAAGTGTGTTAACCCCCGAAATAACATCCTTGGAGGGACAGTATAACAGTAGACGCTCATGGATCAGCCATGGACCTGTGAAGAGCGTGACCGGCTTTGCTGCGACGTGATGACGTACTACTGTACCAAAAGTACAGTAGTACGTCATTTTTCGAACCCAAAGGAAAAAGTTTTTTTCAAATCTTAGTAAAGTTCTAAAATGATTTACAATACAAAACATTTCTTAAATTGCCGATATTTAACATATTGCAATTTTTTTCAATATCAACACCAGCATAGAAGTGTTCCTTTACAACATAGTGATTTAATTCAGCTTATATCTCAAAGAACAAGTAAAAGGGTGCAGTTACACTTTTAAAAAAAATCAAAAAATAATGTTTGCTCAATTTGTATGTGTCTTTATAGCCTTGTGTCTGAAAGCTGCCACATACACAAACTTTACTTTGATGGAAACGTGTATTTAAAGGTTATGAACTCACCAGTCCACTTCTTCATTGTTTTCATTCCTGCAGGTCACTTTGTCCTCATCCTTTTCTTTAGAGATTGTTTTTTTGGCATCTTCAAGCTTTAAATTAGATAGTGCATTGTTCAGGGTCAGATTTGAACCCGTGGCCACTGGAACGAAGGCCTGAGCCCATATGCGCGCTCCATCCAATTCACCACCAGAGCACCCCACTTTGTCCTCATCTGAGGCCTCAGAGCTGCAGCAGAGCAGACTGACCAACACAATCAGCCTCCACATAACGCCCTGAAACACAGCAACAGGCAAAGACTTCAATTATTAGTTCCATTTCATTCTCTAGTTTGTCTCTCAGTGTTTCCACTGGTTACATGTTACATGTTACAGTTTCAAAAATAACCTGAGTGTACAAGTAGTTCAACTCCATTTTGCAGAAGCTTGTTCATAAATCCTAACCGTTTAGAAAAAATCAATAAACGAAAATCTTTTTCTTTATTTTTAGAAAGTTTTGAAAAAGATTTCAAAATGCTTTGGAGACACACATTCATTAATTTCACAAAATAAACTATTTGATGATCAAAGTTAGTCTGCAGAATCTGTCTGTCCCAGTGTGTGTGTATCGGCCTGCACTGGACGCCACCAATGTGGACGACGATAATGACATCACGGTTAACAGAGGAACTGAGTACACAAAAACATTTCTTTGTGTTGCCGTTTAGAGATTTTTGTAAACGTTCACACCTCTTGTCTAGACTGTAAAAACAGCAGATTTTTAAACTAAGTTTTATAAAACATTTTCAATCAGATTATTGTCAAAGCTTGTTGAGACAACTTTATCATATTGAGTTTTACTGTTTTATATTGTGTTTTATACCAGGTTTCCAAAGGCTTTAGATATCAAATTTTATTTCCTGTTGTTGACATTTTAAAGTATTTCTTCATTTCAGTCTCAAAGAGTCCTTACCTTTTTTTGTTGGCTTCACACCGACCCGGGGCTCTGAGACAGAGAGATGCTGCAGGAGTTTTTATATCAGTGGAGAGGAGGGTGGACGCTCCGGTCACATGATTTCACAGAAACAGTTTCAGAGACAGACACAGGTGAGGCTCACCACTGTGTGGACTGATTCTCTGTGCTGTATTGTAAAATCAATTCATGTTAAATATTGTCATAATGTGAATGAATGGATGTTTAATACAATGTGGTTCTATAAGAACATATTAAATCCATGCAAAGTGATGATTGATATAAACATACTTGCCTTAGAGCTCCTGTATTTTCCCTCAGGGCATCAATGAATGCATAGTTTATGCGGTTGAATAGAATCTCCTCCCTCCCTTCACAACCTGTTCAACTGGTGGTTTGACGTCACACCATTTCTCCGAAATCACGTGGATACCTTTAAACTAGGTCACCCTTTAACTTATTGTTAGGTTTATCCAACTTGTGTGTAAGACAATAAACCCAGGCGTTAGTTCAGCCAGACAAATGAGACAGACACAATAATGATATAGTGAGACCACATGATCATGTTACTTGCCTAGGACAAGGAGAGAGGTATGGCGCAACTGGTGTTACGTCGCCAACCCGGAAACCAACTCTGAAATCTCTCCGTGTCCGAGGTCCGTTTTTATTCAGTTACATGGTGCATACGAACATGACTTTGTGTGTACATTACAACTAATGATTGACTGATGTTTCTGAGAGCTTGTTTGTTTATCCCAGCTGGGGCATGGCAGTACGTTCTGACCAGGTCACTTCTGGCCACGGCGATCCCAGAGTACATCTTTCGACACGACACGTCATGTATCAGCTTATTTTGGATCATGGTTACATAATGAAAAACATTAACCCCTTACATTTCCCACTTTTTTCCATTATTAACCATATTACAACATTTTAGCAGTTTTCAGGGGCGTTGGACATTGATTATCTTCCGTCTTTATTCATTTCAGTGATTGTCCCATTCTCTAGGGGGCGGGTCTTCATGAGATCACACAGTCTGTCTGTTGGTTCGTGTGTGAATCAGCTGATGTTGATATGTTAGTGCAGACGTAATAATCAATTTTCTTTTGTAGCGTTGGCTGGTACTGAGGCATATTTGTACCAGGCCTTTGTGTCCGAAACATGTTGTGGTTCTTTGAACCTTGTAGGTACCGTTGCGGCATGTCCGTTTGCAAAGGGCTTCCGTAGTCCAGGTACTCCCCCTATCTAAATGTAGTGGATCAGTTGTTTTCTTCACCGGGTTGAGACATGTTTACCCACTATAAGGATAAATCCCTTTGTAGCGGACTTCCACCACTACGTCGGAGGGGAGAGGCAGCATCTTTTTTTTTCCAGTGTCTTTCGTGTATCCACGTATATCGTTCTGCAATCTTTATGGCTGTGGGCGTGGTCAGGAGTGTTCACGTCTTCCTGTAGTGGGTGACTTGGATATTGTAGTTCTTTTGACTTGGCTGTAGTTGGAAGTTTGTCAGTAGGGCAGGGCCTTCCCAATGCGCAGCTCCAACTTTGCACTTTGCCCCCTGGCAACAGCTCGTCCAATGCAGCTTCCTAGGACATAGGAAAAACTCGCAGTTATTTGCTCTCGTAACTCTGTTAGATTTACAAAGAGTTCTGTCATTCATTCGGTCAGTTCTCTGTTCTCTGATTCTGCATTATCACATGTTTCGACGTCATCAATCAGATATACATACTCTACACAACAGCTTTTTGAAATTGTGTACAGTTGTATGCCCGTATGGACTATATTTGTTACAATAGAGACATGTTCCCTACTTTTGAGTCATTGTTACGACCCATGACTCATCCTAATCACTATTTTTTAATTAATTCTATAATTCTTTATCTTTTCCAAGTATGGCTCGTTCTTCTATCCATTTCCGTTTGGTTTTCTGTCTGCATATGCACAAACAATTGCTTCACAGATGCTTCTCTGATCACAAGGGGAGGGTTTTAAAATAAAATCTTTTTTCTTTTTATTTATTTATTAAACAGTTTGGAGAGACAAAGTTGAAATGGGGTAACCTCTTTGCTCTTTGAAGACCAATTTCACACATAAAAAATAAAATAAAAACCTAATCATAGTGTCTTTGGTTTATAATTATAATTTTATCTTGTCACTTTAAAATAATCAATATACTTCCTATAAGTAATAAGCATACTAGATAAGTATCTCGGCAGAACCTCCACAATTCACTACTGTTCATGCTTAAGACGTTATTATCTTAATACTCCTTTATCTGATTTATATACCTTCAAGCCATCAATGTTATTTAGTTTCAAGTCTATTCAATTACTATTTAATTATTTTATTTAACCCTGTCTTTCGACTTATTCATACTTTCATGCTGTTTGAGCATTCACACGTATCCTCAGCAGGAAATGCATTTTCTAGTTCACATTGTTTTTTTTCCTTCCCTGCTTTTTGTCAACAATTCTGTCAGTTGGGATGGTTTCTCATTTTATTTGCCTATTGGCTGTTTCAACAAATCTTAATTCGGTCGGGGGCCACATTCTTGGGATCTCTGTGATTATAACTGATGTGTCAGCTCCCCTGTCACATAGGAATTTGGTTATTACTTCATTGACTGAGAGGGTGCAGTATCGTTTCACTGTAGGTCCAATATTTGATCGTCTATCTCCTCCCCCCAATCAACATTGCTTTGAGGGTTCTCGCTTTTCCTGTATTGCTCTTTTTGACCTCTACAAGGCCAACTTGCTTCGCAATTCCTGGCCATATGGCCTTCTTTGTTGCACCTGTAACAGACAAATTTTCCCTCGGCATTTAGCCCTCTCCTCTCACTCCCTCCTTTCATGTTATTACTGTACTTTTTTGCACCTTTATTTTTTGGTCGCCCCCCGTTTACGTAGAAGACGGCTGATCCGTCTTCGTCCTCTTGGGGGAATATTTTAGTATAGTCTATTGCTGGTTTCCACACATCCCACGCCGCGTTCAGCACCCCAGTGACCTGGGTGTTCAATTCCAGCCCTGGTGGCAATATAGCTCCATTTTGGTCCCTCCCTGTGTAATTTCCCCTCACTCTGCTCCATTTGTGACCGAACACAATTTTCCATACCCTTAGCATTTCCACCCCATTCAGCTGGTATGATTCTCTTAACATCCCTATGTCGGTTATGAACTGTGCGATGTCTCGTTTGAAAGGGGTTAACCCTTCACAGGCCGCTTTGCATTCCTCATCAGTCCACGGGCGGTATACCCTAATGAACCGCTCGTTCCTTTCTTTCTCTTTTTGCGCTGCCACACTCATACTTGGTGCGGTTTCCTCGTCCATTCTGATTTTAGCCATTTTTGCAATAAACTCTGCCTTCTCTTGCTTCTGCCTCATAATTTCCAGTCTTTCTTCGGCCGTACATATCCATAACATGGCGGCCTCAATTTCTAACGCACACTTCTGTCTCTGCCTTTCCATCCGTCCTGCAGCTTTTGTCTCTACCTTCTCTTTCAGTTCTTCACATTGCTTTAAAACCAACTTGTTCTCAAACCCATATTCTTTCTGCCATTTGTCACAGTATCTGGTGCTCCCGGGCCATCGCCTCGTCATATATATGACATCCCCCGGCTCAGGAGACTTACTCCTTCCGTTTTCCATTTTGCCACTTATTTCTATGTGTTCTTACTCAACTAGGTGTTTTTCAGAACCTAAAATTCACCACTCTGTGTACTTCAACTGGCCAAAGATGTTATGTTTATACCGTTCGGTTTTTGGCTGCTTCTACTGGTGACATTTATTTCTCAACACTCATTCTTCTCAACATTCATTCTACTCAACATTCATTCTACTCAACATTCATTCTTCTCAACATTCATTCTTCTCAACATTCATTCTACCGGCATTCATTCATTCCTTCATCACACAGATCTGCATTGCATAGCGCTTGTTCAATTTCTTAGGTTGTACACACCAGTGCTGGGAAGGTGTTTAATTAAAGTGTAACGTTCCCTGTACCCTGGTAGCCACACACCTGCTCCTTGGAGAACTCCCGTCTTAGGTTGTACACACCAGTGCTGGGAAGGTGTTTAATTAAAGTGTAACCTTCCCTGTACCCTGGTAGCCACACACCCGTAACCCTCCTTAAAGGTGGAGAGACCTGCTTTTTCTACCTTACCAGGGCGGAGAGACCCTCCTTCTTCAGGGCGAAGGAACCACCGTTTTATTTTTATTTGGCTTTTCTCCTGTTTTTTTTTTTTTTTTTTTTTTTTTTTTTAAATGTTTCCCTTTAGGGTGGAAAAAAACCCGTCTCACCGTATATCTGTGTGTCTGGCTCCGTCTGGATCCCGTCAATCGTCGCCCGAAGAGAATGGGGGTGAGGACTGCTAAAACACCGGCTGGAGATGAATTCACGGCCCCAGTCTTTCCTCAAGTCGACAGACTTCGGTGCGTCCTCTCCTTTCTTTCTCCTCGGTCGGCGATATATTGGGCTCCGGCTTTCTCGAAGGACCAAGATGTTAGGTTTATCCAACTTGTGTGTAAGACAATAAACCCAGGCGTTAGTTCAGCCAGACAAATGAGACAGACACAATAATGATATAGTGAGACCACATGATCATGTTACTTGCCTAGGACAAGGAGAGAGGTATGGCGCAACTGGTGTTACGTCGCCAACCCGGAAACCAACTCTGAAATCTCTCCGTGTCCGAGGTCCGTTTTTATTCAGTTACATGGTGCATACGAACATGACTTTGTGTGTACATTACAACTAATGATTGACTGATGTTTCTGAGAGCTTGTTTGTTTATCCCAGCTGGGGCATGGCAGTACGTTCTGACCAGGTCACTTCTGGCCACGGCGATCCCAGAGTACATCTTTCGACACGACACGTCATGTATCAGCTTATTTTGGATCATGGTTACATAATGAAAAACATTAACCCCTTACACTTATTAATTATTATTATTATTATTATTATTATTATACTTAAAGGATGCATGGCATCAATTTACTCAAACAAATAATGAAATAAATTGGTCAGGTTTTTAGAAAATAACTAATAAAAAACATATTAAGGACATCAGACTGTCAGCTTCAAAACCTGCGGTAGGAATCAAGTTAAATACAAGTACAAATAAAAATGGAGGGTGAGGGAGATTCAGATTATGTAATAACCACACAGCCGGGCTGGTGGAATTTACTTTCAGTAGAATAGGCTATTTATATTACACATGAGCTGGCACGCCATGCCAAAGCATTGAATGAAGAGAGGCTAGCTGGCAGAAACAGGAATGCAGACAGGTAACAAAATGGGGTTGACACATTAAGCAAACAAAGCAGAGGATCTGTTTATGAGAGAAGCTGATAGACAACATGTGAAGCATGTGAGGAGGGAGAGGCAGATCAGCTGATTACAGTGAAACTCTCCTTGTGTTCTAAATCTCATATTGTAATTTATTATTTTCTTCGTACTACAGCTGATAGACGTATGAAAGAAGAACAAGTAAAAAGAACTTGTAAGAGCTATTTTATGTGTTATTCTGTAAACTACCACTTGGGTAGTAGTGCCACGGTCACTTAGGGAACTTAAAGGTGCTGTAAGCGGAATGGTTCTTTTAGCTAACCTGCAGTTAGCAGTCCCCTCGCTCGTCCCTACGTCACCACATTAATGCACTGCGGTCTTCAAGCAGCGAGTTATCTAGCATCATCTCAGATCCATAAGTGTGATAAAACATGATAAAAACCATCAAAACAGACATTGGGAAGGATGTTTACCTGCTCCGCCATTGTAGGCCCATACACATTAACCCATCTGTCGCTCTGGCGTGCACCGGCAGTGAGACCATGAGTGAGACGGGTGTCGGTTTGTAGCGTTCTCTCTTGTGATTGGATACAAATTTCGGGATCCTTCAATAAGTTTATTTGCTGATTACATGCAGAGCAGCTGACTGAGAGATCGGCTTTATGAAACGTGCACATTATGTAAGTGATCACTGTATGAATAAAGAGCGATTTAACACCTATATTAAAATAAATAAACCGCTTACTTCACCTTTAAGCGGGCGGCAGTGGCGAAGTGGGTAGGGAGATCGCCTCTGGAGTGCAGGGTCGGAGGTTCGATCCCCCGTCTCCCCGCCACGTGTCGAAGTGTCCCTGAGCAAAGAGACACTGAACCCCAAATTGCTCCCGATGGTTCAGAGAGCGCCTTGCATGGCAGCTACTGCCTTCGGTGAATGAGTGAGTGTATGAATGGGTGAATGTGGTAAGATATGTAAAGCGCTTTGGGGCTGAGAAAATCGGCTAGAAAGCGCTATATAAGTCAAGTCCATTTACCATTTTTAAGCATCTGACAGTCTTTGGCCCAATCCCAATGTCCACCTGGCCTATGAACAAATGTTTTCATCTTTATTGTTAAAGATAGGGAGTGCTGCTCAGCCCTGTTGGCCCATTTATTATTTCAGCTGCACCTGTTTATATAACACCATACACTCCTCTGGGATTTAAGTCTTAAATTAAGAGGAAAAAACATACATGTAATTTTTGTTGCACAAGAAAACCTTAAACGTGTCTAAAGGTTTTACATCTGTGAGTTTTTTTCTTGTAAATTTGTCCTATTTTCTCTCTCTTGTATATTTATGTGTTAATATGCTTTTACATTCGCCCCTCGTGTTTCAGGTAATACGTTTATTTTTCTTGAAATGGAATTAGGAAAAAAAACTTCAACACAGTGAACAATCTTTTATATAGTTTATATATGAATTTCTGTCTCTTAAAGCTGCAGTGTGTAGAATTTTGGGTTTTATTTCCTGGCAAATTTTGTAAAAAGTAATTATAATATCCATAAATACATTTAATTTAGTGCATAATAGCTGAACAATTTTTTTTTAATTATTATTTTTCCCTTAGAAAGGGTCTCATATATGTCCATATTTCTGCATATTTTGGACCAAGGCCTAGTGCCGCCATCTTGAAAGTGTCATAGTTGGAATGTCATCAGGTGCATTGTTTAAAATGTAGAATTGTTCTTGTCCTTGAAAGCCACTGTAGCTTCTGTTATTATTCTAAAGGGGTGGGGTTACCCAGGGAGCGTTGCATTCTAGAACTTTGTAGAACTTTCTTGATGATGTCATATTACACACTGCACCTTTAAATTAAGAGAAAAAAAAAAGAAAATTGTAACACAAGAAAACCTTAAAGTTTAAACCATGTCTCAAATTGTACATCTGTGAGGATTTTTTTCTCAAATTTGTGCTTATTTTTTCCCATGATTTGTCTCTTTCTTTTCTCTCTTGTACATTTATTAATATTTTTTTTACGCTTTTACATTCAGCCCTTGTGTTTTAGGTAATAAGCTTAATTTCCTTTGTGAAATGGAAAAAAAAAAAGAAAAAAATATTATATATGAAACTCCAGCATTCGTCATATGAAAATTACAAAATAAAAGCACAAAAATCCATCCAGTTTGTCCATTCAGTAGTGATGCCACTGTGTATGAGAGGTCAGAGGTCATACACAGGCCGCAGCCCTAGCTCCGAATGTGTGAAAAAAAAGACCAATTTGATTTAACATTTTTCTCATTTATTCTAATTTTCCGGGTTAGATAATGAAAGGTAAAATGTTGGTAAACAGCAGAGCAGGAAATGGAATGGATTAATATAAAAAACAAGAGCTTCATCATGTGGACACGGTCAAACTGCTTCATATTCAAGGAGAAATATACTAAACATTTTCTACTTAAATTAATATTTATTTGGTTGTATCCTCCCTCTTCTTTGGAGTTAAGACAAGAAAAGCGTCAATTATCAAATAGGGAATTTATTTTTGTATTATTGTTTTCAAGTTCTGTAACTTTAGGCCAATGTTAACTTCTTTATTTAAATTGGACAATTGTTTAATTCGGCCTAATTTCATTCAATTGTTGAAAAAAAGTGCTTAGAAAATATTTAATCGTTGGGGAAACTAAGATTAATATTGTGCGGTTCTGCCTATAAATAAGAAAACAGTGGCTCCCCTTAATGGTTCCCTCTAGTACAATATGTCTATGTACATTTCACTGGCATTCAAGAATCATTTATATATATTTTTTTACAAATAGTGGGAGGGACAGATATGAAATGTGTCAGACAGAGAGGGGAATGACATGCAGAGAACGACCCGGGCTGGATTCTAACCCGGGTCTGCTGTGAACAGGACAGACAGACAGACAGACAGACAGACAGACAGACAGACAGACAGACAGACAGAGAACGACCCGGGCTGGATTCTAACCCGGGTCTGCTGTGAAGAGGACTGAGACTCTATTGGACCCCTTACTCACTCACATCAGTTTGTCTAGTGCAGAGGAGAGTTGGTTAATGAAACACCAGATGACACAATGTTCCAGTTGTCAGTAAGATCTTTATTGAAGCAAGCGAGAGCCATTATCAGCGTTCACAGAGAGGGTGAATGCTTCACAAGTTATAGTATTTAGAATGAACAACAAACAGCAAGTGCATACAACACAGTGTGTAGATGTTCTCAGTTCCATCATTGTCTAACTTTAACCTTCAAAACGTCTCACTCATAACAGCCTGACAACTATTCCTTATCTTCATCATCTCAACAGTCTACCATCTGTGTTGCGCACACACACACACACACACACACACACACACACACACACACACACACACACACACACACACACACACACACACACACACACACACACACACACACACACACACACACACACACACACACACACACACAGGAGAAGGTCAAACCCTCTCCAGGTCAGAACTCCTTTACAATGAGTTTACTTGTATTTAGTTTCCCAACAACATACATGGCAGTATAACACACATACACATGATTATGATATTCATTCCCTTTAACATATCCCACAAACCGGTCAAACTGTGATCAGGGTTCTATAGACTAAGGAGTTAATTTCCAACGTTGTTTGTATTTTCCGGTCTGTACTGAAAGTTTTTCCTCCAGTATGTTGTTACTAAAGCCTTACATAGGGGTGGTAGGATGTCCTAAAGGAAGAGGGGCCGACCAGTAACCTTGAGGTCTCTGGTTCCTCCTCCCAGTAACCATGAGGTCTCTGGTTCCCCCTCCCAGTAACCATGAGGTCTCTGGTTCCTCCTCCCAGTAACCATGAGGTCTCTGGTTCCTCCTCCCAGTAACCATGAGGTCTCTGGTTCCTCCTCCCAGTAACCATGAGGTCTCTGGTTCCCCCTCCCAGTAACCATGAGGTCTCTGGTTCCCCCTCCCATGAGGTCTCTGGTTCCTCCCAGTAACCGGACAGGAGGGTGTTATTAGTAAAACTAGTGGTGGCTGCTATTACATCTACGATGCCCACCATCTCTATAAATAAAGACTTAAAGAGCACCTTTTATGCTTTTTCTTCTTTTCTGACCTATAAATGCTGTTATAATGTTATACAGTCATGCTACATGACACCAAATTGTCAGATAATGACATACATGCATTTTAGACCAATTCCCTGCTTACTGTCTGGGATGGCTGCAGGTGGCTGTGCACAGCCTAAACACTCCAATGTAGTTTGCGGCAGCCTAGTGCCTGGTTTCTAGGTTTTATCTACGTAGATAAAGCGGATTTTCCATGTATGGTCATGCTGCTAGACGCTCAGACATGTCCCTGTCCCCCCCTCCCCGCCTGTTCAAATCTGCCCGAGCTCACACTGCAGTCCGCTCAGTGTAACGTGAAACTAGGGGGCAGTGCCTGTTGCTATGGAGTCACCGGCCTGCTCTGATTGGCCAGGTTCAAACAGAGTGCAGAGGGAGAGAGTGTTTTTGTTGGGGCTAAACTGCAGTACCAAAGTTAGACTGTAAAATAGTATAATAGCACCCCGTTAACTTATTTAGTCAATGTTTAAATTTAATAACAATATAAGTTTACAGGTTTTACTGAGGGTCTGTCCAGGTGTTTCCCTTAAAAAGGCCATTTGGTGACCATGGAAACATACCAAGGATAATAGATAATAATCATAAAGGTTTCAGACTAGCTGAAGTTTGAACACATTTTAGAGATTTTTCCCTTCACCATAGATTCAGAAATATGTCGATTTGACATTATAAACCAAAGCAAACGCAAAGACGAGGATTTTAAACAAAATGGATGGTGAGGATTACTAACTAGTAAATGTATGTATATTTTGCTCTTTTTGGGATTCTCATTCCCATGTTCTCATTGGAATTATCAGAATTACACACTGATATTTTCCTTTTGGCTTGACTTGTGCGGGGATTAATGAACCCATTAAACATGTCCCACACCTTATCATCCTGAATGCACAGTGCCCCTCCTCTCCGTTCATATTGGCTCCGTCCTCGGTTCACATCAGCAATGCAGGTCCACTTCTTGTTTTGATCTGTAGTTATGCACCACTTTGAATGATCACATTTCCTTTTCCATTTAGATTCTAGCATTGGGATTTGGAGGATTTTATATCCTCTTGCTTTTGGACGGTAGGAAACGTCGTCATTGATTCCATATTTTTTTTTATTTGGCCACGTCTGGACCATCACAGGACTCTTAAGTTCGTTTGCAATAGTGAAGTAGAGATCTCCAACTGCAAGAACAACAAGAAGAGGTAAGTTAGAGAAAACCTTTTAAACCTTAAAACAGCATCATACTGACACAAGGTATGAAACGATGTTAAATCTTCATGTTACAATTATCATGGATAAAGGAATAAATGATAACAAAATAAATAAAATGTGTCTAAAAGATCCTGGAGACCAATGCATTATGGTTAAGGCGGCCGCCTTAACGCCAGCCCCCCGCCTTGACTACTGACCGACCAAAATATAAATAAAAAAATAATAATAATAACAACTAGACAATCCCGCAGAGATTTTGAAAGTACGGGCCACCCGGTGTCGACCGCCAGCCCCGCATCGGCAGCGCCCCACCCGTCGGCCGGGCTTGAACGCTTCTACGAACCGCCGCCGCGCGCTTTCCAAACTCGAGTCCCAAGTTGTGGCCAATTGAAGGTCGCAATCGTGGCAAATCTGCAGAAAAATGGCCGCTCTTGCGAGACGTTTTCGTCAACGGCGGCCAAGTTTTTGGAGCTACTTTATACACATGTGTATGTTGGTCCCCTGATGCTGTGTACACAATTTGGTGATGATAGGTTGGAAATCCACAAAGTAGATATCACTTGACTGTATTTCATGTCATGCAAATTACGGAAGAAAGAAAATCACAGCTGACCCCTATGGTCCAAGAGGCTTTATTGTAGCGCACCATGAGCTGTACATGTGTAAGAAAGTTCAAGTCAATCAGAGTCAGGGGGAAAGGGGCGTGGCCTGTCAAATATTGCATTTTTAAATTATGGTTTTCGCATTTGTGGCGCCCCCTATGGGTTAATCCAGACAAAATTTAAGGGACATGCTACCACATGTCTTCTGCACATATCAGGCAAGTTTCATGATGATAGGACCTATGGTCAATGAGTTATGGCCAATTTGCTGATAAGCCCCGCCCCTGCGTAAACATTTTGGTCAATGGCGGCCATGTTTTTCAAGCTATTTGAGAGAAATTTGGTGTTGATACAGTCAAATTTGAGAAAGTTGTGGTTAAAACCCTATTTTTCAGTTTATGCTAATTAGCGGAAAATATTCCCAGGCAGACTTATATGGTCCCAGAGGCTTTTCTGTAGAGCACCCTAAAGTACACCTGTGTGAGAAATTTCAAGTCAATCGGACTTACGGTGTGAGGGGAGTGGCCTCTCAAACTTTCTTCAGTCGGGGCTTAATAACAGCGCGCCCTCGTGGAAATTAAAAAAACTATAATAGCACACCCCGTGGGGTGGGGATGCACATTGTGTGAAATTTTTGCATGTCTGCGTGTAACGGTGTGGGAGGAGTAGGAGCTAGAAAAATGTCATGGAAGAATAAGAAGAAGAAACACCAGAATGAGTATGGTGGATAACAATAAGATACGCCCGTACTTAATAATATTTTTTTTTTAGTGCTGCGCAATTAATGTACTAGCATGCGCGATGTGTGCTTGTGCATGGTCATAACTGCACAAAAGGCCACGATTTGCGGTAAATAAGTGTGCACATGTGTCTCCAAGCGTTTCTCTATCAGCTGTTCTGTGTCTGCGGCTCTGCACATGGGTGACTACAGCATGCACGAGGGAGAGTAAACGAGCAGAAGCAAGCTGATATTGTGGCGATAATAAACGCAGCGCAGTTCTATGGAGATATTTAGCTGAACAGAAAGAAGTGCTCTGCAAAGCTAGAACAGTTTAAGACTCCACATCACCGTGGCAACACAACCTATCTATCAGCTCAGACAGCGCAGAGAAAAGTTTGATGAATACATGAGAGTGATGGCCCAGGCACCTTTTAGTAGGCTTAAGTTTACAGAAGTGCCACACTGTTACTGTCTTTGAAATGCATTTAGACATTTTAAGGAGAAAAAACATTGTATTTATTATTTCAACTATTGAGTTATGTGTAGAACAGCTAGTGTAGGACAAGAAGATTTATTTTCAGAATTTTCAATGCTGCTTTATTTTTATGTTTTAAATTGGGAAAGACATGTTCCAAAACGACCAATAACCTCTGTATTTAAAAAGAAATCAAGCAAGTAGGCTAAAAATAACCATTAATGAATTATAGGCTATCACATCACAGTAGGCCTATTGTCCACAATAATTGCAAAACAGCCCCCAATCTTTAAAAAGTTGAATTTGCACTTTGATGTGCATATACATGTTGAGTGTATGGTCCATTATTTGTATTTAGTGTGTCTGCATGGTATTGCACCAAAACAGAAGTTTTTTTTTTTAAATTGTATTTTGTGCTGTCAGCATGTTTGCACAAAATTTGTACCTTCACATAGCAAACAAAATTGCGTAACTGTAAGGTCAGTGTCTGTTGTATTTTTGTATTCAAATAAACAGTTTATTTCTTTACTGCGCATTGGCATCTTTGAGCAAAATACCCCCAAAATTGTTGCTGCTCCGTGTTGCGCTGCACCTCCTGTATCCCTGGCCATTGACCACCTTGACTAAGACATTTCCTGGGGGAAACACTGCTTGAGACACTTTGCATTAAGGTCAGGAATCTCATTATTCCTCATTATTTCTCATTATCGCAGATAGGCTACTTCTTTTATTAGTGAAAAACAATCAAACAATCTTAATAAATAAAACATTTTGTGACAGCCTTCAGTCAGAGTGACAGGTTTACGATTTAGGAATGACTGGATAGATGCAGCGCCCCCTTGATTGATTCACAATAAATCAAAACAGGCTCTACTCTACTCGCCTTTTTTGGTTTTCCACTTTGTAAAAGTCCCTACTACTTTGGCACCTACTCCGTCATGGCTCCAGGGACAAGGGTCTAAACAGTGACGTGAAACACTGCAAACCAGATGTTTTTGTTCTACTTTCTTTCTAAAATCAAACTGTAGGACACGGCACCTTTGCTATTAATTGTAAAGGACTGAACGTTTCTTTATCCAAAATCAAAATTTGATTTTCACAGAGGCATGCTATCAGTTGTGTAATGGAAAACCACCTCAAGAAAAAGACTCAGTACCAAAGTAGAGTAGTGTGGCAAAGTGGAAAAGGCCAATGAGAGAAAAACACAGCTTTTACAGAAGATTCATGATGGAAATTCATCATGTAGATTTCTCACCTTTCAGGTCTGGTGACTGTTTTTTAGCAAAGCTCTTAAACACTTCTTTATCTGTTGGTCCGTCATTTGATTTCAGAACCTGAATTGGATTTGGTTCTGTATTCCGAGGGGGATTTTGTTTCCAATCAATCATCTTCATCATATCTGGAAGTTCCAGATGAAAGCCATTTGGGATGTTATAATCAAACGGGTACGCTCTGATGTACTGCAGATGGGTACCTTGAAATATTAAAACAAAACTTTTTAATTAATAGGGCTGTCAAAATAAACACGTTAACGCAGGGAGATTTATTTCTGGAATCAATGCATTCATTTTTTGAACGCAATTAACGCATGTGCAGAATGATCCGCCCTGTACATCCGACCCGCTCTGCACTACAGTTACTCTAACGTTGTGGCTGACCCAGGATCAGCAGCTGCGTGCGGCCAAACATAGCAGCACGCTAGCTTATGCCATGTTTTGAACTGCTAACGGCCACGTCTGTGTCGCGGCGGCAGTTGCTGTCGGAAGCAACAGGAGGAGAAACATTGTCCGCTCTGTTCAGTGCATGGGAGGACACACATGTCTGCAGTTTTCAGAGGTGTGTGTGATTAATACGGGACATCAGCATAACGTCGGCTTTCTGGCAAAAATTAACAGTCCCCCAGAACGTGGGCTGATTTGACAGGCGAACGCACGCACGCACGCACGCACTGACTGACTGACAGACAGACAGACAGACAGACAGACACACACACACACAGCCAAATTCAATTATGGTGTGCTAGGCCTATGTTTTATTTTATTTTAATTTATTTTCAGTATTAACAGTACCATTTGGATTTTCAATGGTTGCAATAAAAAACAAATATTATATTTATATATCCACCTTCTGTCATAAATCTTTCTGTTCCTACAACAATATACAGAGAATTAAAAGAAATTCGGCATATTTCGAATGGTAGAATTAATCCTGGCAGCCACCTTGTGATTAAGATGATTAAAATGTATAATCGTTTGACAGCCCTAATAATTAATAATTAATAATTATAATAAAAATAATATTGAGATTAGCCACAAAGACGTTTATATGAAGATTTATAATGAGCATATTACCTATTTGTTGGAATTCCTCGTATTTGAATGTTACACAGATAAAGGTCTGAGCGTATGACATTCCACTATTGGGCCAGAAGGTTTCTCTATAGAAGTTATTTGCTTCTCTTCTGAAAGGGAACTGTGGTGTGCTGTGTACGAGCCAGACTCCAGTGCTGGTATCACTGGTCCTGTCCATCATCACGACTCCTGAGGACACAGACAGACGGAAGGACGGATGGACGGACAGACAGACACAGACAGGCAGACATGTGTTTAGTTTTTTAGGACACATTTATTCATGAATGATTTCAGAATCCTAATCCACTAATAATTCTCTGAATGCTTTATATATTAATAAGTACATTATGATATTGTAGGAGCCATATTCTATATATTATTATTTGTGTGCAATGCTTGTTTTTGGGCCTATTGGTATAGTGGAGATGGACAGAATTCAAGGTGTGGCTGATTAAACCAGCAAAAAGTTTTTCTACAATGGCTTGGCCCACATCCTGCTCTTTTGTTTGTTTAAAGTATTCTAAGTCAGTTTTCTTTGCTTTTTGTACAACATAAACCACAAGACCTTTTTTGCAAACCCATCCAACTTCTGGACATAGTTTTTGGACTCAAGCGTTGCTAGAATCTAGTCTGCAGTCAGTCACCAGTGATGTTATTTAGAACCCGGAAAACTTGAGAAATGTCACTACAGATATAATACAGCTTCCTTGCACCAAGTGGACAGTAAGGAGTATTGTTAGTAGTGTGATGCCCCTAGAGAAACAGTCCACTCACCTGTACACACCTGTAATATATCATCACTGTGTTTCTCTTTGTGTCACTACACCCTGCAGAAAGCTCAATCCTACAGGTGTTGGTCTACTTTGAATGCCTTGCAAATTGATAAAATAATAATAATACATTTATTTTATATTGCGCCTTTCAAGATACTCAAAGACACTTTAAGTAAAGGCCTTTTTATTTTTGAAACCAACCTTAAGCAATCCTGTTTACGGCCCCCAAAAAGTCTGGGGCTGGCCACCTGTTCATGCTACGAAGCGAGATTAACGGCTGAGCGAGGTCTGTTGAGTCTGAAGCCAGAGTTTTCAGTATCACGAAAGGTGGCTCTCTTTCTACCTGGCTAGATCACCATGGTAACAGAGACTGCACGGCTAACCTGCCCAGACCAGTTTTTGTTCCAGAGTTTGAGCTTAAATTCGGCTCTTAGAGCGCTGCCCTTTAAGGAAACTACACCTTTGGAAATCCCGCTACATTCTCAATGAGAGAACTTGTTAAAATCAGTAAACTTATTGATCAGAAGGTTAATGAACGGAACAAAGCTGTGAACTTACAGCAGAGTGGACTGTAACATTGCGCTGCAGTTTTTTATCACATGCATTTAGTTACTGCAAAAAAATATAAAATAGCCCTACTCACAAAGTTGTTCTTGCTCTAACTGAACATGCTTGTAATGTTGCCACGGTATGATACCGTCATACCGCCCAGCCCTACACACTGGATATTAAAAGGCATAAAATCATAGGTTGCAACATTAGTTCACTATGTTTTTTTATCAGCTGTCACATAAAGACATTGTTGCAGACTCACAGTTTCACTGAAGCTGCTGCACTGTAGTCATATTTTTCTGAAATATTTAAAGACACATGCTTTATGTCGTGACTAATTTAGCTGTTAATCAAAATAATCACGGCCCTTCAGGATTGTGGCCTTTAGACCCGCTCGCTCCTTTGGTTCCAAAATAAAAGACTGAGATACTCCGTCAGCTTTACAGTATTTATTTAACAATCAGCAAAAGAAAACATGATGGATCAACATAAGCTTTTTCTAACAAAATATAAACCCAAAAGAGCTGTCACTGAGCGGTCAAAAAACTGTAGCACTTTTCAAGCTACTCAAAGACACTTTATAATAAAATGAGTACACAATTAAAGGCCTTTTACTTTGAAAACAACCTTAAGCAATCGTGTTTAAGGTCTGGGACTGGCCACCTGTTTCATGCCATTCAGACTGACTAGACTCTGTGTTTTACTGAAAACATAACGCAGGTTCAAAGAGACGTTTCTCTCCTCACCTTTACTGTGGCCGAATGTGGTGGCCCATGCTCCTGGAGGTTGATCGCTGTAACTGATGAATGCAAAGTCTGGTGACTATAAATGAAGCAGAAGAAAGTGTCAGAAGCATTATTCTCTCAGTTTGCAGAATTACTGGGTCCTCACCGAGAATGTTTGAGTCGTGGTTTCCCCTCATAAAAAGTTTTAAAATGATTCTCACCATATCTTTGATTGGTCTAAACATGTGTTTGAGGGTGTTTGCCAGGACACCTGTGGTATGGTTGATGAGCTTATCCTTTTTGCTGTCATGATGATAGGTAGGTTGATTATTATTTTGAGTTGAATCAATGTAATAATATTCCAACCCCTCCGACAGGAGATGTCCAAATTGGTCTTCAAGTCTTGGCACCTT
This sequence comes from Hyperoplus lanceolatus, assembly GCA_026929865.2. Classification (NCBI taxonomy): domain Eukaryota; kingdom Metazoa; phylum Chordata; class Actinopteri; order Uranoscopiformes; family Ammodytidae; genus Hyperoplus; species Hyperoplus lanceolatus. The sequence continues at coordinate 29,796,796 of CM049412.1, read as the reverse complement.
GTACATGATGAACCTGATAACGAGCAGAGGAGAGAAACGTCAGTCAGCAGAAACAATACAGACTCTATAAATCACTGGTCTCTCAGTGTAACAAACTCTTCTCTCTACGTCTGTGCTCATCACATAGTCAGAGGAGATATAGCACAGCAATAGTACAGAAATCTGTATTTAGTCTTTATGTTTCATTGTCTCTTTAATGCAATTGAAATGTTTTCTCAATGTGCTGATGCCTTCTGTTTGAAAGCAGACACAGAAACAAACTTTACTGTGAAGGAAACTTGATATTAAAGAATATGAAAGAAACTCACCAGTCCACTGGATCACCGTTTTCATTCTTGCAGGTCACTTTGGGCTCAGGGCTGCAGTGGAGCAGACTGTCAATTAGTATGTGCTTAAGCCTTGTGTCTCAAAGCAGAAGAGAATGACAATGTGTATGTGTTTATGCCTCTCTAAAGCCTTGTGTCTCAAATCTGCCACAGAAACAGATTTTACTTAGATTGAAACGTGTTATTAAAGGATATGAAAGAAACTCACGAGACACGCTTTACTTCATTGGGGCGCCTTACTGCACGGCCCCCAGAGCTGCAGCAGAGCAGACTGACACACACTATCAGCCACATAACGCCCTGAAACACAGACTTCAATCATTAGTTCCACTTCATTCTTTAGTTTGTCTCGTTAAAGTTGCAAAAATAACCTGAGTTTACTAGTAGTTTAACTTCATGTTGCAGTAGCTTGCTGGTAAACTCCATTCAAATGTACAAGGGGTGGCAATATGGAATGCTTTATAGCCAGAATTGACTGAGAAAATCATGGTGGAAAATGTGCCTCAGCCAATCATTCTATTCAGACTATCTATTGGGCTGCTGAATGTCAGATTGTTTGCTGCCATGTGACTTTTTGTATTATATTAAGTTAGAATTTCATCACATGTGCATTGTCAATTAACTATTATTATTTTTATTTTTTTTAAATTAATGTTTTTTTGTTTAGTTACTATTTATGTTAAACATTTACATATTGCATTTATATCAAGTGTTATCTACAGCTCTTTTTTGAGTAGAATGAACATTTTGGTTTTATAATATAAACTACTGACAACATTTCTCCCAAATTCCAATATATTTTTTGTCATTAAAGCAGCTACGAGTAACATTTAAATATCTTTTAAACAGCCTCATGTTTCCTCTGATAATCATAAATTACCTTTAACAGCAAACGAGACCATCAGTGCAAAGAAAGACGTTTTTATATAGTTCTATTTACTGCTTTTGGTCTGGTCGCAAACCCAGTCCGATTTTCGGTTCGCTCGTGCAGGCTCTATGGTCACATATCCGTATTGGTCGCAGATTTCAATGTGGCGCTGCGACGCGATTTGAGAAGCCTAAACCTCCAGGTGAGGGAAGGGGAGCGGGAGCCTTGTTTGAGACAGTTATTTGTCGTCATAATGACTGATAACGGGGCTGAACCATCAAAGAAAAAAAAGAAAATGCAATGAAGAAAAGCTAAAAGGGAGAGTGATATAGGCTACGGGCGGGACGAGGGCGTTGCCAAGCAATGTGTATACTATTTTACGAGAGCGAAACTAGACTACAATGTTTACTCCTAAATGAATGAGCGGTTGGTACTAACACAAAGTTTGCTTTGCTTCACCATCACCAGATAACCATTATCTGAAATAGTCATTATTTACATCAACAACACAAACAAATTACCTCATCGTGATCCATACTAACTGCCGTCTATCGTTCATTCGCTTTCTGTGAGGACACGTAATCTTTCAGCTCCGTGAGAGAGAGTAGTTAGGTGACGCTGCTGCATCAACTCATTGCAATCAGGTGTGTGTAGCACTGACTGGCATTAGTTCATGCAGTGTCAAAACCACTCTCACGGAGCCGAAAACAGTCTGGTGCCCTCACACTTTCAACACACGGACATGCACTATATTGCTCCCTTCTCAGTTCACACTCGCACGCCTGGCACGAGCTAGAAAACAGCTTTGCGACAGCGGGCGTCGTAAAAATACTACCGCTTTTGTCCAAACGTGCCATGTTACTCGTGCATTTTCAATAAGTTATATATACAATAAGTTATAAGAAAAATCCAGACTGGTCTCTTAACTTTTTCTGGAGCTGTATACTGGTGTTGACATTTAATGTAATGGACAACAGAACTCTTTTTTTTATAATAATAATTGATTGGATTTATATAGCGCCTTATTTCGATGTTGTTGACTCAAAGCTCTTTACAGGGTTCCAGGTTCCATTCATTCACACACAGTCATACCGGTGGTGGTAAACTACCATAGTAGCCACAGCTGCCCTGGGGCAGACTGACAGAAGCGTGGCTGCCATTCAGCGCCTACCGCCCCTCCGACCACCACCTCAAACATACAGCAGTCATACACATTCACACATCTAAGATTATCCAATCTTAATCTTAAATTTTATCTTATCTAAAAATATTTCTAAGTTCCAGTTCAACGAGTCCTAATGCATTTTCATCAAGCGTTATCTACTAGTGTTGAAATTTAATATAATGGACATCAATACTCTTTATTTATCCAATCTTAATCTTATCTTCTTTTTCTAAAAATATTTCTAAGTTCCAGTTCAAAGTGTCCTTACCTTTTGTTGTTAGCTTCACGATGCTCTGGGGCTCTGAGACAGAGAGATGCTGCAGGAGTTTTTATATCAGTGGAGAGGAGGGTGGACGCTCCGGTCACATGATTTCACAGAAACAGTTTCAGAGACAGACACAGGTGATGTGCAAGGTGTGACTGTTGCTCTGCACTGTATTATAAATTATACCAATAGTTCAACTCCATTTTTGCTTTAATAAATGTTAAAAATTGTTGTACTGTGAATAAATGGATGTTAAAAATTGTCATCATCATCATCATCTTCACCAGCTTATCTGGAGTCGGTATGTGGGGTTAGCAGCTCGAGCACGGGACCCCAAACTTCTCTTTCCCGGGCCACATTGTTAAAAATTGTAATAATGTGAATTAATGGATGTCTAAAATGTAGTTATATATTAAAACTGCTGATCAGCTGTTTTCTCAGGTACGTCAACATTGTTTTAGACTGTTTGCACTTGCTATTTTAATCACACCTGGTGTAGTATATTGATTTAACACCTACCTGTCCTGTGACTTCCTAAAGGCTGGATGCCAAAACGCGTTAATCATGTCTTTAATCTTACTCTAGTTAGAATATGCCAGCTTTAATGACTTTTTTTTTCTGAAGCCAAGTGCCTTGGATTTTCTCTCAATGCTCACTGTCCCCCTACCAAAGAGCACGGTCTGATTTGCACAAAGATTAGTTCCAGCTCTTAATTTTTTTCATTACACATCAGGAGGTCTCTTTTTTTTTTAAAGATACTTTTTTGGCATTTTCAAGCTTTATTAGACAGTACAGAGTTGAAATGGGGAGACAGAGAGAGAGGGGGTGGGGGGGGGTGAGGCTCACCACAGTGTGGACTGTTTCTTGTGCTGTACGGTGAATGAATGGATGTTTAAAATGTGGTTATATAAGAACATTTAAAAAGTGATGATTGGTATAAACATACATGCCTTAGAGTTCCTGTTCACTTTCTGTGTCCAATTTACACAAGGTACATCAAAATTCGTTTTTTGCATCTCCCCTCTCAAGTTACCACACTCCAGAGGGGGTCCTCACACAGGGTCAGCCATAGTACAGACAGACAGACACACTCCAGAGGGGGTCCTCACACAGGGTCAGCCATAGTACAGCGCCCTTGGAGCAGTTTTGGGGTTAAGTGTCTTGCTTAAGGACACAATTGTAGAGATGGTGGGCACCGTAGATTTAACAGCAGCCACCACTAGTTTTACTAACACCCTCCTGTCCGGTGCCGGGGATCCAACCAGAGACCTCATGGTTACTGGTCGACCACCTTTCCGCTAGGCCATCCTACCACTCAAACGGTTATTTACCAAAACATGTACAGTCACTCAAAAATTGCTGACACATACAGCACTCATGTAGCCTTCTGTTTTTTTCATAACAAGAAACCACGATGCAGCCCCAGAATATCAAAGCCAACAACAAGTGGGTGTGTAATAGGCAATAGAAATTAGAGGCTTATCAAATAAATCCAAGCTAATATTTGGAAAGGACCCACCTATTAGATAATAACTAGTTGTTAACATACGCTACAGCCAGCAGTGCTTACCTAAGCCTAGCACAAATATTATAATATTTTGTTATTATACCTGCAAATGTTCCCACAACATTTTGTCAAAGCCTTTAGACATGGACATCTAATTGCATAATTAATCTTTTCAGGACTATTATACTGCAGTTTAATAGGATAACACAAACCATTGCTGAGATTCTGTGTGAAAAGCCTGTTCATGCAAATTCTTTACAAAGGCTGCAGGATTTTACAACATGTTGCAGCTGAAAATGAGTGCAACTCTCTGCTGAAGGAAATGTTTGTTAAAGGATGTTCATCATAACTCGGACAACAAAGTCATAAACACTAAAATAACAAGTAATGCTGATGACTTCATTAAGAGCACTTTGTTTACCACAAGCTACTTCCTCCATGAACATGAGGTACAGGCACGGGCGTAATTTGTAGGGGGGATGGGGGGGATGCAACCCCTACAATAAACAAAATAATCAATCGATAAACAAAACCGGACAATGCAAGGCCCCCAAATATCGATGTCGAACACATTAAGGCATCATCATTTACTCAAACAAAAAATAAAATAAATTAAATAGGTCAAGTTTCAAGCAAATAACTAATAAGAAATCATATTAAGGGCATGAGACGTGGCTGAACACTATCGGAACAGGGCCTCAAAAAGTGACCCAACACACCCCGGCCACCATCACGTCCAACTACTCCCCAGTGGCAGACGACACAGGGCCATTCAGTCACAGACCACAAGACTGACAACTTTCCCCAAGACGTCAGACTATTGAACATGGCCTGAGCTGCCCCCTCCCCCCCTTTCACACACACACACACACACACACACACACACACACACACACACACACACACACACACACACACACACCTAAGGACTTAAAGGCTTAACTGTTTGTTTTGTATGTATTGCTCCCTAAACTTTATTTTATTATTTGTTTATTCTAGCTTACTATTTATTGGTGAGTGTCTTATTTATTATTACTTAATGTCTCGGTAGATGTTAAATGTTGTTATGTCTCTGGGAGTGCAATGAGGCGGACACCTTTAGCAAACAAAGAGGATCCGACATGTTTATGAGAGAAGATGATAAACAACATGAGAAGCATGTGAGGAGGGGGGTGGGGCAGATCAGCTGATTGCAGTAAAACTAACCCTGCATTTTAAATCTCATACTGTAAAGAAATGTCAATGTATAAATTAAGATTACAACTTTATTTTTTGTTGTTTTTTTGTGTTTTTTACTCACGTATCGTAATCATCATCATCATCATCATCATCATCATCATCATCAACCTTTATTTAAACAGGCAACAATTGCTAAGAAACAATGTCTTATTTAAGCAATGGCCTGGTAGTTGTTGTGAATCTATGTCTGATCTAAATAAACTGAACTGAATAAATCCCATACTCTAATTTATTATTTTCTACACACTACAGCTGATAGACGCATATGAAAAAAGAACAAGTAAGAAGAAATGGAAGATCAGATTGATTTGACTACTTATGTTCACACTGTAAGAGCCATTTTTGTTCATGTTTTGTGTGTTATTCTGTGAACTACCACTTGGGGAGTAGTAGTGCCACGGTCACTTAGCCAAGAGGTCATATAATCAAGGAGCTGACAGTTTTTGGCCCAATCCTAATGTCCACCTTTACAGACTCACAGACTTTGAGATGCGCTCTCAGTGAGGCTTAGGCCTGTCCCACTATAACATCATCAAGTCCAAGAGGGCTCTTTATGTGTTACTGGGTGTGTGTGTGTGTGTGTGTGTGTGTGTGTGTGTGTGTGTGTGTGTGTGTCTCTCCTATCCCTAACCCTCTCTCTTTGTGCCCTTTAAGCACCCTTTCCGAACAGGGGAAACTTCTTCTTCAATGTCAAATTTCAGCTTAAGACAGTAAATTTAAGGGTTTGAGGCTTTAGGGAGGACTTTGGGATTGGTGTGTGGAGATTGAAGATGAATGTCTGTCTCATGGCACTGAGGACCATGAGCACACTCTGCTGTTTGAATCTGTCCACTGCAGTGTATGATGGGGTCAGGGAGGGGTCGGTCCAGTGTATGATGGGGTCAGGGAGGGGTCGGTCCACTGCAGTGTATGATGGGGTCAGGGAGGGGTCGGTCCACTGCAGTGTATGATGGGGTCAGGGAGGGGTCCACTGCAGTGTATGATGGGGTCAGGGAGGGGTCTGTCCACTGCAGTGTATGATGGGGTCAGGGAGGGGTCGGTCCACTGCAGTGTATGATGGGGTCAGGGAGGGGTCGGTCCACTGTATGATGGGGTCAGGGAGGGGTCGGTCCACTGCAGTGTATGATGGGGTCAGGGAGGGGTCGGTCCACTGCAGTGTATGATGGGGTCAGGGAGGGGTCGGTCCACTGCAGTGTATGATGGGGTCAGGGAGGGGTCTGTCCACTGCAGTGTATGATGGGGTCAGGGAGGGGTCTGTCCACTGCAGTGTATGATGGGGTCAGGGAGGGGTCTGTCTGGAACATTTCTGGGGATCTATATTGGTGAATAGATTGGAGAGGAAACTGGATGTTCAATGGCCTGCTTCGGTTTTTATTTTGGTAACTTGAGAATAAGATGTACAATCAATCAACTTTGTCATTGAATTTAAACAAGTACAGTGGACCATTTTGGCATTTTAAAACATGACAATACTGAAACGGTCCTTTGGGCAGAGTGAATCCCTAACATTTGGGATACTGTGGTAAGTTTAATGTTGAAAGTTTGATGTTGAGATCTTTCAAAATTCTTTTTTGATTCATGATTCAAAGGCTTTATTTGTCACATGCTCATAAAGTATGTGCAATGAAATGTAGGTGTGGCAGACTCCGTATTACTGTGCACAAATAGAAAGAAAGGAAAATACATACATGTAAGTTTTTCCAGATTATAAACACAAGAAAGACAAAGTATTAAAGTTACTGCAAGTATCGACATATGGTCAAGTTGTTGAAATGAAGAATATTATAAATAGATGAAGATTAGATAATCAGGGAGGTGTTCAAGTTGAGTTGTGCAATATTGCCGAGCCATTAACCTTTGAGTGATTCAGAGTGGAGGAGGAGGTCAGAGGATGGAAGTAAAGGGAAAAGGGGAAGCGTGGCATGTTGGTTTTTAGTGAAAACGGATTCTGAATCATAATGGGTTGGGGAGTGTCACTCAATCAGCAGTTGGTCTGAAAGAGTTTGATTAATCATATGCCTGTTCCAATTTATTCTGACCCAAAGTTCAAGAATGGGGCGACTGTGGCTCAGGTGGTAGAGTGGGGCGGCAATGATCGAAGGGTTGGCAGTTTGATTCCCGCCCTGCCACTTGTGTCATGGTTGTTGTGTCACCCACCTTGCCTTGGGTGGTAGGATGGCTTATAGGTGAGGGGTACGACCAGTGGCCATGAGGTCGCTGGTTCGATCCCGGCACCAGACAGGAGGGTGTTAGTAGTAAAACTAGTGGTGGCTGCTATTACATCTATTACGGTTGCCCACCATCTGTACCAGTGGAAGTCAGCCATTTATACATTTTTCAAGCTTATTTCGGAAATGTATTACTATGCCAGCTCTAAAAATCCTACATTTAGTGTACAATTAAACAGATATAATTTATTAAGTAAGCATTCATGTTTGCTATATAAACTTTTTTCTCTCTTTCTAAAGGCCCCCTCTGAAACAATACAATACCTTAAATTGACTGCACTGACATCCATCTCCATAAGGTAACAGACTAACTCTGCATAAGTATCTCATACACAGAACTCGCCCACTAAGCACATTTCTACATTAGGGATGTCGACAGATCTCTGACACAATCCTCTTGGAAGATTCAATCCGCTCAGAGCTGAAACTGCTTGTTATCAGCATCACTATTCCATCATGACTCAGTGTTGGAATCTTCACAGCAATAAAGTTCACTAGTTCAACTTCCGCAAAAAAATTACCGTCATTTGTTCAAAATATTTCCAGTTTAAAACCCAAATTATTTCTGTGAAATCATGTGACCGGAGAGTGTCCGCCCTCGTCTCCAATTATATAAAAGATAATCCCGAATCTTTCTAACCACACGGCGTCCGGGACCATGGATAAGCCAACAACAAAGGTAAGAACTCTTTGAAACTGGAATGAAGAAGTACTTTAAACATGTCAAGACTAGTAAAATGTATTTAACAGAATTAATTACTAAACAACATATTCTTTAGATTTTTCCCTCATCTAGTTTAAAATCCAGCTTCCTGGAAGGTGAGAAGCCCTGAGATTTAAACCTGTCCTTAATAAAATAGTCCCATCTGGACTTTTCACAAGGACTGAATTACAAGGAATGTCACATTTTGGTTAAAAACAAATCTGGATTTTCTATTATCTGGGACTCGGCAACTGGGGGGTTCAATTACAGCAGCAATGGTCCGGTTTAAATAAAAATCTCAAGAAATTCACTTGTTAAATACACAATTTTTTTCTTCTAAAAAGTCAGTGAACTACTTGAATCACTGTGCAAATATGAATGTAGTTGACCTACCTTAAAGCTACTGCAGAATGGAGTTAAACTTCTAGTTTAATTATGATAAAGTGGAACTAATGATTGAACTCTTTGCCTGTTGCTGTGTTTCAGGGCGTTATGTGGAGGCTGATTGTGTGTGTCAGTCTGCTCTGCTGCAGCTCTGAGGCCCAGCAAGTGACCTGCAGGGATGATAACGGTGCTGCAGTGGACTGGTGAGTTTCTTTCATATCCTTTAAATACACGTTTCCTTCAAAGTAAAGTTTGTATCTGTGTCTGCTTTCAGACAGAATGCTTTAAAGAGGTATACAATCATATGAAAAAGTTTGGGAACCCCTCTCAGCCGGCATTATAATTGACTCTGCTTTCACAAAAAATATATAAAAGTGGTATTTCTTTAATTTACCAGGAACAGCTAAGTACTGGGATGTTTTCCAAACAAAGATTTTTTGAAAAGCAGTATTTGGTTATATGAAATAAAATAAAATGTGAAAAACTGGCTGTGCAAAAATGTGGGTACCCTTGTGGTTTTGTTGATTTTAATGCCTGTAACAGCATGTAAAACTGATTACTTTAAACACAAAGTTGGTTGGATTATGTTGTTAAGCCTTGAACCTCATAGAAATGTCTGTTTAATCATGAGAAAATGTATTTTAGGTGCCTAAATGCAAGTTGCACTTCTCTTTGACTCTCTGCTGAAGTGAGACAGAATGGGATCATCAAAACAGCTCCCAAAAGATCTGAAAAACAAAGATTGTTCATTGTCATGGTTTAGGGGAAGGCTACAAGAAGCTTTCCCAAAGGTTTCAATTGTCAATTTCGACTGTAGGGAACGTTGTCAGGAAATGGAAGGACACAGGCACAGTGGCAGTTAAACCCAGGCATGGCAGACCAAGAAAAAAACAGGAGCGGCAAGGTGGAGGATTGTGAGAATGGTTGCACACAACCCACAGATCACCTCCAAAGACCTGCAAGAACATCTGGCTGCAGATTGTGCATCTGTACATCGTTCAACAATTCAGCGCAATTTGCACCAAAACATCTGCTTTTTATAAAGACCAAATAACTTAATTTTTGTCTCATCAGTCCAAAGCATTTTCTTCCAATATGAATCTGGCTTGTCTAAATGAGCTTTTGCAAACTCCATGCAACTGTATCTGTGGCGTGGGCGCAGAAAGGGCTTCCTCCTCATCACCCGGCCATACAGATGTTTTGGTGCAAATTGCACTGATTTGTTGAACCATGTACAGATACACAATCTGCAGCCAGATGTTCTTGCAGGTCTTTGGAGGTGATCTTTGGGTTGTGTGCAACCATTCTCACAATCCGCCGCATATGCCGCTCTTGTACTTTTCTTGGTCTGCTAGACCTGGGATTAACTGCAACTGTGCCTGTGTCCTTCCATTCCCTGACAACGTTCCTTACAGTAGAAATTGACAATTGAAACCTTTGGGAAAGCTTCTTGTAGCCTTCCCTTAAACCATGATAATGAATAATCTTTGTTTTTAAGATCTTTTGGGAGCAGTTTTGATGATCCCATTCTGTCTCACTTCAGCAGAGAGTCAAAGAGAAGTGCAACTTGCATTTAGGCACCTAAAATACATTTTCTCATGATTAAACAGACATTTCTATGAGGTTCAAGGCTTAACAACATAATCCAACCAACTTTGTGTTTAAATTCATCAGTTTAACATGCTGTTACAGGCATTAAAATCAACAAAACCACAAGGGTACCCATATTTTGGCACAGCCAGTTTTTCACATTTTATTTTATTTCATACAACCAAATACTGCTTTTCAAAAAATCTTTGTTTGGAAAACATACCAGTACTTAGCTGTTCCTGGTAAATTAAAGACATACCACTTTTATATTTTTTTTGTGAAAGCAGAGTCAATTCTAATGCCGGCTGAGAGGGGTTCCCAAACTTTTTCATATGATTGTATTTGAATTGCATTGAAAGAGACAATGAAAAATGAAGACTAAATACAGATTGCTGTACTATTGCTCTGCTATACAGGGTTCAACGTTAAATTGTTTCCCAACTGGCCCGGTTGGCCAGTAGCATTTCACTAGCCCTTTGTATATTTTCACTGGCCCGGCAGTAAAAAAATATAAAGTTTTTTCTGAATTATGGCGATTATTATATGTTCAGCATTGAATTTCACTTTAAATTTTAGTTAAGGAGATGATATGTTGATAAACAAATTATATACAGTTAACAACGTTATATTTTACAAAAACATAGACTGTGACCAGTCGTCAGTGGCCCTGGCGGGCCAGTGACTGGCCAATCAACTTGCACTGCAAATCGTATTACTGGCCACGGCAGTAGGCCATGGGTTATGTTGAACTCTGATATATCTACTCTTTCTATTTAATTTGCACAGACACAGAGAAGAGTGTGTTACACTGAGAGACCAGTGATTTATAGAGTCTGTATTGTTTCTGCTGACTGACGTTTCTCTCCTCTGCTCGTTATCAGGTTCATCATTTACAAGGTGCCCAGGCACACTAACAGGTTCACTGGTTTGGAATATTATTATATTGATTCAACTGGAGCACGGCGAGAACCTAGCAACAATCACCACATTAACAACCCCTGGGGCGGTCTGGCAGGCACACTGGAACCCATGTTTAAACCGATCAAACAAATGGTGAGAATTGTTTTTTAAACTTTTCACAAGAGGAAACCTACGACTAAAATGCCTTTGTCAGTTATCCAATGTTGATGACTGTATGTGGAAAAGGTCCATGTTGGTTCTTTGTTTTGTTTTGTCTCTAGTTCTGTGTTCGTGTTCTATGTTTAATAGATAAAAAGTAAAATTCCATGTCATGGGTCCCTCACCCAGGAACAACAGCTGGCGTGGTAAAAACACTACTTTTGTCCAAAGGGGGCGCTAGAATTAACAAAAGCTGAATGTTCCCCGACACACCTTTAAACTTTACAAGAGAGGAAACCATGACTCAAACATTCTCAGTGATTCTGCAAACTGAGAGAATAATGTTTCTGACACTTTCTTCTCTTTCATTTATAGTCAGACGACTTTGGATTCATCAGCTACAGCGATCAACCTCCAGGAGCTCAGGCCAACAGCGACTGGTTTGGCCACAGTAAAGGTGAGGAGAGAAACGGCTCTTTGACCCTGCGTTATGTTTTCAGTCAAACAGAGAGTCTAGTCAGTCTGAATGGCATGAACAGGTGGCCAGCACCAGACTTTTGGGTACACTAAAAAAAATTATTGTTTCCATTTACTTCAATTTGACAGAGAACATATTATCATTCATAAATTATTTTGTCTGTCTGTCTGTGTCCTCAGGAGTCGTGATGATGGACAGGACCAGCCCTACCAGCACTGGAGTCTGGCTGCTACACAGCACACCACAGTTCCCTTTCAGAAGAGAAGCAAATAACTTCTGGCCACAAAGTGGAAATGTTCACGCTCAGACGTTTCTCTGTGTAACATTGAAATACAAGGATTTCAAACAAAAAATAGGTAATAGTCTTTTATAAATCTTCATCTAATCGTCTTTGTGGCTGATTTGAATATTATTTTAATATAATGTTTTGTTTTTTAATATTTCAAGGTGGTCATCTGCAGTACATCAGAGCGTACCCGTTTGACTACGACGTCCCGGTTGGCTTTCATCAGGACATTCCAGATATGATGAAGATTATCAACTGGATCCAAAATCCCCCTCCGATCACAGACCCAAATCCATTTCGGTCTTTTTGGTCAAATGGCGGAAGTTTCTTTACTGGCGTTACTAAAAAACAGTCACCAGATGGGGACAGGGAAGGTGAGAATAATGAATCTTCTGTAAAAGCTGTTTCTCTCTCATTGCCCTTATCCACACTTCTCTACTTTGGTAATGAGTTCTTTTTTGGAGATGGTTTTCCATCACACAAGTGTACCCATGATAGCATGCCTCTGTGGAAATCTCGTTTTGATTTTGGATGGAGTATCGTCCGGTCCTTTACCAGTCAGAGAAACGGGCCGTGTCCTTTTATTAAGATTGTTCGATTGTTTTTCACCAAACAAATAAGTGTCCTATCTGTGATGGAATAACGAGATTCCTGAACTAAATGTAAAGTGTCTCCAGGATGTTTTAGACACATTTTAGAAATATTTTGAAGATCAAGATGATGATAATATTGTAAATTATTTAATTCAAGATAATCGTAACATGAAGTTTTCACGTTGTTTCATATCTTGTGTCAGTATGAAGCTGTTTTAAGGTTTAACAGGTTTTCTCTAACTTGCCTCTTCTTGTTGTTCTTGCAGTTGGAGATCTCTACATCGCTATTGCAAACGGAGTACAGAGTGATGTGATGGTCCAGTCGTGGCCAACTCAGGGCGACGTGTCCTACTGTCCAGCAACCGGATTTAAAGTCGAGAATATTAAATCTGTAAAAACTAATTGGGGAAACTGGGTACGTGGAAATGATCATTCAAAGTGGTGCATAGCTAGAGAACAAAACAAGCCGTTGACATGTATCAGTGATGTGAACAGAGCAGAGAGCCAATATGAACGGAGCGGAGGGGCACTGTGCATTTGGAATGAACAGGTTAGGACCATGTTTTACGGGTTGATTGAAACCCATGAGCCCTGTCCATAGTCAAGGCATGGGCTGATCAATCCTCACCATCCACATTGTTTTAAATCCTCGTCTTACTGTGTTTGTTTTTGCTTTGGTTTGTAAACCAAAGCAAAAAATATGTTGATTTGAAATTATACATAATTTCAAATCAACATATTTCTGAATCTATGGTGAAGGGAAAAAGCTCTATAATGTACTCAAGCTTCAGTTAGTTTATTAGTGACACTGTTTAATTATGCTATGTACTGTTAAATGTCTTTCATACAAGTATAAATCAAAGTCCAAATTGTACATTCAGGTGTTCATTTGACTAAACGTTATCTGTTTGTGTCTGTATACTTCTCCGATACATCCATTTATAAAAGCCATTATCTCAACATTAGTTTTATTCAATACTCTGAACCAAAAATCTCAACTTCTAAAGCACTTACATCAACTAAACTTTCCATAATCATTCTCAGCACTATTCTGAAGGTTATTACAGAAGGATTTGTTCATATGTTGTTCACTGTCTGATTTATGAGACATTTACTTTATAAATAAATGATGAGAATGTATTTCTAAGACATGCACATTGTTTATTTTGATTTATAAAATCAAAAGAAGCTGTATCCAAAATCTGTTCTGAAAAAACTTTGGACACTTAGTTTGTAAAAATTAAATAAAGAATTTAATTCTGGCTTTATCCAACATCTGTTTTTTTAAAATAGTTGCTAATTAACACAAAGTTGCTTAGATATTACCAATTTTGCATATTTAATCAAAAATATCTTCAAAATTTGTAATATAAAAATGGTTTTATTGTCACATCATAAGCTAACATTAGGGATACCCTAATCAGTCATATGTTGACTATTTGATGTTGGGTTTGTCTTATATGATGATTAACCTTTAAATGATCCAGAGTAAAGGGAAACAGGCTCTGCTTTTGTTTGATTTGAGAGAAACTTTGTAAAAGCATTTACTGTAAATAAACAGGGAGCAATAAGACCTGAACCTCATTGTTGACGCAGACCAAACAATATTCTTAAAATTTGGGTAAAAATAAAGTGAAACAGACGTTTATCACTAAAACTCTTTCTCTTTCTTTTTACTATTCTACACACTACAGCTGTCCATACAAAGTTAGTGGTTTACATTTGCGACATACAACTTACTTATCTTATTATAACAACGGTCCTTGAACTTGCCTCTTGCTTATATATCCGTCTCATCGCTGGTTGTTTTTCACTGCGAGGCTCAGTTCATGTGATGTAACTTCTGCTGCAGTGAATTGTGGGTCAGAACCTCCATAAAGCTGCTGGTTTCAACACTAAAAATCACCACCGGATGTAATAGGACATCTGGGTATTTTTCAAAATGTTGTATATGATCAAATGTACTTAGATAGACTGAATATTTTTCTACCATACTAAATAGCAGGGAAGAATGGGTATTGGAAAGCAGCAATGATTTTCAAACATGAACCACTAGAGGTCTCTCTCTCACATTAAACCAAAGACACAGAACGGACAAAGGCCAGCGACTGTCACTGAGTCACTGCTATTTTAGTTATTCTAAAACTGCACATTTTTGAAGTAAATTACATCCCTTAGGTAATAAGATGTTGTCTTTGCAGATGGGCACTTTGACTTAAATCCCCTCTGTACGTTCACCTACACACCTGTTTACTATCGTAGAAACAGATTAAAGATGTACCAATACATGTGGTGTGATGCAGCATGCTCACAACTTGCCCTGCTACATCCAGTTAGGATTTTAAGTGTGAAAATCAGCATTGTTTTTGGGTGATTCTGATCCACAATCCAATGTGTACTGAAAGTGATGTCACATATATTGGGAACTTTTGATGATCAGCTGTATGTAGAATAAAAAAAAAGAGTATGCGATTTGGAACTGTAATAACCTGGTCTCCCCCTGTCCCTCCTCACATGCTTCACATGTTGTCTATCAGCTTCTCTCATAAACAGATCCTCTGCTTTGTTTGCTCAATGTGTCAAGCCCATGTTGTTACCTGCCTGCATTCGTGTTCCTGCCAGTAAGCCTCTCTTCTGGATTCAATGCTTTGGCATGGCATGCCAGCTCAAATGTAACAACAGTTACAAAACAACTAAGGTCCAGTATAGGGGGACGTAGGTCATGGAAAGTTCTTTAGTGCACTTGCACAACTGCAACCTGAGCAGATCAAATCTATACAGTGGATGAAAAAATTTACCTTTGTTCCGACTTTGGTGCGGAGTTTTGGGTGTGAAAACTCCCTTAATCCACATATTATAAGTTAAAGGGTGAACTAGTTTAAAGGTATCCACGTGATTTCAGAGAAATGGTGTGACGTCAAACCACCAGTTAAACAGGGTGTGAAGGGAGGGAGGAGATTCTATTCAACCGCATAAAGTATGCCTTAATTTTTGCCCTTAGTGTAAAGACAGGAGCTCTGATGCAGGTATGTTTATACCAAACATCACTTTGCATGGATTTATATGTTCTTATATAACCACATTTTAAAAAGCCATTCCTTCACAGTAAAATAATATTTAACAATTATTGTGAAGTCAAACTAAAGGAACCTTTCGGCAGTCCGAGTTGCCGCATGGACTATAGAAGAGGCGGCACACAACAACTAATAATGATGTGAAGGAACAAGACGCGACTGGAGCAGCGATCAGTTCAAAAAGATCTAATCCCGTGCAAACGAGTCTACAAACGCCAGAGAGGCAGCCGGTAAGACACCGAGCCCATCAGGGGAGACTGTGGACAATTTGAGATGAAATGTTTGTGCAGGCGATAGCTGCTAGTGTTAGCCACGGGGCCGAACCGGCAGTGCCGTGGTTAACCCTGTAAATGCCAGCGTTATTTACAATACAGCACAGAGAAACAGTCCACACTGTAGTGAGCATCACCTGTGTCTGTCTCTGAAACTGTTTCTGTGAAATCATGTGACCGGAGCGTCCACCCTCCTCAACACTGATATAAAAACTCCTCCTTGATCTCTCTGTCTCAGTGCCCCGGAGCATCGTGAAGCCGACAACAAAGGTAAGGACTCTTTGAAACTGAAATGAAGAAATACTTTGAAATGTCAACAACAGGAAATAAAATTTGATTGTATCTAAAGCCTTTGGAAACCTGGTATAAAACACAATATAAAACAGTAAAACTCAATATGATAAAGTTGTCTCAACAAGCTTTTACAATAATCTGATTGAAAATGTATTATGAAACTTAGTTTAAAACATAATTTTTACTGTCTAGATTAGGGGTTTGAACGTTTATAAAAATGTCTAAAAGGTTGTACGACGGAAATTTTTTTGTGTACATGTTTAACTGTGACCCTCCAACCCCCAAGCTCGACGGCGACTCCCAGTGTGTGTGTGTGTGTGTGTGTGTGTGTGTGTGTGTGTGTGTGTGTGTGTACAGAGAACTAATAAGGAGCCCATCCTCCAGCTCCTGTGAAGCTCTGACCATGGCCTGCTCGTGAGTATTTCATGGTTTTATTGTTAAAATGCATTAAGGTGACAACGCTGTGATGTGACAAAAAGTTACATGTAGTCAAATCTAGAAAACTAGACTTTTGCATATGTTTCTTCACGACTGAACCGAATGTTGACAGTTTCCAAAGTGCCAAAGTGAAACATGCAGAGATTATAAATGCACGTACATTTATACAACTTTTGGATAAATCTCTCAGTATATTGACCTTAACAACACCATCATTGATATTATTACATATTTATATACTGTAAATTAATTCTAAAAAAGGTTGACTATGCAACATTTCCAGAAAATAAAGCCACACAAAAGTAATCTGACTCAATGATCACTTCTGCCTCACTGGAATGTGGTGGTGTGTTTATCTGCACAGTCTCTCCCCCCCACCCCCCCCTGTATTTTGCTTTGTTTTGGTTTCCTTTGCTCCGTCGGGACACTTCTAGGCGTCAATCAATTGAGCACGTAGAGAGTGTTGAACATACAGCAGAGCACAGAACAGCAGCCCCTCCCCTATCCACTTTTGCTTCGGTAAGCTCAGTTGCTAAAACTGATAGTTAGGCTATGTCTCTGAGTGTGTCCACCCACCACAGAATTTCCCCCGTGCGCAGTGGGAGGAGCTGGGGTGGAGCTAATTCTGAATCTTGTGTTTTCAAAACGAAACCAACAAATGTTAATATGTAAATGGTAAATGGACTTGTATAGCGCTATATCTCCGTTTATCACAGACTCAAAGCGCTTTACATTGTTTTTTGTACACATTCACCCAGTCACACACACATTCATACACCGATAGCAGCAGCTACCACGCAGGGTAGGCTTAGCACTAGGGTGCTAAGCTAACTATCGGGAGCAATTCGGGGTTCAGTGTCTTGCCCAGGGAGACTTCGACATGTGGCGGGGAGACGGGGGATCGAACCTCCGACCCTGCACACCAGAGGCGAACTTCCTACCCACATCGCCACTGCCGCCCCAAAATAAAATACAGCTAGAGAGAGGAGGACTGTGCAGATTAACACACCACCACACATTCTAGTGGGGCATTAGGGATCATTGAGTGGGATTATTTTTGTGTGACTCTATAATTCATGTTTTCATTAAAATGTTGCATAGTCTGTCTATAAGACCAGACTGTAACATGTGCCTGAACCTGTCTTTTCATCCATTTCAAATGTTTCAGATTTTACTTTTTTTAAATGTGTCTTTCCTTTAGATTAACTAGTGCACTGCCTGTAGGAAGCAGGTATTAGCTCATGCAGTCTTAAATGTAACCCGTCTATGAAAGTGGGACACAGAAAAAGTCACACAGTCATTGAAATGGTTGTCGCATCGCTTGTCAATGTCTATCTAAATATTTTTTTGCGCCATATAGTCATGGCCGAAATGATTCATACCCCTGGCAAATTTTGACTTAAACTTACTTTTATTCAACCAGCAAGTTTTTTCTTAATTGGAAATGACACAGGCTTCTCCCAGAAGATAAGACGATGTACAAGAGGCATCATTGTGGGAAAAAAAATATTCAGCTTTTATTTAGATTTGAACAAAAAGTGGGATGTCTAAAATTATTCATACCCATCTCAATAATCAATAGAAAAAACTTCAAATTCAAGGATGCACACCTTTGTGCTGTGCACAAGCCACCTCTGGAAGCTCAGGTCGATCTGACTAACAGTCAGAGAGATATGCGAGTCACAGACAGACACACAGACAGACAGGCATTTCTTGCTTTATAGATAGAAAAGTTTAATAATTTGATTTTTTATATTTAATTTGCCGTGGATTTAACAATGAATAGAAAATAACATGTTGTACAAGGAGGAAATGTTAAATGTAAATGATTTGCTTTTTCTTTAGGAAATTTGAGAACATCACCTGCAAAGTTCTGATCCATTCAGGATCTCCTGCTCTCTACCAGCTGACACCAAAGGAAGAGCAGATTGGAACTCTGAAAAGAATGACTCTTGGTAAAAAAGATCCTGACAAAATAAATAGAACCATCTTGCTTGTGGGTGAAACAGGAGCAGGAAAATCTACTCTGATCAACGCTCTGGTCAACTACGCCATGGGAGTGAAGTTGCAGGACAATGTCTGGTTTCAGATCATAAAAGAAAAGGAGAAAAGTCAGTCAGAAAGTCAGACATCAGATGTGATCGTGTACGAGATCTTTGGCTTTGAAGGTAAAACTCTGCCCTACTCTCTGACCATCATCGATACTCCTGGATACGGAAGCACAGAAGGAAACGAACAGGATGTCATTGTCTGTCAAAGATTATTTGACTTGTTCAGCTCAGAGGAAGGAGTTCATGAGATTAATGTGGTGGGTCTGGTGCTGAAAGAAGGTGACGTTAGACTTAGTGACCGACTGAGGTACATCTTTAATTCAATGTTGTCTCTGTTTGGAAAAAACATGGAGACCAACATCGTTGCCCTCATCACACGCTCGAATGGAAGAACACCTAAAGCAGCTCTAGGAGCACTTAAGGAAGCAAATATTAAATGTGCTGAAAATGAAAAGAATCAGCCAGTTCACTTTTTGTTTGATAACTGCCAGGATGAAGACAGAACCGAGGACATAGAAGACCTTGAACATGCAGATAAAGTAACAACGAAAGGCATGAAAGGTTTCACTGACTTCCTGGGAAAAAATGAACCTCAAAAGCTGGAAACAACCGTGCAGGTCCTGAACGAACGCGTCAGGCTGACAGCCTGCATCCAGAACCTACAAGAGAGACTTGAGTTGATTGCACTCAAACAGAGAGAAATCCAACAGACTGAGGAAGGTCTGAAGAAACATGAAGAGGAGATGAAGAACAATGCAGGGTTCACTGTAGAAGTTGATGAGCCCTACAAAGAGGCAGAACGTATCGATGGTGGGATGTGGGGGAAGGTGTTTTATGGAGGAGCTACCTGCTGCAAAAAGTGTGAGGAGAACTGTCACTACCCTGGATGCACAATGGCCTGGTATCCAAAGCACTGTCAGGTCATGAGAAGTGGGCACTGTACTTCATGTACTGGGAAGTGTCCCGTGTCAGATCACGTGAAAGAAAAATGGAAGTTTGTGACCAAGACGAGGAAAGTACCAAAAACTCTACAAGATGTCAAAGACAAGTACGATGTGAATAAAGCAGAAACTGAGAAGAAGGGGAGCCTTTTGGAAAGACTTCAAAAACAGAAGGAAAACCTTGAAGCAGAAAAAACAGTTTTGCTGGATGAGGCCTACCAGCATGTTATGAATCTGGAGCACATCGCCCTAAATGTTGTTTCACTGTCCACCTATGTCCACTTGGACTTCCTGATTGAGGAGATGCAGAAGAAGAATGACACAAAGAAAGTTAAAACACTTAAAAAAATGTTGAGTCGAGGAGACAAAGGAGTGCTGGCAGCGGTGAAGTACTATTATCATAAAATAACTGGAAAGTTTGGAGGAACTAAAGAGGAAACTGGGGTCTAGGCTGATGACACTAACCCATGTCACAATGTCCTGAAGTACCCCTGTACATCACAACAACCAGGTGATATTAAAAGCCAGAACAAGTTTGATTAATTTAAATTTATTTTTGTGTCTGTTGGAGTTTGAATTTTTTTGTACTTTGAGAATTTACTTCCAATTTATTTTACCGGGGCGCAGCGGGTAAGGCGTCCACCCCCCGGGCCCAGGCCCAGCAGCAGAACCGGGCTCAAATCTTCCCCTCTTTCACCCATTTCAACTCTGTCTCTCCAAAATCTATCCAATAATACCCCCCAAATTTTCGCCGCGCCTCCCATGGCCCTGGACAGTGACCTCCTTGACTAAGACATTTTCTGGGGGAAACACTGCAAATATAATTAAAAACAATTTAAAATAAGTAGACAATGGGTGGTGAGGTGATGAGGAAGGGAATATCAGGGGGGGTATGCAGATTTGAGAAGGTGGGTTTTGAGTTTGGATTTGAACTGGGTTATGGAGTCAATGTTGCGGATGTCGGGGGGTAGTGCATTCCAGAGCAGGGGAGCAGAGCGGCTGAAGGCTCTGCTCCCCATCGTCTTGAGACGGGCAGAGGGGACAGTGAGGTGAACAATAAAAGCAAAAGTGCCAAAAAAAATCTTTAAATTAATTTGACCATATAATCTGTTTTATATTAGCGATATTCCTTTGATCAGATAGTAAGTCATGTTTGAATGTTTTACATGGGAATGTTGTGAACAGCTGTCAGATCTACACAGATGAACATTTAAGGAATCAAATTGTATATTCTGAGTAACTTAAGAATAGAAATCATTGTCTCTAACCCATCTACCCAGCTATAAGAAATGCTTATCTATTACAGATATCTTAAATTGTGTTAAAAGTGTGATTTCCTTTTACAATTTCATTTGTACTATACTAACCGTAAAGTGAGTTAATGAATTTAGATTGATAAACAGTTTTTACTATTTGGTATAAAAAGTATAATTTAATTAATTTAGTTTGATTCGATGAATGATGTGTTGCTTAGATAGGACAAAATGTGTTTTTATCTGTTGTGATCTAGAGGTTTTGCTTTTTGTTTGCTTTCTTTCTTTTCATGTCAATTCACAGCAGATGGACGAGAGGGTTTTAGCTCATTTTGAGAGTTTTTTTGTGGGTGATGTTGATTCACACTATCAATTAAATGTGGAAAAAATCTTTTGTTGAAATATCTTAATGCCTGCTAAATGCTACACTTGATCTATGATATTTTCACAATTTAATCAAAGTTAAAAACTGCTATGTGTATATTTCATAGGATCAATCATTTATAAGAAAATGTTTTTGTTGTTGGGAAACTAAATACAAGTACACTCATTGTAAAGGAGTTTGGCCTGGAGTGGGTTGAATCCTCCTCCTGTGTGTGTTACAGCACAGGTGAGGTGTTGTAGGGAACGATGTGTGGAACCATGTGATGCAAGATCAAACAACACCTTGAGTGGAAACATCTACAGCCTGTGTTGTCTATAGTTAATGTGTGTTCATTCTAAGTACTATAACCACAAAGGGGAGACTGCTGTTCCCCAGTCATATCTGCATGTCTGTGTAACACTGATGATGGCTTTTCTTAACAAGCAATAAAGATCTACTGAGAATCAGAATATTGTCTCATCTGGTATTTTATTAACTGCACTAGACACAATTATATTTCAGTTTCCACACATATTGAGTCTTCACTGGATTATCAGCAAGTTTTTGAGCCTAAAAATGTGTTTGCCTTTTTTACTAAAACATATTAATGTTTTTCAATTGATAGAAAATATATTTTATAATCAAGGTTTAGAATAAAATGTGAAAAGTGATTTTCAGCATCTGGTAGCAACAACAATACTTTTGGAGATAAGTGAAGGATGATTTTGTTTTTATTGAAATTATTGTTTTAATGTCTACCTCATATATTACATGGTCAAGCAGTTTTTCAAAATAAGAAATAATAAGTTAAGGAGTGTGATCACTGACAATGTAAAACCTGTTTGTTCTCTAAGTAAGAGAGAGTGTTTGCTGAGCCATTGTGTTGGCTTAATAACAAATTAAAACACTGCAGCACACAGCAGTTTATAAATAAGTTTCTTTGCTTATTTTTAATATTTTGTCATTGCTAATAATCTTTTATTATTTAAAAATTAGTGAATTAATAAATAATCATATAAAGTTTTTATTTGAATGGAGAAGACAACCAGCAGTGATGTAATATTTCGTCCAGCAGATGGAGGCAGTGTATCAGAAAAACAGAAAGGAGATGAGCAAGACCAGTGGAGATTATACTATAGTAGTAAACAATCAAACAGAGAAAAACAGACCTTTAACCCAGGTGAATCAATTAAAAAGCAATCTTTCAATTTATGCTCGTTTAAATGCCATAATTATACAGCAATTCTGACAATTTGTCTGTGATAATGCTCCAAAGTTAATGGGACAATAAAAGTGTAGCAAATACAAAGGATATCATATCTTGTTGTAGTGTTATATCAATAGTTAATTTGTAATACGGCAGCAGGGCGTGCTGATGTGACTTTATGTGGCTTTTGAGACCGGTATGTGTTTGTTGATGTTTTTATTATGTTCACCTCTGTGCAGCATGTGATTTGATATATTTCGGTTGGATATTGTTACAGAATATTGTATTTGTTTTCCTTGGTTTGAGGTGGAGTTGTGGATTTTGTGGGACACACACTCACCATAAAATTCGTAAAATGAACTATTGTAAACTTTGAGTAGAATAAATTATGCCTTATTGATGTAACAGTTTGGGCTGGATCTGATTTCAAGAGAATGAGAGACTCAATACTGTAGATTTTAAGGGATTACATTTAAAGGACATAAGCATTTTTTGTTATTGCAATATTGCCATGTTTACTACGTGAGAAGTAATTACTTCCCTTGACCACATCAAATGCTGAATCGTTGATCATCTTAATTGAAATCTAAATTATTCTTTAGCTTTCTGCTCTTAAATTTAAAACCTTGTGAACAACACAAGGTGAGATAATGGCACAACATGACCAAATATTAAGTGGCCATTATTACAGTGGACCCCAGTCATCAGCTTACCTTGACATTGGAGACTCAAGGGCCCAACTCGACAGTATCCAGCAGAGAAGGCCGTCCATTAGTTCCTGCAATGGCAGGTTAGCTTATTGTTCGATTACAAATAAAATAAAAATTAAGTTACTGGCAACATACAATTAAAACCAATGTAAGTCAGTATTGTATGATTGAGAAATAAGTAATCAATAAAAAATTGTATGTGTAACTTTATGTAATGCTTTCTATACAACACTTCTTGTCTTGCATCAGTTCGGTGGATTAAGTAGGGGATGAGGATTAATTTAATTTAAGTAGCAATTAAAGGATGAAGACATTACTTATCACTAAACCGAGATATTGCAGCTTCTTTGCGCTGCTAGCTTATCAATATTAGTATTGACCGACATTACTGCAAAGCTATTCAAGTTATTTCAATACTGTTACAGCTTCATACACACAGTCACAAAGTAGAGGTGAAATGTAAAATTCTAAAAACTTTCAATTTGATTCCAAAATACTGAAAATGTAACACTACCTTCAGCAGAGGCGTTCTCCTGTTCACGATGGTCATCAGTCCGGTCATGGAGGGGAAAATAACAATGGCGGAGCTGGGGCCAGAATACATGATAAACTATGACCCAATAGTTGCTAAAACAAACTGGTCAAGAGTGAATAGCACATTACTATAACAGTAAGACAATAGGTAGCAAATAAAATATATGTTTTAATGTATAATAATAATATTTCTTTAGCATTGGGAAAAATATTTCCAATCGTGCTTTAAATAGCTGATCGGCTCAACCCCACTGTAAACTACCAGCTGTTTCTGAAAAACATGTGCAGCACATAATACAATATAGGCTGACATTTACAAAACTAGTGCATAACAAATTACTATAACAGTTAGAGAATAGGAAGCAAATAAAATATATTTTTTAATAAATTGTCTGTCCGTCTCTTTCTCTCTCCACTGCACACTCAGTCAATCGAAAAACAACGTGAATAGGCCTACTATGTCAACAATCTCACAATTTCAGGGCCGTTTTAAACTACCACATTATGCCTGAGACTGTAGTAGCTTAATTAAACATAGGCTACTTCACTAGGAGACTGAGTTGATGTAAATTAACTTGTTCCTAAAGGCAAACCTTATACTAGTTGCTAGCTAGAAGCGGAGTGTGAGACTCGCCTGTCTGACCCATTGGCATTAGTCAACTGAGGCAGACGTCAATTAAAGATTTAAATCATCATATCTCACTGAGTTTTTAACCGATTTCCAAACGGTTTGGTTCGTTACAAACGGCAGAGATATATTTATTAAACGGGATACTTAGTTTGATTAGAAACGTAGGCTTTCATACCAAAATGTTTAACTGTATTGTATGTAGACGGCATTTACATATACGGTATGACCCCCAAAAAAGCTAGTTTATTTCCGGTAAATCCACCATCATCCGTGATCCGCACAGCGGTTTTTCTAAACGAGCTCATTGTGCAATGCAGTCGCCCCATTGACTATAAAGGATGGCCCACTAATCAAGCTAACAGGCTATGTCAACATTGATAGCTTTAACTTCAAAATGAATGACGTAAAAAAACCGTTGATAGCTTTAGCTAGGCTACACTCGCCGTTAGCCAGTTCTTCCGTTAAAACGCAAAACTCACGGTTCAGTCGTTTGTCCCTTGGTGTTATCTGTAGCCTCTTCATCTCCAGTTTTTCCTCCAAAGACACGGAAGAAAAGTTACGATCCAGAAACGAGAAAATGATCCGCCTCGTTTATGGTTATGATGTCCCATCGTCACTCAAACCGTTAACGTAACTTTGGCGCCTCAGTGTTACGTCTCATCTGAACGTCTGCTGTCATTGGTCAAAGTCAGAGCCGTTGGGTGTAACGGTCTGGTCTCTGGTCAAATCCGTTTTCTATTTCTTTTTTTACTCTATCAAAATGAATGGCAGCAGTTGTGCTATAATAAATAGCAGATACAACCTTGTGTACTCTTGTGTTGCTGTTAAAAAAATATGTAGGCTATATATAATGGCCTAACATTTTTTACTTATAAGCTATTTAATTATAAAAGCGTAATAATAATAATTTATTAACACTTTTTTCATCTTAATTGTGAACGATCTAGAAGGCTCAGCCCTGTTGACCCATTTATTATTTACATCAGCCACACCTGATATGTTGTAGCCTACAGTCCATATATGAATTTTCTGAGATTTAAGTCTTAAATTAAGAGGAAAAACACACTTATGTCATTTTTGTTGCTCAAGAAAACCTGAACCCTGTCTAAAAATTGTACATCAGAGTTTTTTTCCCCTGTAAATTTGTGATATTTTTTCCTTAATTTTTTCTTTTAGAACATTTATTTATGTATTAATCTGCCTTTACATTCACCACAATTGGTTTGCGTAGAAAGTTATACCTCCTTTGTGAAATGGAATTAGAAAAACACAATACACAATCTGTTTTATATATCGTTTATATAAATATGAAACTCCAGCATTCGTATTCGTATGAAAATTACAAAAAAAAGGACAAAAATCCATCCAGTTTGTCCATTCAGTGTTCAGTAGTGATGCCAGTGAGTATGAGAGGTCAGAGGTGAAATGAGAAATATAGTGTGATGAGATATAGCATATTGTATTTCTCTTGCATAATATACTATACTGAAATATCCAAACAGGAATTTTATATTTCAGTAAAGTATTATGCACCACACTATCCCTGCGTTCCAATCCCCATACTTCCCTAATATTTAGTATGCCAGAAAATTATTTAGGATGTCCCAATACATGCAGGTCAATTGTAGTATGCTGAAAATACATAAATGCCCCACTAACTCCAATAGCATTTTGGAGTATTCCTCTTTATTCTTGACATTTCTCGACATAAAAAAAAACGTCCTTATCTGATTTTTTTTTCTCTCCCATAGCCCTAAAACTCTTCTGTACTTTAGTATGTAGTGTTAGTGTAGTAAAAAGAAAAAGTAGCCTATGTGATTTGGAACGCAGGGATTTTTTTCATTATGTCGAGAAATGTCAAGAATAAAGACGAATACTCCAAAATGCTGTTGGAGTTAGTGGGGGCATCTATGTATTTTCAGCATACTACAGTTGACATGCATGTATTGGGACATCCTAAATCTTTTTCTGGCATACTGAATAAATAGTAAGGAAGTATGGGGTTTGGAACATAGGGTGAATGTATCCCTGCGTTCCGAATCGCATACTTTCTACTATATAGTTTGGTAGAAAAAAGATTTAGGATGTCCTGATTCTTGTGGCCAGATTTAGGATGGTTAGAAGTACCCGGATGTCCTACTTCACCCGGCCAAGATTTTTAGTGTTGAAAACTGCATCCTATTTGGGCGATTCTGACCCACAATCCAGTGCGCACGTGAAGTGACGTCACATCGACGTCACATCGACGAAGCCTCCATATGAAAACAAACGGGGATGCGCCGGATATAAAAGCAAGAGGCAAGATCAAGGCGCAATGTTAGGATGAAATAAAAGAGTAAAAGTATGTCCCAATAGTATGCCTACTGCATCCTAACTAGATTCTTTTTATCGTCGGATGTAGTATGTAGAATAGAAAAAAGAAAGAGTATGCGATTCGGAACGCAGGGTGAATGTATTTCTCTCATCACAGCGGTCACACACAGGCTGCAGCCCTAGCTTCTGTAAACACGTGGAAAGCCAATGAGAACGCAGGAATCTGCAGGTGAGCAGAGGGAGGGAGAGATCGGCCTTTAAAGTCTGGAAGAGTTTCATCATCCACCATCTTTAAAACCACTCCATTCAGTTTCACAGACCTGAAGGAAAAACACAGAAGGGTTAATTGAAGTTTATACATTTTTATCGTTATTTAAACCTATTCTTTAGGCATAAAAAAAAACGTATACCCCCCACCCACACAGACCGACACACAGACAGACAGACAGACAGCCGACCGCAGACAGACAACAACAACAACAGACACCAGACACTCACTGTTTTGTTCAGATAATTTCAAATTTTTCCTTCTTATATTTTTTAAGATATTCTATGTCAATTTATGTTTGTTTAAATCATTGTAAGTTTTAGAATTTTTTCTTGTAAATTCCTGATTCTGTTCCTAGTGAATCTGAATCTGTGGGTAAACTGTGTCAATTCATTTTGTACATATATTAAAAAACAGCCATTTACCACATTGAAAGGCTTTTAAAATTAGACTTAAAATAAGACTGGTCTTTGTCGTAAAGGAAACTAAACTCTACTTGTTATTTTTAGGGGCATTTTCAAGCTTTATTAGACAGTACAGAGTTGAAATGGGGAGACAGAGAGAGAGAGAGAGGGGGGATGACCTGCAATAAAGGTCCACGGGTCGGATTTGAACCAGGGACCACTGCAACGAAGGCCGGAGCCAATATGGTATGCGCTCTATCCACTACGCCACCACTCTACTTGTTTTAAGCTGTGCCGGTGCTTCACATTATCGGTAAGTGATAAAACGTGACTGTTCAGCTCATGTGACACAAGCAGATTCTGTTATAAAGAGGGTTATTATGTACATGCACCTGGACCTGTTTTAACATCTCAGACACACACACACACACACACACACACACACAGGAAGCATACAGACACCCACACACACTCACTCAGAGGGACACTCACACAAAAAACACACACACAGGAAGCATACAGAAACTCTCACACACACAGGGAAACTGACAGACAAACTCACACTCAGAGACACACAGAGCATCTCACAGACACTCACACAAGCACACACACAGGGACCCACACACACAAATAGACACTCACACACAGGGACACACTCACTTAGAGGGACACGCACACACAGACACAGGAATCACAAACCAACAGAGAGACACTCTCTCTCACACACACACACACACAAAAACTCACTCCCAGAGACACACACACACATTAATTCATTCAGAGCATCTCACACACAAATAGACACTCACACACACACCAACAGAGAGGTACACACACACACACACACACACACACACACACACACACACACACACACACACACACACACACACACACACACACACACACACACACACACACACACACACACACACACACACACACACACACACACACACACACACACACACCTGGAGTACAGCCCCTCCTGTCCCGGTTGGTCAGACTGGAGAACAAACTCTGTCACTGTGTCGGAGCCGACAGCTTTAGGGACGAGGACCCGGGTTGGACTCTTACTCAGGTTCAGAGAGATCAATGTGACCGCTCCACTGCTGAAATAACTGCTATTAACACAAACAGACAGACAGACAGACAGACAGACAGACAGACACACAGACAGTTGGAACAAAATTTCACAGATAAAACTTACTGAAAATGTTTGTAAGAGAGAGAGAGAGAGAGAGAGGGAGAGAGTGAGTGAGTGAGAGTGAGACAGACAGACAGTGAGTGAGTGAGTGAGTGAGTGAGTGAGTGAGTGAGTGAGTGAGTGAGTGAGTGAGTGAGTGAGTGAGTGAGTGTGAAGCATATTACCTCTGTTTGTTGGTGCAGTGCAGATACAGCCTCAGTCTTTTACTGCGAGAAAAGTCAGAAAACGCTTCAACTTTTAAAACCTCCGGACCAACCAGTTTCTTATAGAGAACGGACAGCCAGTAATCCTAGAAGAGACACATGACACAGTGTGAAATAATATCCCAAACACATGCTGCACCATGTTTACCAGCTAATATTTATGATGAAGTACATTGGGCTAGTTTTTAAAAAGGTCTGTCTGAAAACGGAAATTTTCAAATGTCTCAAATTTGGGTGTCTCAATACGCTTTCACAAAAATCTGGTTGAAAATAAGTAAGTAGACAGTAATCCTACAGGGAGACACATGACATATGATCAAAATCTGAAAAACTATATTGACAATAACTGTTAAATATAAAATATCCCTAAAATGGCATCGTATTTCATGCAATCTTCATCATGCCTAGCATAAAGAACAATGATTGATTCTGTCCCTAAATATTTTTATGATTAACAAATTGCCATGATATCTTTATAATTAATGTTTTATAATCTCTGGCTCAGTGAGGAAAGGCCAGAAGCTCGGCACCATGCTCTAATACTGTGTGTGTGTCTAATGCTGCCTTCTAGATGCTACCTAATACACGCTACTTCTAATACTGTGTGTGTAAGGTTTAACATCCACTCTGTCATACGTCCTCTTAGAGAAATGTCTTCCTCTTAAAGCTGGGGTGGAGGATTTGGGGAGAAAATTGCAGCTGGGATAGAGATTCGAATCCAAATACCTCAACCGCTCCACTTGTTCTCTTTGGTCCCTCCCCTGTGGTCCCTCTCTGACACGCTCTACACCAACAAAGTAGTGCCAAAGTGAATGGACAGTCCCAACAGCCAATAAGAACAGAGAATCGGAGCCTCGCTCTGATTGGTCAAAGTGTACAGCTCATGTTAACTTTGACCAATCAGAAATCACATACCCCAGCTTTAAAAAATTTAAAAAATAAAAGGCACAATGCTTCCTGCAATTGGGTCGGATCGAGTCCGGAAAAATTCACACCACAAACGAACTGCAGCAGAGTGCGTGTTGAAGCGCTTCGAGACTACCTCTTCAGCTGGGTCTCGGAGCGCTTGTTTGGTCCGGCCCCGAGTGCGATTGCTGTATTCACACGTCTGAAAGATGCACACCGAAGGCGGAAGTGCATCTGAGTTTGTTTCAACGAACTAAACACGGCATGTGTGCAGGCCTGCCCACACAATTAGCTCCAAAGTTACCCAAGCTTTATTCCTATCAATGTGTGTGAGTGCGCTCATCCCTCAATAAACACACACAGGTATTTTTAAAGAGAATAATTATCTTATCAACAAGGGACTTACAACATCAACATCAACAACAGATTATTCACACAAAAAAGAAAAAAAGGCGGTTTCTCTACATGAATAACCAAACCAACCTGCCCTTCAAAACTATAAAGTTGGCCTATGTTTGGTTGCAACATTTAGGCTTAGTTCATTCTGCTCTCACTGCAAAAGCACTGAAAACATTACTGAAAAAAAAGTTCTTAAACTTTGAACACAAATCTGTTCCTTCAGTTATTTCCAACTTCTTTGTGCCTTGTGTCTTTCTTTGCATTAAGAACTTTTTAGGTCTATTTTAATTTTTAATTTTTAGAAACAATACAGAAAGCAGGACCTTGGTGGTTACGGCAATAATTAAAACAGGATGATGCTGCTCGTCAGCTTCATTGTGGTAGGACCCGGCTGGTTGGTCGATTGGCCAGGTTTGTGAAAAACTGGTCAGACCTGGCTGGCCGGGTCAACCTGAAGACTTATGTCAAAGCCTTTAGAAGTTATAGTCTATACTTTCTGCTTTTCTACTGCTTTTTAAATGGCCGTAAGCGGAGCCACGGCTCTGTGTAAACACCCAACTCTGAATAGATATTGACATAAATATCTAAAAATCTAAAAATAAAGGTTAATAAAGACCATGGCCCCCCAAGTGGCCTGGCCCTAGAAAGCTTCCCCACTTACTACCCCTTATGGGCGGCCCTGCCTGCAGGCCCTTAGTCAGACTGTCACGCTCTCGCTCCTCAGGTATGAGCAAATCTCTGAATGTCGTGAGATCCAAATGTCAGGGGGAAGAAGTACGCAACAGATGTTATGAGATCAATCTATTCTGGGTAAGAAATACTAAAATGTCCTAGTGTCACAACACATTTCCAGTTTGACACGTTCAGTTGAAACTCAACCAATAACACAAACTCGTTGTACTAGTGTGGGGGAAACAAGATTCCACACTTCACCTGTGCCACTGTGTGTTGTGTGATTGGTCGGACTGGTGTGACATCACAGTCCTATAGATATAAGCAGTGAACTCATGAGACAATGCCACAGAGTCTCTCAGTCTGACCTGCAGGTGACTTCAGACAGGTAAGCCTTCAACTATACACTCTAAGTTTTATCATTTTGAACTAATATGTATTGTATACTGCAAACCAGTTACAAGCTTTGAAAAATACAATTTACTCTCGCTACGAGTTGTCGACAACCTGATCATTTCTTCAGACAAGATTTTTGGTGGAAATTAAACTTTGTCTTAAAGGCGGTAGACAGTGTTTCTCTCTTTGCAGCCGCTGCAGCAGGACAGACTTAGTGAATGTTTACTGCTGCAGGAGTGCAGGGCTGCAGACATGGTGTGCAGGTACCGAGTGGAGTCAAAGCAGTGCGTTTCGTTATGTGTTTAAACCTGCAGTGTGTAGAATTTTGGGTTTTATTTCCTAGCAGATTTTGTAGAAAGTAATTATAATATCCAAAAGTACATTTAATTTAGTGCATAATAGCTAAAAAAAAATTTGAATAGTGTTTTTTCCTTAGAAAGGGCCTCATATATGCCATTTCTGCATAGTTTGGACCAAGGCCTAGTGCCTCCATCTTGAAAGTGCATAGCCGGAATGTCAGCAGGAGCATTGTTTAAAATTTAGAATTGTTCTTGCCCTTGAAGGCCACTGTGCTTCTGTTATACGAAAGGTGTGGAGGTACCCAGGAGTGTTGCAGTCTAGAACTTTGTAGAACGTTCTTGGTGTTATGACACACTGCACCTTTAACACATAACGTTGTTTATTTTAAGATCCTTTTATCGGTGTATAAAGCTCTTCATGGTCTTAGTCCTAGTTATTCATCAGATTGGCTTTTATCATATGAACCCTCTCGTACCCTCAGGTCTTCTGGCAGTGGTCTTTTAATTATCCCAAAAGTTTGTACCAAAACTCACGGTGAGGAATCCTTTTCTCACTACGCTCCACGTCTGTGGAACACCTGGTGACCTGAGGGCCGCACAAAGGGTTGATACCTTTAAGGGCAAACTCAAAACCTTCCTTTTTAGTCTTTAGGCTTTTTAATCACAGAACTTATTTGTTTTATCTTTTAGATTAAACAACCTACTGTTTTTATCTCTTATAGCCTGTTTTATTTATATACGTAGTCTGCTTTTATTTTCTATTATCTTCTATGTATTATTTTTAATGATTGTTTTTGCGTGTATGAATATATCGGGGTGTGTCGTGGGAGGGGGGTGGGGGTTGTTTTAAGCACTTTGTGTTACATTTACTGTATGAAAAGTGCTCTATAAATAAAGTTTGATTTGATGAACTGCAATATTTACAGTGTGCGCGGCATATGATGGGCGGGGTCAGTAACACATTAGACAAAGATTTATGAACTATTTATTGATCAACAATATTACAGTCAATATTGTTGAATAATTTAAAAAACTAGACTAGGTTATATGGTTGGGCGGTATCCAATTTTTAAAACCTTTAAATTGGCCTAAGATGTTTACCCTGGTACACTGTAAAACCATTGTGTGGCCTTTTTATTTATTTTTTCTTCTTTTTAATAACCTACTTCAACAGCAGCTGTAGCCTTTTTATTTTAGTTTCTCGCCTAAAACTACATTTTACAAGATCACATTGAACCCATCTTGATGAAATTACCTCATTGCCAAATTCTCATTTTAACCAGCAGCACTTGAACACATCACCGTGTCACATGCCGTTGTTTCTTCCCTTCTGTTTTTTGACAGGTTCTTTACTTGACAGATGGAGTCATGTTGTTTGTCAGCTTATTGGCAAGCACTGTAGTTTGGCTCGTAGCTGCAGGGCTAAATAGCACTGTAGTTTGGCTCGTAGCTGCAGGGCTAAATAGCTTAAGCTGCCCGGTCAACTTGGCAGAGGAATGCAGTAGTGAGACATTGCGGTGGCATTAATGGCTTTACTTTAATCTGAGCGCAAGAGGCACTTTTACGCAAACTAGCAACACAACTACCTGTAGCATTGCCAGATACAGTGAAGGACAGAATTGGAATTAGCCCCTATGAAAATCATTAAAGTATTTTAAGTGCTGTCAAACACAGCTTTTCCAAACATCCTACTTTTATGTTGGATGATCACATTATTTTACTTTGCACACAGAATCAAAATTATTTCACAAAAACTATGAGTCTCAACATGATGAGCCCTCCTGATGCTATAAGTCAATCGTGTTTCATTGTTGCTGGTTAACAGCCTGCAGTCGTTTGTTTTAGTTTTCAACCAGTCTCACACACGTCACAGTTTATTCTTTGGTTTGTGTGATGTCGTTTGTTGGGATTATATAGTGAATACACGGCTGCACCACGATGGTATTATCACTGACTACATTTGATTTTAACTTACTTTTTTTTCTGAAAAGAATGGAATAGGCCACGGGTTTGATCTACCTGGGCAGGTAATGGAATAGGCCACGGGTTTGATCTACCTGGGCAGGTAATGGAATAGGCCACGGGTTTAATCTACCTGGGCAGGTAATGGAATAGGCCACGGGTTTGATCTACCTGGGCAGGTAGAGCCTATGGCCATCATTTATCAATTTTGCGTGGAAACTGGTGCAGATTCTGGCGCAAATACCTCCCTACGACAGGTATCGCGTGGGATTTATCAAACAGGCGTATCTCGCCAATCTCAGCGTACGCCAGGCCATTATTGATAAATGCGGCGGATGAAAACTAGCGTATCACGCCCCTATATTTTCTCAGTTTAGAGGCCTCGTCCAGAGGTTTTACGACATGGATATGCGCAATACGGCACTTCCCTGAAGTAGAAATTGACAGAATAACAGCGAAAGTAGAAAAAAAGAGTTTCATTTCGGAGCATTAGCCTACAAGCAGCATCAAAGAACGACAGAAGGCAGCAGTTAGGAAGGAAATAACTGCTGCGGTCAACAGCGTTGGTGTTGACTCAAAATCGCCACTAAAAAAAGCGTGTTGCTGTTCTGAAATGCAACCAAATGGGGGTGCGGGGCTGCGGTGGTGGAGGAGAAAAAGACGCACCAACTGTCCGATAATGGTCCCCATAAAATAAATACAGGTCTGCAGAGATTTGAATGATTAGAATGTATTGGCCCTTTTAGATAGCACTACTCAAAAGGGGTTTAAAAACTAAAAATAACACATTTAGCGTTTTACTGTATGACAGCATGCGCTTGGCACGAGTGGTCAGCCCGGCCGGCAGCGATCAGCTGTGAGAGCGCCCACCGTCCTGCTCCACCAGCAGATAGGAACAACGTGCCGGTTAACGGTGGAAATAAATCGCTCGCTTTAGCATCAATGAAACATTAAAAGAGGAACTAACATCTACAAAGTGCGTCAAATAAATAAAATGTTAAGCTGAATGTTGTGCCGTGTATTTTTTTGAATCATAAAGAGCAGTGTATGTCTACTACATATTTAATACTGTGGCTAACATTTTGAATGAATGCAGCCCCCGTGCCTCAGTGTCCCCCCAGCTGCTCCAGACGGAGATAACTGCCCTTACGCAGTCCTATGCAGCCCTCCTAAGTGGCCGGTGTGCGCACTATTGAATCAGCTCTCCTACTCAGTTGCACACCATAAGCTGCTCATTTTTAAGTGATTCATATCTTTATTTCGGTCTTATTTGCACTGCATTTGTATTATCTTCTTATAATTGTCCAACAAAGTCATCGGCTACCCGTCACAGCCTGCACTGTGAGTCCAAGCTGTTTTCAAATTTGCGAACACGAGCTGAGAGCTGGCGTGGGATTTGAGCGTATCCTACGCTCACGTCCATATTGATAAATGCCGAGATTTGCGTGGAAATGTACGTACACCCATTTTTCTGGTCTACGCAAGATTGATAAATGAGGGCCTATGTGTGGGAAACACTGAATTATATATTCATGGACTGCATATTGCACATATTGTACATATTGTTCATCACATTGCACATTTCAATTTAACTTAATTTCTAATCTATTTTATTATTATTATTTATTTTATATTGTACAAAACATTCCTTTGCACTATTTAGAATTTATCTCATTTAAATATTGTTTATGTTTGTTTATCTTATTACACTCTGTATTTCTTTTTAACTCAACATTTTTTTTGACATAACTGATTATCAGTTCCGATGCAGTTTTGTGTTTTCTTTGGTTTGTCAGATGTTGTATTTTGGGATTATATAGTGAAGAAGCAGAACTGTCCAGTTTCAGATATTTCATGAAATTAAAAACTACATTTTGAATTCATTTTCAGGATATAAAAGCAGCTCATCAGCGATCCAGACGGACCGACGTCAGGATTTTAAACCAGTCACTTCAGCAGATCTTTGACGATGAAGGTAAAATTGTAGCTTCACAAGTTTCTGTGTTAGCTCTGTATGCTAACGGGTCTACTTATGTTATGTTATGTTAATAAATCATAATTAATTTAATTTAAAATTATTGGGATGAAGTGGGTGATAAACAACAATTAGACGCAGAAGTACGGCTGTCCGGCGGGAGGGCGTTCCAAAGTTGGTTGACGTCACTGAATTAAATTAGATTAAATTAACGGTAAAGTAGGGGGACAAATAAACACATATTCTGTTCGCACCAGCCCCTAAAAACCAATAAAACCACCAGGCCGTAATGTAAACACAGTAGAGAAGCTTCAAATCTTTCTCCATCTCAACTTCTGCTCTGTTCCAGCTGGTGTTAGTCCTCCTCCTCATGGCTCCAGTGTTGATCAGCTGCACTGAGCTCTTCCAGCCGCTCGACTGCAGTGAAATCCACAGCAGAGACAATAGCAGCCCCAGTGGAGTGTACACCATCTATCCCATTGGATCCACATCTGCTGTACAGGTAAACCACACCCTCTAGTGGACAACCACTCACCTTTAGTTTCTAAAGATGTTGTAATTGTAGCAGCAACACTATTTAAAGTAACGCTTACAGCATGTTTGAATGTGCTGATTGATTTTTTTAAAAGGTTTTATAGATAGTGCAGAGAGACAGAGATGAAATGGGGTGGTCAGGGGAATGACATGCAGTGAACGACCCGGGCTGGATTCTAACCCGGGTCTGCTGTGAAGAGGACAGACAGACAGACAGACAGAGAGACAGAGAACGACCCGGGCTGGATTCTAACCTGGGTCTGCTGTGAAGAGGACAGAGACTCTATGGGGGGGGGGGGGGGGGGGGGGGCTCTAACCACTACACAACGAGCGTCCAACTTGAATTGACTGTTTTGTGATGACTGTGTTTGTTTGCAGGTGCACTGTGACATGGAGTCAGCTGGAGGGAGCTGGACGGTGAGTTTGTCTCATCAATGCAAATTAAAGGGACACTCGCCCGCATTTATAAGCCATCAAAGTAACTACTAATAATCCCTCTCAATGATCACGTATATGAGGTGGTGTGATTATCTGCAGAGTCCCCCCCCCCCCCCCCCCATCTTACTGTTTTTGGTTTTGCTTTGGTTTATTTTGCTCCGATGTTTCTGTGCGTCAACCAATTGAGCAGGTGGAGGCGTGTTTTACCCTCAACCGATAACAGCACAGGGCTCAAGTCACGGTGCGAAGCTACTTTACTACCCCTCCCCCCCGTTTAAAGACCCCCCTATTCCAATGGGAATGGTTTCACCCAGCATTTAGACCAGGGTCAATTGACTCTGCAGTAGACACAGGTTGTTCTCATCTGGGCTCGGACTTTTGTTACTCTTTACGGCTAAACTGCTGTCAAGTTTGCCTTTAAGATTCATTTATTTTCAAGTTTTTTTGTTTCATTCTATCAAACTGAACTGAAACTGTACAGCATGAAAACCCGAGCTGACCGATATCTTGTGTTCAGCTGGTGAACCCCTCACTCTTTCCCCCCAGGTGATCCAGAGGAGGATGGATGGCACAGTGAACTTCTACAGGCCCTGGGATCAATACAAGAGGGGCTTTGGGAACGCTGCTGGGGAGTACTGGCTCGGTGAGGAATTTAACCAACAGTCAATTGACTCAATGAATCTCACTGTTCATACAGTGCGAACATTAAACTCTGTTTCTGCTCCAACAAATTCATTATGTGAAGTAAGTTTTTATAAGCGATTTGCAAAACAGATTTAGTATTTTAAAATCAAGCATTGTTGACTAGCTCACAGGCACAACAACATATGGTGGTGAAACCAAGATATAGTAGCAAGCATGCCAAGATACTGGTAGGAGCGGTTATTGAGTCACCTGTGTGTATGTGCAAAAGAGAAACAAAACAATGATCCACTCATAGAAAAACCGCGTCAGCGCCAAGCCCCAACCACAGCGAGTTCTACCAGCATCCAATGCGGAAGTGACAAATGTTAGTACATAGAGTGGCCACTAAGACGTGGTACCAAAACAGAGCAATTTCTCATCGACTCCCATGTTAAACAGGCCGTTTTCACAGCATTATTAAACCTATTTAAAGCCTGGTCCAAAAAACATTACAGTCTGTATGTTTAGGTCAAATCTCCATGACAGAGGGGGTGAATTATGTTGGATTACGCTAGTTTTTAAACCGTTGGAGGTTAAAATGTACGAATAAATAGGGGCGAGGCCTCTTGAGTGACAACTAGCCGCCCGCCGACCCTCACTTCGCCTCGGAGGTATACGTCAGCTAGATGGGCATATCTCCCTCCCCCCGACGTCTTATCAACGCCCTTTTTCGGTAAGAGGAAATGAGGCGGAGTAAAAAACTGACAAGATGGCGACGTGCATAGTCCAGGACGATTGGATGCAGTTGAATTAACTGAGGTCAGCCCGGATGCTTCATCCATTTTATAAACTATCTATGGTCACCGCTCTACAAGAGAACAATAACTCCTGTTTAGCCTTAGGGATGTTTTTCAAAGAATATTTAAATTAAGAATGTACAGTTCTAAACAAAATGTCAAAATGTGGAACATTTGTGTGTGTGTGTTCAGGTCTGGAGAACATCCACCAGTTGACTCGTTCACTTAACTATGAGCTGCAGGTCGACATGGAGGACTTTGAGGGGAACAAAGCGTTCGCTCGTTACTCCTCGTTCAGCGTTGAAGGGGAGCGTGATGGATACACTCTGCGTGTGTCTGGATTCAGCGATGGAGGAGCAGGTGAGCATCTGTGCTTGAACTAGAAAATTAATTTGGAAATTCTGAATGTGCCTTCTGCTTGTTGCTTACAGCTAGCCCAGGGTTTCCCGCCCCCCTCCTGGTCGGGCACAAAATGCTTTGGTGAAGCTAATGCCACACTCGCTCTCAAGATGAGAACCAAGTTTGGTGATGAATAAGTTAAATCTGCATGATCCACATATTCAACCAATCGTAATAGGAACAAGCTAATATCAGATATCTATTGATCTCTACTCTGCAGTCACAGACAGAGCCTTTAAACTACGTCACTAAAAAACCAATACACATGTGGATGTCATTTGCCGTTTGGTGGACACGCCCCCTAAGGCTGCAACCACATTTGATGATGATATGTTCAAAATGCACGAAGTAAATGTCACATGACATTATTTCAGTTCCTGCAAATGAGGTAAAATACATCATGTTGTGCGTCCATGGCCAAAGAGGCTTTTTTGTGACGCACATTGAGCTCGAGTGTGAGACATTTCTAATCGGATTCACGGGGCCTCTCAAACTTTGCTAAATTTGAGGCTGAATAACTGTGCCACCATATGGGCCTGTGCACTGGGGACTAGGGCTGTAACGATCCATCGATTGATTTGCGAATGATAAAACTGCATCGATGCAACGTCCAAACATCGGTTAAAATCGATGTAGCCTAGTAGGCCTATATGCTTTTATTTTGACAATGTCCTTGCTCGGGTGTTTGCGACACTTTTCTCGCTTGTGTATCATCATTATCAAAGTTTCGGACACTAAAATCCATGGGTAACAGACCTGTCGGTGTTTGCACCATGGGGAGAGGATCATATATCCCCGCTGACAGAGCAGTCGAACTGACGTTACCCGGGCAGCGCTCGACAGTCTCGCCGGGGTTAGCAGCCGAGCGGGGCATTTGGGCTGTTATCCCAGCGAGCTGTCCAGCACAGTGCTGCCCGGCTGGCAGTGTAAAGTTCCAAGAATGCGCGGCTCGGCTGCTCTCTCAGCGGTGAGAAGCTCCTGCTCTCCCCGGGGCGGTCACCCTCTCCTCGGGGTGAATTTACGAGCTACCGCAGCCTCAGCTAAAGAGGATAGCTCCATTAGGCTAATGAGCTAAGCTAGCGAGGAATCCACCAATCTGTGCCCTGAAACCCCACACGGCCCAAAACTACTCAAATGTCACTCCAAGCATTGTTTACTCTTTAATCTGAGATGCCTAATAATCTTTCAATCAAATAATTCAAGCTAATATTTTTTAGCTGTATTTTACATAGATAGAGGTATTTTATAAGGAAGTCCCCTTGACATTAAATAAAATGTCATCAAAAAGAGGGAAATGGCCGAGGTAGCAGCTTAAATTTGTTGTTTATCCTGATAATTTCAAGATCTGTAGTGTTCAGAATGCATAAAAATGGATAAATTATACAAACGATTAAGAAGGCTATTATATTATCAACATGTAGGCTATTTTTAGATAACGACATAGGCCATCTTGTGTTAAATGGGAGATAACATCGTCTCACATCGATCACAGGCCCCTGAATCGAAATTGTATCGCAGTAGATTTTAGATATCGGCAAATATCATATCGTTGTCCAATGAATCGATGTAATATCGCATCGTGATGAAAGCAGAGATTTACACCCCTACTGGGGACACGTTCTGTTAAGATGTTTGCATTTCTACGTCCATGGGTTCAGGAGGAGTAGCAGTTACTAAATTTACGGAAGAATAAGAATAATCCTGAAGTATGAGCAATAGTAATATGGGATGGCCTTCTGGCAGGCACAAAATACTTTAAATCTGCATGATCCACATATTGAACCAGTCGTTATCTATCGATCTCTACTCTGCAGTCCCAGACAGAGCCTTTAAACTATGTCACACACAGGTGTCAGAAATGTTGCAGAAAATGGCTCATCACATTAGTCTAAGTAATAGTCTCAGTGGTGTCAGAAGTATTACTTTTAAATTCAAGATTAAACACGCTGCTTCATATTGTGTTTCTCTAGGAGACGCCCTGAGTTATATCAATGGAATGAAGTTCACCACCTTCGACAAAGACCAGGACCCCTGGTCAGGAAATTGTGCCAAAACATACCTGGGAGCGTTTTGGTACAAGACATGTCACTATGCAAATCCAAACGGGGTCTACCGTTGGGGGGCTGATGGGACTCTCTTTGCTGTTGGAGTGGCTTGGCACCAATGGAAGGGTCATGACTACTCCCTGAAGACCATCAGCATGATGATCCGTCCTGTGCAGTAATTCTCCAGGACCAACGTCCAGCAGAATATCAGCTCATCTCTTGTGATTTTTTGTGAATCATTCTCTGCTGTACGTCACAATAAAGTAGAAGCTGAGCAGCAAACTGATGTTATCTATGCTGACCTTTTTTCAATTCCTAATGTCATTTTATCAAAAAATAATAATATTCTGGCTCTATTTGTATTATTATATGGCAGATAATTGGTTATATTTACAGTCTTACTCTCCACAATGTGCATTTATATAGAATATTGTATATCCTTTTTTATGTAGCCCATTTATTTCTGAAGTCATCCATTTGGTTATTATGGTTTTCTCAATAAGGTGCTTCTAGCTCTCTAGCTAATAAATTGAGGGGGCGCTGCGGGTGGGTGTTACGTGAGCATAGAATGTTGTATATATCCTTTATTTAATTCGGAATTTATCCATATCAAACCTACAAGCTGAACCACTGATTTGTTTGGGGGGCTTAGAGCGCAGGTTTTAGGTGGGTGGAGAGTGCATGTGGGTATTTGTATTTGTATTTTATTGGGATCTCCATTAGCTGAGGCCATAGCCAAAGCTATTCTTCCTGGAGTCCACACAACACCTGTGCATCTATACACTGCAGTGCATAATTACATTAAATAATGATCACCATGACAAAACAGTGATAACGGAAATGGTAACAAAAGTAATAAGAATAACTCTACAACAGTCAAAATTAAATAAAATAAAAATAATACAAAAATAACAAAACACAGGACCTAAATTATTCACAGAAACATAGAGATAAACTTATATAAACATGACAGGTATAATTGATGGTCAGACCAGACAAAAACATATATAAACAGAAACAATTAATGATGATTATACTGATGGGAGTGGCATCATTGGTTAGATATTAGCCACTGCAGAGAGCTGCTCGACTAGTAGATGTTTTTTAAGTAATAGTTTGAATCGATTTTTGCAATTTTCTTGAATAATATGTCCAGGCATGGTGTTCCATTTACTCATGGCTCTATATAATACTGTACTCTTCGCTCTGTTTGTTTTCACCTTAGGTAGTGTGAATCTTCCTTCCATCGCATGCCTGGTGTTATAATTGTGTTTATCAAAACTGAAACTTAAACATTTATGCAATACCCTCGGCAATTTAGTCACTGAAATTTTCCTCGTAAAATTAAGCAAAGAGGCAGTAAATCTATTCTTAACACTTAACCAGGATAGAAAGTTGTGCATTATTTTCACATTACTCCTATAGGAACACCTTAATAAACAGCGTGCAGCCTTATTCTGAGCAATTTGCAATTTTTTTATATGTGACATGGCAGCTCCTGACCAAACCTCTGAGCAATAGTCCAGATGAGCTAAGACAATTGTTTTAATGACATTTCCCATTATATTCTTTGGTAAAAAATGTGAACATCTCCGTATAACTGAGAGACCTCTGCCCATTTTAACTACCACCTTACCAATGTGTTGAGCCCAGGATAATTTACTGTCTACAATTATGCCAAGAAGTTTGGTCTTTTGAACTTGTTCAACTGCCATACCCTTAATGTACAAATTCAACTTGGGATCATTTGATAACAGATGTTTTGTCCCAAATACAAGGCTTTTTGTTTTAGAAACATTAAGAACTAGTTTGTTATGTGTTACCCAGTCCAATACTAACTGCAATTCATTGTTCAAGACATTATTAAGCATTTCAATTGTGGACTCTGACACATATATTGTTGAATCATCAGCATACATCGCTATTTTTGCATTTGTTACAGTTAAAGGTAGTTCATTTGTAAATACAGAAAATAGCAGTGGTCCCAGGCAACTTCCTTGTGGAATTCCACAGTTTAATGATTTGAACTCAGAGAAATGTCCGTTGAAGTACACTGTCTGTTTCCTATTAGCTAAGTAATTTCCTAGCCAGAGTATTGCAGTTGAATTGAAACCATATCCTTTAAGTTTTTGCAATAGCAGATTGTGATCAATTATATCAAAAGCTGCACTGAAATCTAACAGTACAGCACCTACTAAATTCTTGTTATTGATTTCTCTATGCCAATCATCAGTCATTTGAATAAGGGCTGTGCTAGTGGAATGCCCGCCTCTATAAGCATGTTGAAAGTCTGTATTTAAATCATTAGCTGAAAAATAGCATTGTATTTGTTCAAAGGCAATTTTTTCCATGATCTTACTCATAGCAGGCAGCAAACTAATTGGTCGACTATTAGTGGAGAGAGCGTGTGTGGCTACAGGCCGCAGCCGGACCTTATTGTCTTCAGGGACGAACAAACATATTAGGAAAACTATGGCCAAGATTAGCATAAACCTTGTTACATCCCCTGGCCCAAGCAAGTGCCCTTTTGGGAGAAAAAAAAAATCTGAAAGTTCGTTTTTTAATTTTTTTTTTACAGTGTATGTGGCCCATGCCGACATCTATAAATGCTCAACGATTAAAAACGTTTGACAATAATGCCCCAATAAATATGCCCCCCCCCTCCTCCTCCTCCTCCTCCTCCTCCGCACACACTTCCTTTGTCAACGTAAACGCGCAGAGTGGACACAAACGGAGGCGCGTTGCCGCAGCAGTTCACAGCTGCTGCACACACACACACCTACTCCCTGGCCTGCCCTGCCCCATCAGCGAGGTAACACATACATGAATGGAGTCAAGAGTGTATTGTTTGCCCCCTAAGCCTCAGTTGCCAAGCTATAACTTGCATTTATTTGTCTCTGTTTTAAAGGAGCCTCTATCATGCAGCGCCACACAGCTGAGCATAAATTAGCCGACTGTCCTGCTTTACAAGCTAGCCCCAAAGAAAATATTGATATGACGTGATGAACACAACTAATGTCGGCGGAGTTTGTCATTGGTACAGCTTGTGAATCTATCAGTATGCTGAATACTTAGTGTTGTTAGGTTTACTTATATAATTAACACTTGCAGTAATTTATTTGCTAAATGACAAACAGGCAATTCCCAATTGCCT
This sequence comes from Hyperoplus lanceolatus, assembly GCA_026929865.2. Lineage (NCBI taxonomy): Eukaryota > Metazoa > Chordata > Actinopteri > Uranoscopiformes > Ammodytidae > Hyperoplus > Hyperoplus lanceolatus. The sequence goes on along the minus strand of CM049412.1, from coordinate 29,753,341 downwards.
GCAGAAAAAGTAGCCTTGTGCCTTGTTGTAATGTAACCAAGCAGTCTTATTCATATGGTTGGTCTCTTTTTATTTACACATTGCAGTATAATGCCTAGAAAGGAGAGGTTAAAAAAGGAAAAAGAAAGGGAGCTACAGCAGGCAGCCCAGGGGAGCATCTCTCTGCTCTCCTGGATGAAAGCATCCACCAGCAGCAAGGAGGAAGATGAAGATGAAAGGTCAGAGTCAAGACCAGACTCATGTTAACTGTTCAGGGCCTTTTAAAGCTCAGATTTTAATGTTGAACTGTTCCTCAAATGTTATTGAAATATCTTAAAAGCTGTCCACACATTTTATTTTAACTACGCAAAGTGGGTTGGTGGTACTGAATCAGTCATGAAGCTATATAAGCTAATTATATTATTTTGTCCCAACCATAAATTATTTCTATGTTACAAGACTTGCAGTAATCTTGTATTTACCTTAATAGGATATTATTAGTACGGAGATCAGGGGCCTAACGAAGACTTCAAAGAGAGAATTCGGGATAAGGGATTATTTAAAAAAATCCGAAACTGACTGTTTCTTTTTCAAACATGTACATTCTTTCTTTCTGCTTTTTGGTAATTCTGTGTCTCCAAATTATTCCAGAAAATAGGACTAAATAGCCCACATTGACACAGGTGATTTAGCCTTAGCTTTCTTCTCAAAGTGCATCTGATTGATGAATTTTACTTTAAAAGGTCCAGGGTCCCAAACACAGTCTCCCAAATTCCTTTGAGAAACACTCAATGTGTGGCCGGGTATTAAAAGTCATTAGGCCAGGGGGATTTTGTACAAGTACCCTTAAAATGATTTGGTCATTCATGGATAGACTATATTGTGCCCTTTCTTTTGCAATGAGCACTTGCCCCCCACAATGTCTGTGCACGCCACTGTTGACAATGCATAAGAAATACAACAGAAAGAAAGTGAGGATAATAGACCAAAGGAAAGAGTGGAGACATGACTTCATCCAATCATATCATTATTACACTCATTTTGTAGCCTGGAAATCCAGATCTGCCCCTGTTGGTCTGGACACTCTCCATTGAAGCTCATTAAATATGTTGGAAAATTCTGAGCTACGTTTCAAGTGGTTCTATCTGATATGAGCGGGCCAGAGCCCTATGTATGCAGACAGAGACAGACAGACAGACAGACAGACAGACAGACAGACAGACAGTGTATGGGGCTCTGGGGAGGACGTAACCGGATGACGACAGTGACGTGCATGCGCCGTCGAAGCCGTGATAGTACACATCAGAGATGGCTGAGGATATGTTGTGTGAGTTTGAGACTGCTTTGGCCTCGACCCTTAACGATTTGGAAGACGGCACTCAAATCTTTCATTAGCAAGTAAGTGGAATGTTCTGTTTTGCCGACCGCTGATGGTATAGTGGTTAGAGCCTCTACACCACTGTCTCTACATCTCTGTCTAATAAAGTAAAAAATGGCCCAATAATAATCTTTAAAATATAAATGTTCTTACGGGAAGTGGATCCATGTTTTGATCGACCAGATGATAAAACCCCGAACCAACGAACACCTGACGCATCACGACGTCTAGCCCGAGTCGAGCTGCAAGACCCAGCTTATCCAGCCACCTGAAAGAGGGACAGTGTGTGTGTGTGTGTGTGTGTGAGTGTGAGTGAGTGAGTGAGTGAGTGAGTGAGTGAGTGAGTGAGTGAGTGAGTGAGTGGGTGAGTGAGTGAGTGAGTGAGTGAGTGTGTGAGTGACACAGTCAGGCAGACAGACATTGAGAGAGAGAGTGAAGTAAAGTAGAGTACTCCATGTTAGTTGTTTATTTTATTTTGTCTTTTGTTTGTGTGTTCACTTTTTCAGATGTGTGTGTTTTGTGTTTAAAAAAAAAAAAATAATTAAATCAAGTATTAAAAAATGTTTTAAATAAAAAGTCAAATGAATTAAAAATATTAAATAAATAAATTAAAATAAATAAAATTTCCTTTCTCCACTCACATGAATCCTGCTACGAATGTGTCCGACAGCCCGGCCGCTCCTCCTCCATAAGCAGAGCTGGTCTCTCCCAACCAGACGGCTTTACCAGGGGCTTGAAGGGACACTTTCTGAGGCACCAAAAGATATTAAAGAAATACATATATAAAATCTGTATAAAATATTAAAACTCATCTAACAACATCACACTAGGGACGGGATTATATGCATGCAAAAAATAAACAAGATAAAAGCTGTGGATACGTGTAAAGTGACATTGCGGCGTCAGGGTTAATTTGTCTATGGTCCATTGTTTATTGAAGCTGTTTATGGTTTATGTTTATGGATATTAAAGAAGTACGTATATACTCTGTGTATATAACAATTAAAATCATTACACAACATCAGACCAGGGTTGGGATTCTGTGTTTGGGACTTGCTATCTATCTGCATTTAAATACCATTTCAGATTTATATCAATTTAAAATACATTAGTAAACTTATTATTATCATTCTTTACCTCCATGACTTCGTTGGTCTTCACGGCGAGAGAATCCAGAACTTCCGGATCCAGAAAATCCTCCAGAGAAGTGTCTCTGCCGTTCACATAGTAACTGAGGAACGGGAGGAAAAAATTAATTAAACTTTTTCTTTTTCTTTTATTAATTAATTATTTAACACAGGTTGCGTTCCAAATCTCCTCCTCTTTCTTTTCTTTTCTCTATTCTACATACTACATCCGACGATAAAAAGAATCTAGTTAGGATGCAGTAGGCATACTATTGGGACAGACTTTACTCTCTTATTTCATCATAACATTGCGCCTTGATCTTGCCTCTTGCTTTTATATCCGTCGCATCCATGTTTGTTTTCATATGGAGGCTTCGTCGATGTGACGTCACTTCACGTGCGCACTGGATTGAACACTAACAATCTTGGCCGCATGAAGTAGGACATCCGGGTACTTCTAACCATCCTAAATCTGGCCACAAGAATCGGGACATCCTAAATCTTTTTTCTTCATACTATATAGTAGAAAGTATGAGATTCGGAACGCAACCATAATTTCTGTTCCTTGAAAGATGGCGGCACGCATAGACACAGCGAACCAGAGCTAAGGGCGCCTAGCACATCCACAAACAGACTGTTCTATGGAGAACGTTTTCCCCTTCGCTTGGAAGGCTGATTATCTTGACGATTGTGTGAAAAAAAAACATAAATGCTGTGTTACATATCAAAATTTAATGATTTAATCATGGACCATATTTTGCCACTTTTATTATAATTTTCCAGGTTAAATAACGATACAACACTATGGTTAACTCTCTCTGTATTTCTCAGTATGGTAGCGTTTACAAACTGGTGTC